>JAHWFO010073852.1:2114-41435 GCA_023313115.1 Rhysida immarginata
ATTATTTTTAGAGTATTTAGTAATTAAGCTTTATTTACACACATTATATTTATTTAAAATCGTATTAAATTCATTTAAAATTGTATTAAATTCATTTAAAAATGTATTAAATCTATTTCAAAGAGAATTAAATTCATTTGAAATCGTATTAAATTCATTTAAAAATGTATTAAATTCATTTAAAATCGTATTAAATCTATTTAAAAATGTATGAAATTCATTTAAAATTGTATGAAACCAATTTGTAAAAACTGTATTATTATTCATTCCAGTCGAACGTGTTGTTTTCCTTAATAATATTTTCGCTATGTTGTTTTCCTTAATACTATTTTCGCTGTGAGAGACGATACGATTTTCCCCAAACCCAAGTTTTAAAACTAGGGTCATTAGAAAGAACTTCGCTGGCAGACCTTGCTGAATTGAAGGGACTGGCTCCTGTCATTTACTCCTGATATTATTACGAGATTAATGAACACACACGCTCTTAAGTAATCGCGAGCCAACACGGGGTCGTTGCTTATTGGTTATGTTTACAAACACTGCAGGATAAAATATTTATAATTCACTATGTTAAAAATTGTTAAGAAACTGATTTTCAATATGGTAAATATTTATTTGAAGAATTCGAGTGTTTTATATTAAAGGTTTATTTTAACTGTAGTCTGTGTATTGCTTGTACTTCCGGTCCATTTTATGCCGTGGGTAAACGGACGGCATGACAGTATGTTCTTCCATCTCTTGATATTTTTTATAGCTTTTATTAATATATTTAGGTTATCGAGTTGTATAAATATATTTAAGTACGCGGGAGATAGCTTAGAAAGAAACTATGGGAGTTTCGCTGAGCCACTCCGGATACAGATGGCTGAAGAAGCGAAGAAAATGTTTTATTTTGGGTACGACAGCTATATGCTTCATGCGTTTCCTAAAGATGAACTGAATCCAATACTTTGTACGGGAAGAGGACCCGATTTAGAAAACCCGTAAGCATGCATAAAACTTTACTCGATCTTTATTTATGCCCTTTTAAACTCATTAATATTTGAGTTCGAAAGCAGTAATCTTTTCCGAATTTAGTTTGCCATACTTCTTTCTTACACAGAATATTTATTGAAAACTATGTGTATCGTTTCCCGGCCTAATTGGCTGCACAGTAAAGTCGCTTTCAGCAAGTCAGATTCCAGTAAAGTCTGTTCGGTCAGAAACTAGGCCAACGAGAGACAGGCAGGCCAGGCGTGACCACCGATAGAGAAGGCCTCCGCAATGAAACTGAATACATTGTTACATCATCATAGATAGTGCAAATTTAGGGCTTATTATTGGCAGAAATACGAATAACAATGCACTATCTATGTGATGCAACAATGTATTCAGTTTCATTGCGGAGGCCTTCTCTCTCGGTGGTCACGGGCCAGGGCACTCAAAAGTCACCTGACCATTGGGGTCCGGGCAACAATCCATCCTTCATTGTTTCCAACAATCGAAAAAATACTGATTGTTAAAATCCAAGATGGAGACAATGAAGAAAGAATTGCTGCCCAGATCCCGATGGTCAGGTGACTTTTGAGTGCCCTGTCCTGTCTCTTGTTGGCTTCTGGTAAGAAACTGATGAGGTCACATCGCGCGCGTGATCCTGTTTGGTCAGAAATAGCTAGAATCTAGCCTACCAAGCTATAGCTGGGGGCACAAGAGTTGTCCATTTCGTAGGGGAGGTGCAAGGATTTAACCATGATAAAATAAGGGAGTGAACCTAATTTCCCCACCCCCAAGTTAGAGAGTTAAAAACTAATTTAAGTCAGAAAGGAGTGGGTAAATAAAACGAATGAATGAATTAAAGTTTGACCAGTTATAGGCTAAAAACACCATAATGTTTTTATGTATTCATAATGTGGAAAAAAAGTCATACACCATTCAGTCAAATAGCAATTACAAAATAATTAAAATTAAAAAAAAAAAAAAAAACAAATAAAAAGGACAATAAGAAAATATAAATTATTTTATACATAAAATTTTGCATAATTGTAATGGAAAAAATTAACATTATTCAAGTGGTTCTAGAGTTAACAATCAATGAGGATAAAGGTTCATCAGAGTCAGAAGAATCATCTGGCTCAGACTCTGATATAAATGATGAATCTTTTGATATGTTACTTGAGGGAGGAAAAACTCTTGAATAATGTTATTTTTTCAGTGTTTATTTTTGTTTGGAATTATAAAGAGACACTTTTATTTTTTTCATAAACAAATTTTGTGTATAACATAATTTATATTTTCTTGTTGTCATTTATAATTGTTTTTTATTTTAATTAATTTTTTAATAATTTTTAATCAAGTTTTGTAATTGCTATTTGGTATATAATTGATTGAATGGGTGCTTTCATGTTTATGACTTGTTTTTTCACATTATGAATACAAAAAAAAATATAGATTTACTGAACTACAGTTTATCTTATAAGTCATTAGAAAATTAGAATAAAAATAAAAAGTAAAAACAAGTTGAAATCTGATTTTAGTTGTTTTTAACCTAGTCAAGTTTAAAGGGGCCCATACACTGGCAGGCGCAGCCTGTACAAGGTCACAGGCCGCGTCCGTTTTGGCCTCGCCTGTGGTAAATCCGCCGGTGTATGGGTTCGACAGATGAGAGGTCTGATCTGTCAGAGGCTGCGTTTGGCCTGTCAGTCGAGTTGGATTTTCTGGTGTGTCATAAAGGCACAGCCTGTCAATCTGTGGGGGTGAAAGGCCAGATTATCACAGGCGAAACCCAATGCACATGCTCCGGTTGCTCCTGACCAATTGTTCTCATCTATAGTATCATTTATCACTAGTTGTTCACCAATTCTACACGTGAAATTCCTTTGCGTTCATATAAAAAAAAATATTAATTTATTTTTGAATTTTATTTATTAATTTACTTTTACATTAAGTTATAATTCTTTTATGATCATTAAATATTAATTTGTTAATTAAAAAGTTTAAATTTTATTTTTTGCTTCATTTGTAGATAAAGTTAAAATTCCTTCCTGTTGATTAGAAACTATTTATTTTATTATAATTACTCTTTTTGTATTTTACAATCGGAAGAAATTTTTTAGGCTATATTAGAATTTTTTGTTATATTTTTATTTAAATGCAAGTTTTTTCAATAAACTGTGTAGAAATTATTATTATTATTATTTGGATCATCAGTAGATGTTTGTTTAATAATCTTATTAGCATATACCATAACAAGACTTGGGTGCCAGCTATAAATGGGGATTTTAACTTTCAGGATTTGAGATACATTCTAAGATGTACTTTTAAATGGAGAACCAACTTACGCGACGTTTGTTCTCGTAACGAAGCTTATTGCGAATTTTATGACTAATTTTTCGGATTATAACTTGGAAGATTTTAACGATAATCAAATCGCGTTATTCGATTCTAAAGTATAATTTTAGTTAGTTTATTTTCTCATTCAGGTCTGTGTCTTGTCTTTTTTCCCCCCTATTGTTGATATGTATTATTATTACTTTATTGATTTATTTTTTCCATTTTTCTTTTATTTCGTTATTTTGTTTTTAATTTATATTGTTATACATTAGTCTTTAATATTATTGCTTCTATTGGTTTCGACTCATGTTTTTCTTTTACTAGCTTTTTTTTATTCTTTTTATTTTAATTCTTTTGGCATTTATCAATCTTATTTCTATATTCGTTTATTTTATATGTAATTTTCATCAAACCTGTTTTGGGGCCTCCGCCTGTTGGGGGACAACATCAGGCTTTTCCCTCCGGTTTATCTGGTGGGATACTCCTGTTGTTGTTACATTATTATTATTATTATTATTATTATTATTATTATTATTATTATTATTATATATGTTACGCCCAAGTGGACAAAAATTAAACCCCCAAACTATGAGGTTTGTCGATCTAAAAAGTAATTAGTTAAGATAGAATGAGCATGTCGTATATGATCATTACAGAGTTTTCTGTCGCATTTCCAAATTTTTTGACGATATTCTAGGGGAATGGCATTCCAGTTGAACGAAAAATATCTTTCTTTAATAGGGGAAATGATTGACGGTGGTTGGATCAAGAGTTGGTTTTGTAATTTGCATCGTGGACTACTAACCATCCAAGCTATGATAAAGGTGGCAGGATGGGAATGACGGTAAAAGGCTTTAACCAGTTCTTTCAATTTAGCCAAAATGACAATCGTATTAAAGGTGGGAAGAGTTAGATCGTCACATATTTGCGTTATGGATTGTTGTACATAAATATTTAAGGATGTGCGGATAATGTTGTTATATGCCACCTTCAGTTTCTCAAATGCGTGTTTAATTGATATTGCCCATATTGGTAGGCCATAAGCAATTTTGGGAATGATTTTTGATTTTATAATGATAATGATCTCCTTCTTTGTGAGGGTTTGTCGTAATTTTTGAATCAGAAAACTTAATCTATTAAGTTGCACTAACAGATATTCCGTATGGGCGATGAAACTCTGATTACTGTCAAATATTATCCCAAGAATTTTCTTCGAATTAGGTTGAATGGGTTTCTTCTTAATAATCAATTTGGTGGTTTTCTCTTGGTTAATCACCATTCCTCGCGCTTGACACCATGTTTGAAGCTTATCTATATCACTCGATATATCCTGGTTTACTTTACATTCTGAATAGTCCTCGTATATTTTTGTGAGGATGATGTCATCAATGTATGCTCTCAATTTAAAAGACAGCGATAAGTGGAATATCGACGCAAGGAAGGTAGCAAAAATGATGATCCAATTATTCCTAAAAAAATGCTTGGATCCGGTTTTAATCTAAATAATTATTTGTTTTAAATCTAAATAATTATTTATTTTAAATCTAAATAAATATTTATTTTATAAATTTAATTTTAAAAACTTAAAAATTATGATAAGATGATAATTGAATGTCGATAAACATTTTATAGATAGGGCCTCGTATTGCCATTGTTTTGAATTAATAAATAGATACAAACCATGACGTAATACCTTGAATAATTTCATTAAAGACTTAGATACATATAATTAAATATTCAAATTTAACGCGTGAAACAAATTTTTCATAATTAACATCGCCATAAGATTTAAATATACATTTACTTTGAGGATTGCGGCAGTTCAAGATGAAATTGCTTAAACAATAAAATTTGTAAACATTCCAAGGAGGAGCTTTAGCATTGAAGCAGAAATACATTTATACATTTATTAAAAAGAAATTTATACAATTAATTTAATTTTATTTGACTTTAACAATACTTTCAATATGGATTTTGATAATGTCGTCAGTTCGAAGTTGGTAATAATTTGTGAATTATTGAGCCAGCTCATTTTTGCCACACCCACGCATACCCACACACACACATATTTTTTTTTAATTATATAATTTGCAAAAGTAGTGAAATGCATTTTTATCTACGCCCAAAAAATCTATAAGAAAACTGGAATTTAGCAGGAAGTTGGAACTCTGCCAACCCAGCTGGCCTGTACGCTGACAGATGCGGCATGTACCAGTTTGTGGGTGATAAAGGCAACAGGCGAGGTGAAAAATGCCTGCGGCCTATCATAGGCTGCATCCGCCAGTGTATGGGCCCCTTAAAGGACAACTCTACAGTCATATACTACTTTATTTAAATCGAAAGTCTAACCTATTAATAACATTGTGGCATTTTTAAAAAATTTAATTCGAACTCTAAATGTGTGAAAAAATGAAAATAATGAGCGGGATTTGGGTGAGGCTGTGACGTATTTGGAGTCAAACGTAGAATAACAATGTAGACTGAAAAACAATGTAATTTTCATTGTTTCCATCTTGGATTTTAACAATCAGTATTTTTTCATTTGTTGAAAACAATGAAGGCTGGATTGGTGGTCAGGTGACTTTTTCGCGTCAGAGCCCTTTCTTACTATGGGCAGGTGACTTTTCCGCGTGTGGGCCTGACTTTTTCGTTGGCCTCCTTTGACTCAGACTACGTCACATGTACGAGGGTTGGGGCATAAGTCATGGCAATTATTTTTTTTCTCATAGCTAAGGAATGGTATCACAAAATGTCATATGTCTCGAGGAAACCGTTCATTCATAGTATATTTCCACAACACCAGATGGCTCTATGATTTTCTTTTGTTGCATTGAGAACAATGTTAAATCAGTTCATAGTCAACCGCCATGCAGGATGGGTGTAACCCGAATTGAACAACGCTCGTATATCAATATAGCCGGTCTCCGCTGGCTTTGGTAAGAATTGGAGCACCCACTATACTCTCCGGACTTTTCTCCATGTGATTTTGACCTTATACGGACGGTAAGGAACCATTACGTGGTAGACAGCTTCGGACACAAATGGACATTGCAAATACGGTATTGTGCAACAGGAGATGACCAGATTTCCACATGGTGAGAGAAATGGTGAAGCAGATGATATGGGCGCCTGTCATATTATTGGCAGCGTACTGTGAACGTTCAGGGGACTACTTTGAGGCCCTTTAGAATGGATATGTGTGCTGTAATGATTCTGGAACATGAAAGTTGTAACGTTATATCAACTACCTTAATAAACATGAAGTGCAAAATATTTCCGTGTTGTTAAATGTCCATACCTTTCCTCTATTCCTTGTCCTTTCATCTATATATTTCATATTTTCCACTCAGTCGAATTCTCACAAAAAAAAAAAATAGTTGCCATGACTTATGCCCCAACCCTCGTATTATATTTTATCGTAGTGGCTACCATCCCGGTGCTGGGATTTAGCTTCAATCCCGGTGGAGCGCGGTGATTGGTTCATCTAATCACGTGGTACGGGAAATGGTGGCTGCGATTAGATTGCGATTCATTGTGTTTTGAGGTGGGGCAAAAATTCTATAGTTTGCTAAAATTAGAAAATCTATTAGAGCTGTACAAAAAAAACCGAAATTCGTAGGTTTGGAAACGAGGCTGTAGGACACCACCATGGATGAAGAAGACATGCACCATGTCTTCTTCATCCATGCATGCACTATAAGCGTGAGATGGGAGCGAAGACTCTACTCACCAACTACAAAGTGAAGTTTAAATATGTTTTTGGGTGGACAAAACTACCGGCTTCCGAAAACTCCTAAAATTTGAAGTAATATTATCAATTACAATATTATTATTGGTTGGTTCGGTCGGGTGATATTATTTTCGCATATTGCAGGACTTTCATACAAGGCTGTGAGGCATTAATTTCCTTGATACTATCGTTTTGTTGATATGTTATTTTGTCGTTGTCACTTGGAATAATACAGTAATTTTAGATTAATAGATAAGCATTAAACAGCTAACATAGATAAAATAAATAAAAGATAAAATAAAAGTAAAAACAGTTTAACTAATTAAAAAGTTTATTTAATTACGGTTCCAGGCATCTCGCCCCGTACCACGTGATTACATAAGCCAGTCACCGTGCTCCACCGGGATGGTAGCCACTGCGTATATTTATATCAAAGAATGATATTCTGTAAAAAAATTGTAATCGATTTTTTGCATAGAGTTGTCCTTTAAACCTTTGATCCAGTCATTCATTTTATTTATTCACTTCCTTCTGACCTAAATTAGTCATTTTAACTTTCCAATTTGGGGGTGGGGGTAGGGGAAGAGGAGTAATACCCTTCCCTCTTTAATATTATCATGGTTACATCCTTGCACCTCCCCTACAAAATGATCAACTCTTGTGCCCCCGACTGCAATGGTCAAGTTCTTTTATAGGAACTTTTATCCTGACTAGCCAGTAGTGATGAGCTAAGTTGTGATTTAACGTTCACAGGTATAACTGTGACTGCTACTTTTTGATGTCTGTGAATTTTACCTGTGAACGAAATCACGATTTGTTTCTTCCTGCGATTTAGACACAGTGATGACGATTCACTAATAGTCGTTACAGCGAATGTGGCGGCGAAATAGACATTCTTTGATGGATGTGTTAAAAAGTAGCTTATATAACCTATAACGGTGCCTTAATGAAATAAAATTATGTTAATTCGTTTTTGTAAACTTGTATTATCGATTAATTCACTCCCCTTTAAAAACTAAATTGTTTACTTGCGAATTTATCCACCCTCCACCCTCTAAGAATTTTGTCCTCCATTAAGTTTGTTTATTCAAATTTTGAAAATTAAATAACTATAATTCTCAGAAAAATTATGATCCTTTTATTATATATTTAATAATATTTTGTCTTGATGAACAGAGCCATATATAAAGAAGCTCTGTCTAGATATAGAGAAGGCTGGTACAGCAACTCCTTTCCCCCCCCCCCCCCCCCCCCCCTTTCGGCTAAGTTCCTGTTGTTAATTATATTCATTGTTTTTAGTTTTGTATAATTTAGTCATTTTAAGCGATTGCATTAACAAATTCAAATTTGTAGTACATATAGGATGACATCTTGGTTTTGCAGGATTGTACCCGTTTGGTTTTCCCAAAATTTGGTTCCCTGGTTTCGTATTTGGTTACTGGATATCTAATATATCTTTATGGATGATAAAGATAGTTGCTTAAATATCTGAGTATAGAAATGTCTAGTGACTATTACAGTATTGTCCTAGATTTTGAATATCTGTTGACTTAGTCGCGACAACCGAGAAGATTGGTAGTCATGGGCGGACTTCCCCTTCCAGGGCTCATCTAGAGGGCCCTGCTCCCTTGCTCCCCTTTGTGTACGTCACTGGATAAAGATGTCACATTGTTTATCAATTGTAGATGCAAATGAAGTACTTATATCAGGAGCCGTTATGTGCTGTTGCTTATGTTTTTATGAAACTAAAGTTTATGTACGAAATATTATTGATAAACGATATAGAAATAAGCACGAAGTGTTTCCTCAGTTCATCAACGATCACTAGAAAACGTATTATTACAAATGATCACGGAAAATATTAATGCTCACTTTCTTGTGCATTCTGATTGGTTAAACGAGTTGTAGTCGTTTACGCTTGTGTTAGTTACCTCAAATAGAGAAAACTGCGAGACAATGAAAGTCACTGGTAACAGGTTCGAAAGTAGCACTTGTGAAAATCACTGGTAACGGTTTCGAATCTTCGAGAGTAGCAGTGATTACCTGTGAAATTTCACTAGCAGTGAAAAAAAAATCACAGGTCATGAAATCACGCTCACCACTAGTAGCCAGCAGTTTCTAGCTGACAGCTATCATGGCGACCTCAACATATTACTAGATTTGATGAAAATTTGCATTGAAGATTTAAATTTTGTATTAAAAATTACGTTATTAAGAAAATGATGAATACTATAATAACACAAATATAGTAATTAATAATTATTAAACCATTTAACATTGGTTAATAAATAACAGAAAATAACATTAAATTATAATGATAAGGTTGCACCTATTAGTTTATTAATACAGGGTGATTATAAAGTCACTATACATTTTGGTGAAAAATCAGTTTTATTGGAGCAATTCCAGTATGCATCAACCAGATATCATACCAAGACACATTCTTAGTACATTTCAGTGTGCTCCCCTTGCACATCCCGGCACAGCTCCCAGCATTCCACCGTGGCCCATGAAAACATTGCGCCACATAGCCGGTGTAATGTACTCCAATGTGGCTGTAATCCGTTGTTTCAGCTGTGCAATGGTGCGTAATCTTGACCTGGTACACTTTGGACTTGATAAAACCCCACGCAAAGAAATTCATGGGGGTCAAATCTAAGGACCGTGGAGCCCACAGTCTTGGCGAGCCCCGACCAATCCATCTGCCTGGGAATGCACATTCAGGTAGTCCTGATCGCTATTGGCAAAATAGAGTGGTGCCCCACCCTGTTGGAACACAACGGTATCCTAAATCCCATCATCTCCAACTGTGGCTCCAGGAATTGCTCCAACATGTCGAGATACACTGTACCAGTGAAAGTCCCCTCGGCAAACATGAAGGCCCATAGACTTTGACCGTGTTACCCCCAGCCACATATTTACTTTGGGTGTGTTTGGATGTGCAAATAAATGAAATTCATTAATGATTTCACCAAAATGTATAGTGACTTTATAATCACCCTGTATGAGTGTAACTATTATTATAATAATTAAAACTTTAATAAAATTATAATAAATCATATGCATAAATATTGTAGGGTTTACTAGACAAAGGGATACGTGGAAAAATTATTTCAAATAATTATTATTTATTATTATTTCCTTTCCAATTTCTAGTAGAAACGACGATAAAATTTCGTCGAAGGATGCCATTTTGAATTGTCCGACTTGCGAGACAGACTATTTGGTAAATCAACAGCAAGAATTTCTGTTCTCAGCAAGAAGTCACGTGACTATGCTAGCTTCATCTCGCGAGCTTTCTCACTTACCGAATGTGCCTTGTAGTCACACGATCAATAAACTGAAAACACAATTCCACCAAAAAAAAATTATTTTTGTGAAATTGTGTTTTCCGTTTATTGATCGTGTCATTCATAGTCCACAGTTTCAGGCAAATTATTTGCTTATATGCACCTGTAGTGATGACATCACAACACGCGTGTGTTCCTGTGGGAAATCTTGGTACTTTACTCCTGACTAGTCAGCAGTTTCTAGCTAACAGCAGTCATGGTGACCTCCACACATTTGATGGAAATCTATATTGAATATTATGTATTTTGTATTAAAAATTACATTTTAATAAAATTATGACTATTATCATGATACAAATATAATACTTAATACAATAATAAATAAATCATTAACCACTTTTAATAAATAACAAAAAAGAACATTAAATTATTAAATTTAAGTTATACTTATTAGTTTAATTTCCTTATCTACAGAGTGTTTTGGGTGTGTGTATTATTATAACAATTATGACTTTAATAAAATATTAATAAATCTCAAGTATAAAAATTGTAGGCTTTAATAGAAAAAGCAATTATTGGAAAAATTATTTTGAATGATTTATGTTTATTATTAATTATTTCGTTTCCAATTTCTTATAGTAGAAATGACGATAAATTTGTTGACGGACACCATTTTGAATACAGTGGAACTTCGGTTTACGAACTTAATCCATTCCAGGAAATGTTCGCAAACCAAGGTTGTTCGTGAAACGAGGCAACTTTCCCCATTCAAATCAATGTTAATACAGTTAACCCGTTCCAGCGATCAAAAACAAAGATTTCCCCCCCATTAAGTTAATATGGGTACAGTACAATACATTGAAGATATAAATCCTAAATTGCGAGCGATATTCACAAGAATACAAATTACAAAGTGAATACAAGTAGTATGAACTGGTACTATCTATCTGCGCATGCCTAGAATAAGAAATTAGTGACGTCGCCTGTTCGTGAACCGAAATATTGGTTCGTAAGCCGAAACAAAATTGTTGTTAGTGAACCGAAACATTCGTGAACCGGGGCATTCGTGAACCGAGGTTCCACTGTAGTCTGATTCGTGAGGCAAGCTGTTCTGTAAATCGGCAGCAAGAATTTGTGCTCTCAGCAAGAAGTTATGTGACACAGCTAGTTTCTTCTCATGAGAAATCTAACTTGTGGATTGCACCTTAAAGGAGCATTCATAAAGCACGTGGCCCCATTTTGGCATTTTTGGTTCCCCTCCCCACTTCTCCCATGTAGCTTTTGACTTGACCCCCCTTCCCTCTTCGGTGGGACGCATTGATTACAAAAGACATTTGTGCTGTTTTCTGTTGCCAGACCTAAAATTAAAAATTATGGGTATATAATGAATACGACCGCTATTTAATTTATTTATTGTAAAATGGGGTTACTTTCCACCATTTTTGAGTTTAAGAGCAAATTTGTAAAATGAATTTTGAAAATGATGTTGATATAGTATAGACCACCATGTAAATGTAAACAAATAACCATCTTGAAAATAGCTGAAAGCAACTTTGTCAGATTCAATACTTCCTGTTCGCTTAGGAAGTGTGTGGTGAGCAGTGAGCTCCTGAATACAATTTGGTTTCATTATTAGTGCATAGGAGAGTCGAGAAGACCATGCAAAATAAAGTTTTTCATTCAGTGCAAAAATTTGTAAGAATGATTATTGAAAAAAAATGATTTGTAAAAAGATTTAGATTAAGGTTTACACTTGAACCTCATTAAAATACAACTGCTTAATATATAATTCCACTTTATATATTTTCCCCTTGGTCCCGACCCCTTGAAAGCTATTTCTATGTAAATCCAACAGTTTAATATATAACGTTTTTCTAACAAATCCTGGATAATGTCTCAAAAGTTACAAAATTCATTCCAAAAAAATGAATCATTTAAGATGTTTATTGAAAAAAACTGGAAAACCTTTTTCATGCGGTTATATAAGCACGTGCCAAGTAGATGATCATGAATTCTGACTGGTTTCATTAAACACAAACAAGAAAGCACGTGTTATTGGATGATTGGAAAGTCTAATTGTAATGATGGATCTAATAGAAACAGAAAAGTGTGCTTCTCTGCCCTTTATCGGCATTCCGCCATTTTTCGCTGGATTTATTTAAAGTAACTATTGTAATGTATGCTTATGTCTCTAGCTTGCCCTATTTTCTGACCAAATGTGCCCTACTTATTATTCACTTCCCTGCTGCTAAATGCAACCCTGAATTGGTTCTCAATGTTTATATAAACTCAATGTTTACATTTCTATGCATTGATCAGAATTCGCAGTAACTTCCACCTGAGCTTATACAATTGCATAGCACTGTAAGGAATGCAATTTCTTACAAGTACATACGTTCATAGAGACAAACTTCGATAATTGAGTTCCCCTCCTCAAAATAAATAAATAAATAAATGTGTGAAAATTATATGTAACATACAATAGTCTCAACCTTTTGTCATAGCGCAACACTATTGGGATTTTCAGCGAACCACATTTCAAAACCAAATAATATATATCCTCGTTTATATATATATTTTTGCTCGGTTCCTTGGAATAATACTTAACAGGTTTAAGTATATTTAATATTTTCAAATAAAAAAAAATTTGATTTCATACGGATCATTTCATTACTAAATTCTGCAAATTAACCAGTGCAGCACATAGTCTAGTCCATGTGGAAAACTGCTTGTCACTTTTTTTTCTTCACGAGCTGAATAGGAAGTGTTCTCAAACTGTGAAAAGTTTTTAAACGGCCGATAACTCTTTTCACATGGATGTGAAACTGAGATTTCTCTAGCTGTTTCCACTTGTTGCTGAGAAAAGTGTCCACCATTCCTGGCAAAAGGTTGAACTGCAAGGATAGCTCCTTTCATATCTAAACATTCCCTGATTCTAAATCCTTGGTCTGCCAAAATCAAACCATCTTCGTGAACGTGATCTAGAAATCCCGATTTGGCAGTTAATTCCTTACCAGAAACTCTTGCAGCACATGCATTAGAAATGAATATTATTGCCCTAGCTGGACTTATACCCACCAAAAACACTTGGGCATTCAAAAAAAAAGCCTCGAAACAGTCAGTGATGCATTTTACATGTTTATATTTCGAATTCCTGAAACATTTTGGCAAATGTTCAAAAGGTGCAGGAAATTCTGGCCAGATAATTAATGATTGTAGGTTGTCAAACATGACATTTATCCATGCTAACTTTTTGGGAGGTAATTTCAAATCTGTGGGCTAAGTGATTACTTAAGTCATCATTAAGTAATCCCAATCTCAGCTTCATTAGAGTTAAGAGCATCATCAATTCCAATGATAATCCATTAATGGGATTCTTAATATCCACTTATATTCCAAAGTTACATAAGTCTTTGAATGCTGGGATATTTTGAACTCCTGTGTATAATTTTAATAGTTTTTCAGATTTTCAGATTTCACAAGTGTCAGTTTGCAGAGCTTGGCACATGTTTCTGTTGTCTTTCCTATGTAGTGCTATTTCTGTTTCTAGTTCATTAATACGTGTCTGCATTTTGGACATTTGAACAATGCTATCGTTAACTGTCTGAACATCAGCATCTCGCACAGCTATATTTGTCTTGTGTAGGTTGATTTGATGGTGATGATGGTTCCGTAATGTTGAAAATACTATTCCCTATTACACAAGAGATTCTAAACTAAGGGACAAAGTGTTATACTTGCTATCGATTCATCTTCAGGTGCCTCAGTTTTCCTTCATTTCACAGCATGCTCATATCGTGATAAGCTTTGTTTTTTTTGGCTAGAGTTTTAAGTTATGCTGTGGATGCGTATTTGGTTTTCCTTTTAAAATTTAAACTCATACATGTCAAAATATTTTAGGAAAAATTTTGATCAATATACAGTCGAATCTTGATATAAGGATCCCCGATAAAAGGATAATCTGCTTATAAGGATACACAGTGTATGCTCCCATTTTTTTGTAGTTGATTTCAATGCATTTTAACTTGGCTTAAATGGATATCGGATAAAAGAATAATCTGCTCATATGGATTTTTATGCTTAAATTTGTTTTGAACTCCGCTTAAACTGATAAAATAACTCTAAATGCAGTGTGATGTCATTGGCAGACACATTCTGTGCAATATGTATACTCTGTGTATAATAGCCACTTTATCATCTCCCTTTAAGCCAGCGGTTCTCAACTTTTATAGTTCCGCGACCCTTTTAATACAATTCCCCATGATGTAGCGACCCAATGGAAAAAAATTTGTACAATAACATGTTTTCATGCTTTACATATTAGAATACAAACAAAAAAAAAACTTATTTCCGATGGTCTTAGGCGACCCCTGGCAAATCGTTATTCGACCCCTGACGGGGTCGCGACCCACAGGTTGAGAACCGCTGCTTTAAGACAATGGTCAGTAATAGCACTGCATCCATGTATAAACTCCGTAAGCGATCATTTGGAATTCACTACACTTGACTTCGATTGTGCTGTGTCATTTGGAATTTATCCTTCTGTGAAAACTCCCAGCTTGCTTGCAAAAGTGACCGGTTTTTTTTAGTGCAATTTTTTTTTTTTTTGTTATTGATTTGTTTTTATAATTTTTTTTTAACACAAATAGCATTAAGGTAGTTTTACCATGAAATTTCCTCTGAAAAACGTAAAAACCTTATCTGTTGAAGTTCTTAAATTGTTGGATTGTAATAAAACTCGTATTTGTGCTGTAAAAGTAAATACTGTACATGTATTAGACACTTCAAATTAATTTGTCTAGATTACTGTATTTTAAAAGCTTTTATTTAACTTGCAATGTTAGTTTGTCTAGGTCAAATCTTGTAATCAATATTAAACCAACTTCCCGACAAGCTAGAGAGCTGAAACTTGACACACAAACACAGCATCAATGACAATAGGTGGTTTCACGCTTTGAAATGGATTGAAAAAACTGTTTATGAATAAACTGTTTAAGTGGGTAAAACCGTGAACAAATGGTTTAAGCTTTACAATTTTAAACGGTTTATTTCTTTTCGTAAATTTGACTGCAGAGGGAGCTGGTTGTTATAATCATGGCAGCCTCCTTGAGTATAGTGTGTATGTGTGATTACAACTACAAAACATGTTTTAACAACTTGATTTTTTTAACGACATGATTTATTTTACCTGATCTTTGCCTAAATATGGAAATCCAACAATATAATTCACAATTACGAGCTCTTCATCCAAATCCCAAAACGAAGCGTGGTCAGCCATGTTTTTTTTTTCTCAAATAAACGAATGGAAAAACGTTGGTGTCAATTTCGTTTATTCTGTTTTTTTTCCGATCGTTTAAACATAAACCGTTTATTTCGAAGCACGAAACCGCCTAATGTATGGTAAAGAAAAAAAATTTTCAAATCTGTTCACTGGTTCGTATTCTAATGGTAATAATTCATTATTACGAATTGTCCAATTGCCACAACGTACAATTCGTTATGGCGAGAGTTAAATGTATCTATTGTTTATTATTGCAGAATTAAAATTTATTTAGCTCACTAAATAAAACTTTATAAAAGCTTGGTTTGAAAATACCCTTATCCTCTTGTTTTAAACGAAAATCCCACCTCCGGATAAAAGGATACTCCGCTTATAAGGATACTTTCTTCCGGTCCCAGGATATACTTTTAGCGAGGTTCGACTGTACTTTTAATTTTTATTTATGGCCTGAGTAAAAAAAAAAAAAAATAAATAAATAAATAAATAAAAAAATAAAAAAAATAAAGGATTCCAGATTCCAGGAAAAATTTATCTATGCTTTTGTCCGAAAATTGAAACTACTCCACTTCTCTGTTCTACACTTTGTGGACAAAAACTTGTATTTACTTTGCTGTTTTGGCAGTTGAAATGGTGGGGATTTTGCTTTCAGTTTGTTGACTTTCTTCAACAACTTCATCAACTTTGACATCTCCACCCGTGAGGGCACTACCCCAGCAGCTTAATGAATTCTAAGACCCCCACAAGTGTGGGAGCTAGAGAGTTCCGGACCGGTTAAAGAGAGCTACATGGATACGGAGGGGTAAAAAAAGAACCAAATTCTTTAATAAGCTTAATAAAACAATACAGCTTTTTCAAATTGTTTTTGCACTGGTGCATTAACTAGAATCAAAAGGGTAACAAACTTACTGTGCATTAACCTCTTAAAATATTCTAGAATCATTGTGGTGGCACTCACATGGTGTTTCGTAGGCAGCCAGGTAGAAACTGGAGCGAGATGGGCACTATTACAAGAGGCCGAATGCCTAGTAGCCCTGCTGCCAGCTTCACAAACAGTTGGGCAACGTGATCATATACGCTCAAATATTCTTACGTGGTGCGAGGAGAGCGTCACGTGCCCCTTTTATAATTGACAACACTGAGGAGGGCCACAGGAACCTCACTGAATCACTCACATGCGCACAGTGTCAGAAATCACACGATCTGGCAAAACCTTTTACCCATAGTGCAGATAACGAGCTTTAATCTATTAGCCCACTGCAATAACTTCACAAAGCGAGAAAGTTTCACCAGGCGGCCCCACATCACCTGTGTGGCAACCAAACCTCTACATGTGCCTATGCCCTGTCCCTTCCCCCGACCGTGGCTTCCCTACACAGCCGTACATTCATCTCCACCTGTGCAACAGCACCACACAACTCGAGCTACAACTACGATACTAAATGCATGAAGGAATGACTCCCTGCAAAGAAAAGAGTTCATATGCGACAAATGTGCACAGGGGCATGATCACGCACAAGGGTTGCGGTCAGAACGCAGTTTCTCCCGTCGCGACAGCGTTACACTCTGCCTTACCGTGGAGTTCATGAACGTATCAGTGCTCTGAAGCGACGGATCTACCTCATAAGAGGAAAAATACATGTGGCAATCTACGATTGTCCTGACATATTCTGGGCAGTTTTTTTTAATGTTAACGCTTTAGACTGATAACAAACATTTTTAGATGCATGTAAATTGGCACTGTAATCCCAATTAAAGAAAACGGAACGGTCTCAGCAAGGACAACTTTGGTTAGGAGAAATTCCAGCGCTGCCCCGATGAAAATAATTTATCTTGGATGATAAAAACTTTCGAACAAGAACAAATAAATCTCCAAGTGACGAATAAACATTGGCACTGTAACATTCTTTCTCATTACCAAGAGTCAAGGCATGATAATGTTCGAATACCAACATGGCTGCCTAAACCTTGTCATTTCACGGAGAAAAATAAACTCAACCAGCCTCGACCACGGCTGAATCAGAAGAACAAAAACAAGAATACAAAACTTTTCATAAACAAAGCAAAACTCTCTTTTAAAACAATGAAAAAACAAACAGAAGACTGCTTTTCGGTGAAGCAATTAATTCCTTACCGAGAAGCTGTCCTCAACAATGACCACATGATCGTTAGCGGATTGTTAATTCTAAGATTAATGATGCACACACGGTCTAAGAAATTAAATATTCAGAACAAAATAAAAATGATATAATTGAGAAAAATACAGCAATAATATGTTCAAAAGAAAACAAGCTTAAACATAAACTTTATCTTTTCTTTTTTTTTTTTTTTATACATAAATTAACAAATATTATTTTCTAAAAATTAAAGAACTTAAACCACCCAACTACACTGGTGCTCAAAATTAACAGGACAAACACGTTTTCGTAGATTTCTCTACAACTACTGGACCGATTCCATTGAAATTTGGTAAGGTAATAGAATAAGCTATCACAATTTGGTAGGATAATGGAATAAGCTATCACGAATAATTATTGAACATAACTTTCAAACCATGCTCATGAAACTATGGAATGTCAAAAACAAGATTGCATTAAGGGTCTTTTTAGGAGGCTAATAGGGTGTATACAGCTCTCAGCGATTCCTCATGGTGTTTATGAGGCTGTTAATGAGGTGTTGGGGCAAGGAACTCCACTCCTCCACCAGGGCAGTTCGTAGCTCCTGGAGGGTTCTGGGAGAGACCTGGCAAGCTGCAATTCTCCTGTCCAGTGCATCCCAAACATGCTCTATCGGGTTCAGGTCTGGAGATCTTGCTGGCCATTCCATCCTTTGAATAGCCTTGCCCTATGTGGACGAGCATTGTCGTTCATAAAAATGAAATGGGGACCAACGGCACCCCTGAAGAGCCTTACATAGGGTGCTAAGATGTCATCCCTGTAACTCTGAGCAGTCAGAGAGCCTCTCTCAAAAACGTGGAGGTCTGTGCGTCCGTCCAACATCATGCCGCCCCAGACCATGACACCACCACCACCACCACCACCACCATAGTGGTCAACTTCCGTGATGTTAGAGGGATTGTAGCGTGCTCCTGGTTCTCTCCAAATGAAAACTCGCTGGGAATCCGTGCTTAGACTGAATCTCGACACATCACTGAATAAAACACAGGCCCATTGTGCTTGGGTCCAGGGCTGGTGTTGTCTGCACCAAGTCAGCCGGGCTCTCCTGTGTCCTGGAGTGAGTGGGATGCAGACCGCTGGTCTCCTGGCATACAGCCCTCTCTCATGAAGCCTCCGGTAAACAGTGTGCCTCGAAACAGGTTCCAGTAGCAGACGAGAGCTTGTTTGCGAGCTGAGTGGCCGTCATCTCCCTATGGCGCCTGACTGATAGAGCAAGATACCTGTCTTCTTGCCTTGAGGTAGCCCTAGGGCGACCTTGCCCTTGTCGTCTAGTGCCACCTGTGGGTGAAAATGTTAACTAAATTTGAAATTTGGTGGGATAAAATTCCCTGATTTCCTAAGCATAAGGCTGCAAACGATACATATCTATCGCATTCCGTCTTTTTTTTATTGATTTTCAAAATCCATCAGTCATTTTTGGGACACTCGGTAAGTTCATTATTACAATCTACCAGTTTTCTGAAAAAATAGTAAAAAGTGTTGTTTCGGTTGCGTCACATAAAGGACTAGCATTTTTAACTTAACCAAAGAAAATGTTAATCTCTGTACTATTAATTCAAATAGAATTATACTCTTTTTACCACATATAAAGGCAATGTTACTGAGAATAAACATGAATAAAACTATATATTTCTGATACAGCAATAGCAGTAAATAAATCACAAAGTTTTTGTTTTGGTTGTGACCCGTGTTATCTAAAACAAATATTTTTAGGTGGATTGTTAAAAAACGGCAATGAATGAATGCATGAATGAATGAATGATACTTAAAACACACATTTATTTTGGAACAATGTAATATAAATAGAAAATAGTTGCAAATAGCATTACATGAACAGGTAACTAGATTATTGAAAACTCATGCGACTACGAGCATTAAGGACAGTTAAGAAAACTTCTAGTTATGGACAACAGTGGTTCCCATGACATCTCTTCAGTAGACCACATCCATATCATCCCACATTGTTTCAGGCATTCTACTTGGCAAAGGCTGGATCCATCATCAGAAATGTTTTGGACACATGCTCTGAAAGCCTTTCTTTCTATGATGATTTCAATAAAATCACCAACTTGAATAGGTTGAAAACTTCTCTTGTAGGCCTGCTTCCATTCATGGAGATTTCTTTAGGCTCACTTTTTGAAGTTTTAGCCACAAGCAGGACACCCTGGGCCAAAGCTTCAACATGGTGAACACTTTAGGTCTGAGGAATTTGCTTAATATCAGTCCAGCGATCTTGTAAAAAAGCAGCTTGACTATTGACTGCCTCTTTAGGTACACCCTATTCCAAAAGCATTTTCACATAGGTGAAATAATGTTTGGCGTCCTTGCATTACATCAAGCCAGTAAAACTAATCGGCTTTAAGCCAGTAAAATTAATGCAATTCGAACTTGACTTCTTGCCTGAACTGATTAATTTCACTGGTTTAATGGTTTGCAACATTATTCACCTAAGTGAAAATGTTTTTGAAATAGGATGTACATAAATTGCCTTAAATTTTTCCACTTAACTTCATTGCACAGAAGGAGAACTCGAAAGCATTTTGTACCACAGCCTTTCTGGATAGAACAGCCCTTGCTACAGTATGCTTGATGGTGCCCCCCCACACCATCCACAGCACCCTTGCCATGGGATGTGGCAGAAAAACTCCAGATCGCTTTTGCATTGAAATCTTCTTCTAAAAACAATAAATTCCAAAGATTGAATTTGTTTTTGAACTGGGCTGATGACCCGTCTGAGAAATGTGGAACTTCTTAATTTCTTTCTCAGGTTTTGAATTTCTTTCTCAATTTGCTTGATAAATACATATACAGCTACCTTCCCATGTTGATGGTCATCAGATACAGTGATAAAAGATTGTCAGTTTTGTCAGAAAACCAAACACCTGCTGTGAAGATAATGATCTGCTCATTGATCCAGTAAGCAGCCTGAATTTCGTCCTGGTGAAACAGCAAAGTTTTCTAAAAAATCGAGTTGTAGTACAGTTGCCGTCTCTGTAATGTTGGTCTTAATGTCTTGAAAGAACTGAGATTGTACCCTCTTTGAATAGCAGTGGAATTTAACAATGTCAAAATTTTCTGAAATGTTTCTACATAATTCTGCATATGTACCTTCTTCCTTAACTAGTTTTTGCTTTCCTTCAACTTCTGCCCATTATATCTATGTAGTTTCGGTGTGTAACTCGCCTTAAGGAATAATTTCATTTAGATTATACTGCAGTTTTGTATCGCAATCTTTGCAGTTTTGAAGCATACAGGTCTCATTCTGTTCATCACAAACAATAAGACTAAGAAACTCTTTCACAGCGAGCTTTCTGAAACAATGGAGTGGAGTTATCAAAAAAATCCATTTGCAAACACAGACATTGTGCGGCAACTTTGACGAAACCAGGACATGCAATGGCCTCGAGCTGAAAAACTTGGATCTTCCAATCTTCATCTCTGGCTCTGGGTGGTGTTCTTTGAAGAGACTGTATGCTTCATCAATAGTCATGAAGAGATGGCAGATCTGGATTTGTGAATTTTCCTTTGTGATTGGGTCCTGTTTTGTGATGAGGTCTTTTTTGCCTGGTGCTTGCCAGCTGACATTATTGCATTCATAGAAACTTATGACTGCTTGGCGAACAGCATCATCGAAGCTGGTGTTCAGATAGTGTGGAATCCTCCTTCCTGTGGTAGGAGTTACCTGTACATCTTTGGCAATTTTTTGTATAGCTGCAGCTTGCTTGTTTGGACTAGAAGAAAGATTTTTATATACACGCTGAACTGCTTTCCCAAAAGAATTCTTACTTCTGTAGGTACTAATGGATCCATTGGTGTGCTTAGTGTTAGTGGCAGCCTTCTTTTTCCCCAATCTGCATCTTCGTTGCCTTTCATTTGGGAAAGCCTTTTCAGCTTTACCTTCTGTGCTTTCACTTTGGAGATAGATTTGCAACCAGTTTCTTCTCATTTTGTCTTCTCTGCTGTCTTCTCTTCTTTTCCTTTTGTAGATATGCTTCTCGTTGTTTAGGGGTTTCCTTCAGTTTTGCACGAAATGCACGAACGCGCTCTGTTGATATTTGTGCATTGTTAGCTGTAGGAAAATAAAGTATGTTGCTATAGTACAGTTCATTCCAAAAGCGTTTTCACTTAGGTGAACGATATTTGGCTTCCTTGCATTACTTTAAATCAGTAAGATTAATCGCTCCAGGCAAGAAGTCGAGTTCGAATTACAATGGACGATGACATTTATTGTTTCTTAGCAACAGAGATAGGTAGGCATAATGAGTGACGTCAAACTGTTTTAATTGAAATCTGATTTTCAGCTTTTATTAGGAATGCTTTTCTTTATTATTAATATATCAAAGAATATTATTATTATTTTAGCAGAAATGCAGTATAATAACGTGAAAACTACACGAGGAAGTAAGTTGGCAAAGCACGCTCAACAATATAATGGCGAATACACGAATTAATTCATTAGATGTTTTTCATGAAATAATCAGTAGTAGAAAATTAACTTTTAAGTTTGCTGCACATTTAACAAAATAATAAGATTTATTTATTTATTTATTGGGTTATAAAAATACAGTTCCAGTAGCCCAACGAGACCAGTATGGTGATAAACCAACAAGTTAGGCCAAGTGGGCATGGTTCTGACTAATATAAAGAAACAAAAATTGGTTAATTAGTTAATCAAACTGTTACAATAAACCAAAACTGACCAAATTAAACCGAACAAAACCGGCAGAGACGACCTAAAATCGGATACAAAAAAACGGTAATACATTATATTAATTTAAAACTAACACTCGTTGACAGTGATGGCAAACACCCGAGAGACCAAAAAAGGGCTCCAATAGGGCCATATACATAATAATCGATAGCAAAAATATCAAATAAATTGTGTAATCTAGGACGGAGCTTGAAATAAAGTGGACAATCAGAAAAAACATTGACAGAATACTAACAAGTTGAAAAGACACTAATAGGCAAGCTTCATATTTAGTGATATAAGAACAAAAAGTTCGTAAAGCTCTTCGAAACGAAGAGTAAGGAGAAAGCGAACGTATCGCCGGGGCAAAAAAGCCCAACATTTTATCCCGATGTGGGAAACACTTCGGTTGCGATAGTTTAGTTGGAACCCATATCTCTTTAGCAAAACTGGTATTATGGTTACGGCTGTCAAGGTTATGCCAAATCTTTATAGGGGTCATACGCAATAACAGAGTTAATTGATTTGTTAATAAATGAACATACGGACAGAAAATTAATTTGATATATACATGTAGTAAGTATCCGCAAAGAAGGAAAATAATGGGACACAGAGGAAGATCGTGGAAGGTGTAATAGAGTGCGAAGAAACCATTTATGTAATTTTGATATACGAAGTAAGATTAAACGTTGAGGTAGAACCCCAGAACATTACACCAAAGCACAAAGTTGAGTGTATCCACGAAAAGTAAAGCAAAAGTAGGATATTAGGGGGAAGAAAGCAAAGTTTGGAAATAATACCTTATTTTTGTTAATTTTTGATAATAATGTATCAACGTGAGCGTCCCATGACAAGTCTGGAGATGAGTAAGACCGAGATAAATATGTGACGTTCCAGGTTAGCTGGATGTCACGTGCGTCTGGCGGAGGGGGGGGGGTGATATTAGAGTTGTATAATTTTTCTTAATTTGTTGTTGATTTATGAATTTTAGCGATCTTGTAGTAATATGGAATTTATCGTCACCGTAATCTAGTCATAGTAGTATTTATTATTTGTATAACGAGCTAATTTGTAATTGTTTGTTTGTGGTATTGTGAGAGATGCGTTGTTGCAAGTGTGTGCTCTGTTGGCGGCTGCGATTGTTGCCGCTGATTCTAGGAAGATCATCGCTGCTTCCAGCAGAGTATTATTGTGGAAAATTCGTGAAAAATGTGTTTTTGTGAGCGAATGTTTTGTTTTCGTTGCGCGTGTGGTTTTTTTTATGTCATTGTTGTGTTGAGGGCATTCCAGCGTCAACTTCCGAGGCAGGCTGTTGCGGTTGACGTGCGAAGTGAACATCGTTTTGGAACATAGAAGAAAGTTCGCGCTGGGATGTTGATGTTTAAAATTCTGTTGTTAATATTGAATTTACTGAAGTTTGATTTAAATAGCCATTAAATGCAGTAAGTTGAGTTAGAGGAAAATGGATGAGGACAAGGATTCAGCTAACCCAGGACGAGTGGAACGATGTTGATGATGATGGCTGACGACGTCGGGGCGGTCGAGCAAGGCGTACGGAATGGCATCACTGAAGACAATGTACAGTGTGGTGGCCAAACGGTGTAATATATGGCAAACAAGGGAACTTCATTCTGTGGTGAGTGACGATTTAATTATTTTTAAACTAGCTATGAGCGACTGAAGCGTACGAGGAGCATCTAGATCGTGACTTCGATCCTCCCGCCGAGGCTCACGAAAACTGTTCTATTTGCATCCCACGCCGGCTATGGTGACTGTTGGTGAACGCGATACAATCGAACTCTCACTACGAAGTACCTGTTTTACACATTTCTTTATGATCTATTACTGATGAAAAGTTGTAGCTTGTATTGAGATTTAAAGAATCGCAATATTAAGTTTGTGTTATAAATAAACATGGCAAATAGCATGCTTAGCTTGAACAGGTATCCCATTGAGCAGTGTCTGTAGAGGGAAGTTAGAAATCTGAGAGTCGATTGTTGCACCTTGCATATATGATCACGTGTTGCAATTTAGATATTGATCCGGATTCAGAGCTCGCCAGTGGCTCGCTAATTCTTAGTGCTTGCTCCCACCAAGAGGGGTCACTGTACCTCCCCCCTATTTGCTATTAAAGGAGGTGCAGTGCGCGTTCAAGCATGCATACAGTGGAATACTTCATTCGGGGGAACAAGCACATTTGGCGGCAACTAGGTGGCCCTGCGTGGGGAATGCCCCTCCCTCACATGACGCTTGTAAAAGGCTCTGAGAGGCCCTGTTTCAGATTACAAGTTCATGCGCCAGAGTGCACATCTTATGTGTCATATGTCTAGTTTTAATGATTAATAGTTTGTAGGAAGCTGTATATCTTGTTGGGGCCCCTTGAGATTGAGTTGTTTTTTTTTATTTCCTTGCTGTTTTCTGTTAAAATAGTTTGCTGTAGCCTACCTCATTAATGATTAGCATAATAAACAAGTTTGAAGCAAGCGTACGTATCTGAGCCGTTGCATTATCTCTATTTACTGGTCCCGAACCCTTGATCGGCCCATTCTCCAGTCTTTACTTTTTGTGTAGATGTGCTCTTGCACAGGTACTGAAGTATGGAACCATCACAAATAAACATAGTTGTGGTGGGATTATTATACCAAACTATATAATGTATAAATCTACTATGGCATTTCATAGGGAATAGCTACCAATCTTTCGAAATAAAATACAGTATCTTCTGGGTTTATGCTTAAAAAAATAACATATTGGCAAAAAAATTGTATTCACATCCATGACGGGAAAAAATAATGTTTAGCAATGCAGTATCTTATATATGAAGAAAGCATATATTTATGCAGTATAGAATATGCTGTTTACGGTATATTGTAATGGCTTTCCTTTTCTTATAAAATATAAGCATAATATATGGCGGCATGAACGATTTCGGTATCAAAATGTTACAGAATTTAAAAAGTAATAAGTAAAAATATCAGTGTTTGAAATACAGAAATAAATAAATAAATAAACTAAATATTTATTGATGAAAATAAGAAAGAAAATTCCAACTGGAAGGTTCCCGGTCTGAATTCAGCCTTATGGAGTTTTCTTTCCTATTTTCATCAATAATTTAAACATCTGATGTTTTACGTAGGATAAATCCTCATCGAACATTATTGAGATATTCTTAAATGTTTATTGCTTTGTTTTTAATAAATGCGTTAAATATTTCATCTGCAAAGTCGATCCTAACGGGAAAAAAATGCAGCGATTAATCTTGTCAGTTAAAAGTACTGTAATTCGCCCACACCAGTCATAAACCTGATCCCTATTTCCACTTTGGATGGCCAAGTCCATTTTAATTTTATTTACGATGTTCGTTCAAACTACTAGACTTTATAACCGATCAACTTCACTTAGCTCAGTTCCTGCCAAGCAAGTGAAAATGCTTTTGGAATGAACTGTACATTTATATAATGCAAGAATAGGCACAAATATATTAAAATGTAGGCCTTACAATAGTTTAATGCTAGTTAACTATGCTGGGAATCCTCAGCATAGTTAGGTTTATGCAGAATAACAGATAACTGGCAGTTAATTTTGGTGGTAACACTTAAAACAAACATAATACTTTGTTCATAGACATTTCATTGAAAGTTGCAAGGAAACTTTAAATCGACTTTAAAAAAAAAATATAATGTCACAAATTTCATGGTAGGTTTCTTTTACAAAACCAAAAGTGAATCCCAGAGTTCACTTTACTTTGATTAACTATTACAGTTACCAAATAACTTTTTTGCAGTTTTTTGTTTCGGTTGTGACATTTTAACTTCAAAAACATGTAATGCTCATTTTAAGTTCATATAATTACAACAAACATAGTTGATCTTCAGAATCTCTTGAATGCATTACATAAGGAATGTAAAAATAAGAGATTAAATAAAAATTTTATTTATTTCGATGTTTATAGTAGTTTAAATGCATGGTGATTCAAATCATGTGTAAAACAATTTAAAAGGGTATAATAGAGGTCAAGGTAAACACAAAAAGCCCTATGAACATGAGTCCGAAGTTTTATTTATTTATTTATTGAAATACTTTGAATTTAATCATTAAACGAATTTAATCATGAAAATATGGACTATGACAAAATACAAAAAAGTAATCACTGCAGATTGGCCATTCGACGTAAAAATCTCAATTTGTCTTCTTCAGCATGATATTCTTGCACAGTTTTTGCTACTCTAATACTCAGGGTCTCGTACTTCTTTTTTGTGACTTCTGGGCGACCTGTCTGGGCATTGGCTAATACTGGCAAGCTATGTCTCGTTTTAATCCACCGAATAGGTTCCAAATGCTTGGGTGGCTACAATGAAACAGTGAATTTAAGGTATTGTGAAAACTTTCACAACAATTTGTAGTCTTAGGACATCTTTCAGCAGCGACCTCAAAATGGTTCCAAATTGTTACTGGGAATAGAGGTGATCTTCCTGCAGCTCCTTCGATGTAGGTAGAGAAGAAATATGTGAGAACCTCATTGTAGCGATGCTCATCCGGAAATGTGGCAGCTAGTTGGTCAAAGACAGTTCTTACTTCAAGTATTTACTGTAATACGTCGATGTTTTGATTCGATAAATAAATAAATATATAAATAAATAAATAAAATAAATAATTAAATGCTATACTTCAATGCTTTGGTGATTCTTCTATCCTCTCTTCAGCTCCCCTTAAATAATGTTATTAAACAAGGTTCTGATTAGTCATAGTTCTGAATTGTGACAGTTCTGATTAATCATTGATCTGTTTTACCTATGTTCTGATATGTCATTGTTCTGAATTGTGACAGTTCTGATTTGGCATAGTTCTGATTAGTGATGTTCTGAATTGTCATGTTCTGATTTGTCATGTTCTGAATTGTCCGGTTACCATACTCCTCATAGGGAAATTCTTTCCTGATAATGTTCACAACACAATTTCGAAGAACTTTTGTTATTTTTCCCAAGCCTGTTCTAGATATAATTCGTAAATTGTCGATAACCTAGTGTATCTAGATTGCCTGTATAAATAATAAGAGTTAATGAGATAACTGTCTAAAAATCATACAAATTATGAATATTAGGCGATGTGGGAGGGACGTTTTCCCCATCATGGCAGTTGCGTAGAAGTTCAACTGGCAAATCTTTTTATCTGCGGCTCCAATTGGTATGATCTAATTTCACAATTTTCAAATGATTCATGGAATAGTTTTGAAAATCTCCATCCCCATCGAAATTTTTGTCGCTTGAAGAGAATTCAGAATGCTATCTGAGACTCACTTAGCCATATCATATACTTCCTACAATACTTAAAGAAGCTACAGTTCGCATTTCAGCAGGCCGATGATGTCAAGGGGATTCAAAATGGAGCGCGACGGATTTTACGAAATACGTATATAAACGCAGTTTTTATATAATTAGAGAGATGTTTGGCAATTTTTAATATTACTACATTAATTTATTTTCTCTCTAGATTATTTAGACAAAAATTAGATTTTAAGTGGTACTTTTCCTTTAATAATAATAATAATAATAATAATAATAATAATAATAATGTAACAACAACGAGGAAAACCGACCAGATAAACTGGAGGGCCAGACCCGAAGTTGTCCCCCAACAGGCCGAAAGCCCAAAACGGGGTTAATGAAAATACAAATAAAAACAAATAAAGAAGGACATAATGTGACAAAAACGACAATAATAATAAAAGCAATAATAATAATAATAATAATAATACAATATGACCTACTTAGCAGTATAAAGTCATAAGTAAATGTCATAAACTGAAAACTAACGCAGGATGCAACCTAAGTACATTGTTCAATTATTATGTATTGTGCAAAATTACCCCCTGTTTACGAAGCATTTTTCAAGTAAACAATTTTAATGGATCCATTGTCCTAGTATCGCTGAATGCACAATAATAAAAATAAAACTCCTAGAATGATACGAATACTAATGTGTTTATTGCCGACGTGTTTCGGTTTACACCATCACAGGCATTTACAAAAGTAACAAGTATGAAATGTAATAACATCGAAAAATATAGGTAGCACAAGTAGGTTGTCCACCAATCAGGGATTGGAGGTCACTGAATGGTGGACTACAGGCCTGATTGCGACTGAGAGGAGGACATATTAGAGAGCTCATATCCAGTTAACAATGTCGGGAATATCAATTAGAAAATCGATAATGGCATCTCTATCAAAAGAAGTTTGATTATTCAGCAATTTGTCATTATTTAAACGTAGATGTTTTCTAATTTCCATTTCTTGAATGGCAATCCTTTCTGCACCTTTCCCAATCCAAATGGTTGTCATGCATTTTTCTATTGGTAGCATCCTGTGTCTTTCAGAAACAAGATGCTCAGCATAGGCCGATTTCTTGTCTTTATTCAAGCAGGATCTTCTGTGTTTTTGGTACCTGATGATAAAGGAACGTTTCGTGGACCCTATATAATATGCCACACGTAAACAATATTAAATGCGTAGACAATGTCACAGTTTAATTAACGCTTGAATATACTGACCACAAACGATTCCAAATAAAAATTATTTCAATTTAAGGAACTTTATATAAATCTGAACATAAGTTTGTTGGTTTCCCTAATGTTTGAATTATGATAATAAAAAACAGAATAAAAAATATTGTCCCTGGTCACAATTTCACAAGCTTTTCTGATAAAAATTTAAGAAAAAAAATAAATATCATTTTTACATTTATATATTATAATACCATTCGCATTAGACGTAAGTTTCCTAAGTTTCGCAGATCCGCGTGTTTTTCGTCCAGTTTTTGGTTCCCCTTCCCCACCCATTGGTCCAGAAAGTGGGACATGAACAGCCTGGACGACCTGCATGCCGCTGCTCCCAAGCATGGTGAGCCTATATAATCCGAGCAACTGTCATTCCCCTTGTCCCCAAAAAGAATAGACAATAAAAATCAAGTGCAAGGCGATTTAGAAGGCCCGAAAAATGTATGCCATGTAGGCGACGTCCAGTGTTCCGAAAGCGTCTAGATTGGATACCCTAGAATCGAAACGTGAATAGTGCATTACATAGAGGACAAATGTAAGTATCAGATACAAAAAGAATTTTGAAAATCGGTTAAAAAATAAAAAAGTTACAGCCATGGAGGCATTACTTTTCAATGTGCTCTCGTAAAAGCAGCACTATTAGCCATAGCGCACGGCGGACAACCTCAGGTCACCTTGGCCCTACGATCAGGTGCAGCCTCATGATAAAGGAATGGGGACCAAGAACAAACTGTCCTCATCCACGCTGCTTATCAGCCAAAACTGTTCCTGCACACAAACGGGTACTCATGAAGGGCCAGGTGTACTGCCTACGGCTCGAGTGCGCTTACAGGAACACGGGCTGCCAAATACTCCTATTACGGGTGCTCAGCATGCGTCAGGTGGCCTAGGGGGAAGTCACGAGAACCCCTATGGCCCGGTCCCTCGCAAGGTGTTTCCCAGACTGGTTTCCAGTCCTCACTCAGCAGAATCAACAAGCTGACAATTCAAAGCTCAGCCTCTCTACAGAGGGGTTTATCACCTCCTTTTATCCCGTACACAGGCCAGGTCACTCACAGCTCTCAACTGCCCCAAACATTTAAGAACCTTGAAAATTAGCACATAGTACAACTAATTAGAATACAATTACAAATACATATTCTCTTGCAGGGCTTCAATCGATTAGGCAAAACTGTCCACAATTGTTCCCACATCTCAAAGGGCTCTGTCCCTCTTGTTTTGCGCTTCGGACACTATAGTTCCATCACAACAATACCAGATTTTTTCCGAATAGAACAACAGGTGGGCTCACTAAACCGTAACAGGATGGCAAATCTCTCTCTCATCGGCCGGGGGAAGAAAGAAAAAGTTAGTCACCATTTTAGCAGAGATCTTCATGGCAGAAGAGGCGGGCTTTCCTGCCTGGAGCTTTACCTTCAACACGGATCGGCGCTCTGCAATGTAACCACAGTCACGTTCCTGGGTTTACCAGAAAACCAAAATAAATAATGGCTACATAATCCAATTTATTAAACAAATAGTCGAGTTGCAAAGTTACACAAAGCTTTAAAAGAACTTTACTCTAGTTCAATTCGAGATCGGTGCACAATAAAACACGCTCAATCGCAATAGCGATGTTCCTTTTTCAAAATGGCTCCTTGCCATTTGATCTCGCCTTAGTGTCTCACTTCATAGGACAACACGTCTTTCTCTCACAGGTTTTTCAACCAAAAAACAAAACCTATACAGGGTGGTCCATAAGTCTGTCCCCCCCCCCCCCTTTTATTTTTTGAACCGAAGCAGATATGTCAATTTTGATGAATCCAATGAATAGGAAGTTGTGGGTGGCCTATCCCATGGTGCACTTTTCATCATCCTAAATATGCAAATTAGGACACATTCAAAATTTATCTCAAAAAAAGTAAGGGATAGAGAAAAAAACCCAATTACAAATTTGTTCAGCATAAAAAAACAAAAAAAAATCATCCAAATCGGACCAACGGTTCCCAAAAAAAGTTAATTGCAAATGCTAATTGGCACTCACATTGCATTTGCATCTTCGTGTCCCCCCCCTGTCAGGTTTTATCCACTAGCCCTTTAAATGCTTTTTGATGAATGGGGAAGAAACTGCCAATCAGGTCTGAAAAATGGCAGAATACAGTAGAGAAGAAATGGTTGGTATGGTTTTATGTTTTGGATTTGCGCATAATTACAAAGGTGCAGCCAGGGAATACCAAGTTAGATATCCCAATGCTAGAGTTCCCACTTCTAAGACAATTCGCCAGGTTGTTCAACGATTTCAGCAAACTGAAGTGTTAGTCATCAGGCCCGACAAGGTAGACCAACAACTGTCACATCAGAGGACTCCAGCACAGCCATTTTAGCTGCTGTTTATGCTAATCCTCATTGTAGTACTCGATCAGTTACTGAAGAAGCTGGCTGCAGTCATTAATCAGTATTAAGATTACTTCATATGCATGGATTCCACCCTTATCATGTCCACTGCCACCAAGGATTGAAGCCAACAGACTACGATTTTCGTCTTGAGTTCTGCAATTGGCTGCTAAATCGCATCGACGATGACCCAGGCTTTCTCAATTCTCAATTGGGTCTTGTGGTCAGACGAAGCCAGCTTCTCTCGAGATGGTCTGGTTAATAAACACAATCTCCATTATTGGGCAACAGAAAGCCCTAGATGGTTACGAGAAGCTGTGCACCAGGTGAATTGGAGATTGAATGTCTGGTGTGGAATCATCAATGGTGGATTGGTTGGTCCATTGTTCTACGAAGGGACGTTGACAGCTGCACGATACAGAGACATGATAATAAATGTTGTAGTGGCAGAATTTGCAGATGAGCTTCCTTTAGCATCACTTCGAAGGGTATGGTATCAACATGATGGGGCTCCAGCCCATTCAGCAGCAGCTACTTGTGATCATCTCGATGCAATGTTTCCAGGTCAGTGGATCGGCCGGGGTGGCCCAATTCATTGGCCTGCACCCTCACCAGATCTTTCCCCTAATGACTTCTTTTTGTGGGGTTACCTTAAGGACAATGTTTATGCCACTCAGCCAACTTCTATGCTGGATTTGCAACAGAGAATTCAAACTGCCTGCCAATCCATTACATCTGATATGGTAACAAGAGTGATGGCATCTTTGAAACTACGTGCTCAGTTGTGCATTGGTGCTGAAGGGCATCATGTGGAACATACCCTTTAGAGTGTTACCAACATGATTCGTTTTGGTTTGGCCCAGTTGGCTTTTTTTCAGTTTGAGATGGTTATTTACTTTTTTTAACTTTTTTTGGGAACCGTTGGTCCGATTTGGATGATTTTTTTTTGTTTTGTTTGTTTTTTTATGCTGAACAAGTTTGCAATTGGGTTTTTTTCTCTATCCCTTATGGTTTTTGAGATAAATTTTGAATGTGTCCTAATTTGCATATTTGGGATGATAAGTGCACCATGGGATAGGCCACCCACAACTTCCTATTCATTGGATTCATCAAAATTGACATATCTGCTTTGGTTCAAAAAATAAAAGGGGGCGACAGACTTATGGACCACCCTGTATATCTCAAGAAAACATTCCAGAGACTGCACATGCCATTAACAATGCTAAAGGAGGCTGTCATCATCTTGGAAAAAGTTTTCGCCGAGAAAACAATGATAGCCCTAACAACAGAGGCCACACAATAAGGAACCAATACAAACTTAAACTTACAGTTATCAGCAACAATAAAACTATAAATAAGAAATTTACAACAATGAGGTCTTTACATATGAAAAACAACGCATTGCACTCAGTTGCATCCCCACTTAAACAAAACGAACACACAATGCTCCACACAGAAAAACACAATTGCACACCTCCACCTGTCCACCCCTCCTACCACTAAAAAAACAATTCCCCTAACAACTCATCCACACGGACAAAATAAATCAACAACCCCAATAAAGTTATTAAAAAAACAACACAAGCTTAAACCCAACACAAAAAACACTACCTCTGTCGGGCGAATGTATCAACACTGACACGCCCTACAGAAGAACAAAAAACATAAACCTTAATAGTTTGTTTCCAAAATAAATATTTTATAGGTCACAGAACCCCATTCAGGTCTGCTTTCGCCAAAAGACTGCCAGGTAGAAACTTTTCTGGCCTTCTCTGTTATCTGCCCCAGGAGCCCTTTTTCCATTAAGGGCTGCGTAATCCCGACGCAGCTGATTCCTAAGGCAATATCGAGGGGCTGGGTCTACCTGCTCTTCCAGCTCTGGTTCCTTCTTTTGCATTTGGTTTTTAAACGGCATCTAGAATTTTTAATTTCACTTCTAGCGAAAGATCCTTTCGTTTCTTTTTCTTTACGTCAGACATTGTGTAGCAGCTGTATAGCGGTACGTAGTGTAGTCTGTATCGAAGAAGACCAATTAATTCCTGTTTAAAATTGCCACGTGATTCAATTTCTTTGGAAACAAGTGCGCTCTTATACAGAACCGGCAGATTTGTGTTAGTGAACACCACATTGACAATAGCATCTAAAACCAGATTCGCATTAGTGAACACCACGTTATTAGTGGTGTTCGTCACGCCCGAAAGAACATGTGATTCTTTAAAAGTCAATGGTAATAGATTACTGAAAACATTTAATTTATATGTTAGAAAATTGCATACTTCGAAAACTTATTAGAATTTTATTCTGATCACTATTTTCTCACTAAATTTCCAAAATTTTCCTTCGTATTAACCGGACTTTAATTAAAAATCGTTCGTATTAAGAGGATGAATTTACATGTAAATATCATTCACGGGGACTGGCCAGCAAAATGTTTCGTATTAACCACGTTTTCGTATTAACCGAGTTCGTATTAACGGGTTTCGACTGTACCTATTTTCTTTTATATTTGCTTCCTATCTTTTTATAAGAAAATTTTGCTACACTTATACTTTTTAAAAGGGTAGATCGTAAATGGCATAAAGTTATCTGATAAAAATACGGTGGATTTGAGTTCATCCATAAATTATGAAATTTATGTGTTAAAGCTACTATCAGTGGCTCATCAGCCCAAATGAAGCTCACTCTATTCCAAGATGTTGTGAAGTCACAGAATGCTCTTATCGCTATTGGTCAGCTGCTCATTAAGAGAATCATGGCCGTGGCTGAAGAAATAAACAGTTACACGCATTCATTAAAATGAGATTACAATAATTATTTATGCATTTCATTAATAAATGTATAAAAGTTTCATCCAATATAAAAAATAATTTGGATGCTTATATAAATAATAAAATAACGGTCTAAATAACCATTTAAGATACTATGGGATGCTAAAATGAAGTAACTCTATCTTTTTTTGCTGATAATGAATCGTTAATTAAAAAAATAATTTTTTTTGGTCACACTCCTAAAATTTTCGATTTTTTGGGGTTTAGAACCATGGCCTATATTCGAAAAAATGGATAGTAAATTGTATGTCCTTTCACTTTAGTAAAAGTGAAAGGAGTAGCCAACACCTTCGTTTGGCTACTGCTTTACTATAGTAAATTGCATGTCTTTTCACTTTCCGGAAAGCGAAATGGCGGATCATCAAGTAACACAAATCGTGAAGAGACATGAAGTAATCGTGGCAATAAGGCAGACCACAGCGATTTAGAGATATCACAATTTCTAAAGGTCACAAGATCATTCGTCCACAAAATGCGGAAGGAGTTGGAGACCGAAGATGGCAATGTTGCACCAGTAGCAAAGCGTAAAAAGCATGCCTCACACCCTGACATCATCAGAACACCTGAATTTATTCAGCAAGTGCAGCAGGCCATCGATGACAATCCCAGAACATCCATGAGGTCACTTGCCAAAGATCTCCATGTGTCGGAAGGAAAATTCAGAAATGTTGTCCATGAAAACCTCAGATATCACTCTTATGTTAATGCGAAGAGGTCAGTTTATGTCAGACAAAACACGGGAAAACTGCCTACTCAGATCAAAAAGGCTCTTAAACAATCTGAAAAATCCGTGTGAAGCTGATTTGCTGTGGATTTTCTTCGATGAATAAAGTTTGGCCAGGATCAGAAGGTGAACAGAAGAAATGACAGATGGTTATGTGCAGACCCTTCGGAAGTGCCACGAGTCATGCACACGAAATTTCCTGCAACTGTCATGGTTTTAGGGGTTGTCTGCAGTGAAGGACATGTGATGCCTCCACACTTCTTTCCCCAAGGCCTTAAAGTTAACTCTGCGGTCTATGTTGAGACCCTTGAAAAAACTGTTAAGCCTTGGATAGACACGATACGCAATGGAAGGCTTTACGTGTTTCAGCAAGACTCTGCCCCAGCACACAAGTTTCACATGACACAGGAATTGATGGCCGACAACTTCCATGATCACGTAACCCCTAACCTTTGGCCTCCTAACTCCCCTGACCTGAATCCGTTGGACTACTGCGTACGGAGCGTTGTGGAGAGAGAGGTCAATGAACACCCCCATAACACCAAAGATGAATTGAAAGCTGCCATTGTTCGAGTAATGACCAATATGAACCATGACCATTTGATTCGCGCATGTCGACGGTTTCGATCTCGCATTGAAGCAGTTATAGAAGCTGAAGGCGGATTCATTGTATAGCCATATAACAAGGTTTCTTGTGTATGCTCATGATACGTTTCGATAATAAAGTTATTATCTCGACTTATATCTCTGTTTTCTTTCTTGACATGAATCTGTCCTCAAATACCTTACGCACCCTGTATTGTATACAACAGATTGTGCGAACTTTCCAGAATTATACGTAAATATGATCATCCATTGTCTAATTTTATGGAACTGTATCATGATGGTTCAAATTTATGAGTGGGATGTTGATCAAACTTTGATTTCATGATTCTATAAAAAATCACATGAATTTCCCTATAATACATATAAATACTAGCTGAAGTACCTGCTGTCGCTCGGAGAAAAATATAGTTTTTCATATTTATGTATATACAAAATCTGCCAAAATACACAATTTCACAAAAGAAAAACCTATATAAAAGTTGTAACATTAAATTTACTGGCATCAGGCGATGAATATAAGTCCTCTTTGACTTCTACAATTATGACAGGTGTTCAAAGGGTTAGAAGCACTGAAATGAACAGTTGCTTTTATCCATTTCCTAGCAAACTCTTATCAGTAATCTCTTATGTCTAGGTGGCAGTGGAGTAGTTACATGAATTTTTTTTTTTACAAATTAAAGCAGTGTTTCACACAGATTGTGTTATGCTGAATAGAAAATCGTTGTTAAATTTATTAGAAACATTAATGAAAGCTACTAAAATTAGCGCTAGAAACGTGAAACCACGTCTCCCAAAACAAAACTACCGTATATACTTGTCTATAAGCCGAACCCCCCCCCCCCTCAAAAAACCACATTCGGCCTATGCACGGGTCAGAGTTGATGAAAACTCTTATAAGCAGAGTTTACAAAGAACTAGTAATAATTCATTAATCCGTTTAGATTTCATTTATTAACCCTTTTACTGCTTAAATAAATTGTGGATAAGATAAAAGTGTTCTCTTTGCAGCATACAGAGAATCTAAAAGGCTGTGGCAGCCATATAGAAAAAAGTATGAGGGGGGAGGGGTTTCAAACGAAACCAGCATGTTTTTACATGTTCTCTCGTTGCAATACACACCATAAATACATAAATCTAAACAGTTATTCAATAGATAATGAATTAACAAAAGAAACATCGAAGATTCAAGAAGATCGAAAAATTTGATGTTGAAATTTTTTGAACATTGATACATGAGCTGCCATCGTCAAGCACTAGCGTATAAAATTTAATATACCTTAACAGCACTTTATACCGGGTGATTCAGTCAATTTCTGACCATTTCACTCGAATGACGTGCATTAGGGATAAACAATTGAAAGAATATGAGCGCCATATCGAATTTCTAAATAGTTGGAATTTGTATTGTTGCATGAAAATCCTATTGTTGAAAAATGGCACCCGCTTTATCAACAGAGCAGAAATGCAAGGTTGTCGAATGGTATTTCGAGACAAAATCACCTGTAACGGTGCAAAGAAAGTTCCGGAAGGAGTATAAGTGTCGAGACGCACCAGGCAGGCAAGCAATCATGGATTTTGTCAAGCAATTCGTGCCACTGGATGTGTTAAAAGTAAGAAAAAAGGCGGGAGCGAAGCTCTTGTTCGAACGGCCGAAGTTGTTGAAAATGTTCGCACAAGGTTGGTCGATTCCCCTACCAAAAAAATCTGTTCGCCGCCTATCTACTGAAGAAGGGCTGTCGTATACCACGACGTGGCGAATTTTGAGAAAGGATTTACACCTGTTCCCGTATAAGATCCATATTTATCAGGAGTTAACAGACACTGGAAGACAGAAACGACAACAATTTGCAATGGAGTTTGGAGCAGAAATGGTCGCCAATCAGGACATTGTGGACAATCAGTGGGTGTCAGATGAGGCCGCCTTCCATCTGTCAGGTGACGTTAATAAACACAACGTTCGTTTTTGGGGTTCCCAGCACCCTCATGAGATCCATAAGTCACCTCTTCATCCACGAAAGGTTATGGCTTGGTGCGCGATTTCCAAAAGAGGCATCATTGGTCCGTTCTTTTTGGAGGGCACCGTAACGTCACAGGCTTACCTTAAGATGTTGGAAACCTTCTTCATCCCCGAGCTGCGAAGGAGGCGTATACCGCTTCGACATCAATGGTTTCAACAGGATGGGGCTAGGCCTCACACTACTAATGAAGTGCTAGACTTTCTCAATCAGAAATTCGGAAATCGTGTCATTTCAAACAGGTTTCCAGATCAATTTGGGGGTGAGTTTCTTTGGCCCCCTACGAGTCCTGACCTAAACCCATGTGATTTTTATCTCTGAGGGTTCCTTAAAGACAGTGTGTTCACTACAGCACCAAGAACCCTAGACCAGCTGCGACAAAGCATTGTCGACTGCTGCACCCTTGTGGATGCAGAAATCCTGGATAGAGTTATGAACAACTTCACCATTTGGCTGCGAGCAGTTCAAAACGTTCGTGGTGACCACATTGAGCATATCATCAAGACTTTTCCACGGGAATAAAAACTGGAACTGCCTAAAATATCATACTGAAATGCTAAGTTTGTAAACATTAATGGGTGAATAAATCATAGTACTGAAATGGTCAGAAATTGACTGAAACACCCTGTATAAGTATAAACAATATGCAGTGCATTAATCAGTGCATTATTTCACGTCTTTTTCCTCAATTTTCCATCCAATTTTCCATTGTTAAAAGCAAATGCTCTGGGGTCCGGTGATTTGCCCTGCGGGAATTTGCCCCAAACTGCCGCATGCACTAGCGCATAAAATTTAATGTCTCTTACACCACATTGTACAAATATATACAATATAGAGTACATTAATTAGTGCATTATGTCACATCGTTTTCCTCAATTTTCCATTGTAAAAAGCAAATGCATAAGTCAAATCTCGAAAATAAGATGGCACCTACCTTGGTAAACTGTCATGGTGTTCATGCCAAATGCGTCTTGAAAATTGTCCAATAATGTTTTAATAAAGAAAGTTAATATGGTTACAATTAAAATATACAAGGTGGCGCAAAATTAATCATCCAATTTTGTTTTTGTATAACTTTTTTACTAAATAAAAAAAAATGATTTTGAGTGATGGAAATCTTTATCAGGACCTTTACAATTTTTTCTGTTAAGTGGAAAAGATGACATCCGTCAAGTGGGTGCCGCCAGTGTGTACCCGTTTTATCGCATTTTCCATGACTTTCCGCAAGATTTCCGGTGATAACTGTTCACATTCCTGTCGAATATTCTCTTTAAGGGCTGCGATTGTCTGAGGCTTGTTGGCATAAGCCCGCGACTTCACGTAGCCCCAAAGAAAGAAGTCTGGGGTGGTTAAATCTGGTGATCTTGCTGGCCATGCCAAATCGCCAAAACGGGAGATTACGCGACCAGTAAACGTATCCTCTTCACAATATCGATTGTGGCTCGTGCTGTGTGTGCGGTTGCATCGTCTTGTTGAAACCACATGTTCACCAAGCCTTGCTCCTCCAATTCCAGCAGTAAGAAGTCGTTTATCATGGCCCTGTAGCGTTCGCCAGTAACAAAAAAATTGACACAATTATTCTATGCTCTTGCGGAGTAAAGCATTCCATTGCTTGTCTGTTTATATTCTGCAGCTGTCTAGTTCACAAATGTCAAATATGGTTGACGTACGACGCCATTTGCAATAATTGCGCCATCTTCCTGTTGTTGGTACTCGAATTTGTCATTAGATGGAGCAACCTCTCCACT
>JAHWFO010073852.1:41445-59862 GCA_023313115.1 Rhysida immarginata
TGATTATTTCTCCCCTGCCACTTTTAAACCAAAATAAAAACCCAACAGGTTATGGGCCCAGGCGAATGAGAAGATTCTGCTGGACTGTATGAACGGTTAGTGAATTATTTATCGTTAGTGAAGACGTCTTATCAACCTCCTTTATTCCGTTTTTGCCCGCCATTTGTTTATGCGTCAAACGTTCTGTTGATTTGTTGCGGCACAATGGAAAGTAACGTAACCTTTACAAAATTGAATGGACAGAATTATGATGTGTGGAAATTTAAAATGGAGATGTACTTATGTGATAAGGATTTATGGGAGGCGATTATCACAACCATTCCTATTGAAGCTGGAGTCGCCCGAACGCAATGGCTGAAGACAGATAGATCAGCGCGAGCGAAAATTGCGCTATGTGTCGAAGATAATCAGCTTATCCACATTAAAAATGAATCGTCAGCGAAAGGAATGTGGGAATCCTTAGAAAAGGTGTACAAAAGGGAACATTTAAACACAAAGCTGTTTCTGCAACGTAAATTATATTCATTAAAATACGAAGAAGGAACTAATATGAGTGAGTACATCTATAGTATATTGGACATTGTTGATAAATTAAGAGGAATAGGGAAAGAAATCCCAGACGACGATATTGTTGCTATACTGTTATGTAGCCTACCAGAAAGTTTTGATGGATTAGTGACTAGCCTAGAAGGTCGACCGGAAAAAGAACTATCCTTAGAGTACGTGAGAAATAAACTCATCGCAACATATGAACGTCGTCTAGAAACTATAGAAACTAATGAAACATCGGCGATGAAAACAACAGTACAGACAAATGGGAAGAATGACTCACGGAGAAATTTACGTAAATGTCATTATTGTGGAAAAGCAGGACATATAAAACAATACTGTTACAAGTGGCTCGCAGAACAAGGAAGGAAAACAGAGCATGACGCGAAGATAATAGTGGAAGCTATTGATGATAAAAATGAAGTCATCGCAACAGCAAACAATATTTATCAATGCTTCAAAATATGTACGTCATCTGAATCATCGGAATGGTATGTAGATTCAGCTGCATCCACATGCATGACGAATAGGAGAATATTCTTCTCTGGTGAACTACGAAAGAAAAGAGGAAAAGTGAAAGTAGCTAACGGTCAACTTCTAGATGTTGAAGGAATCGGTGACGGATTCTTCGAGTATGATAGTGAAAGTGGTGAAAAATGCCGATTCAAAGTACATGATGTACTGTATGTACCAGATTTAGACTGTAACTTGCTATCAGTAAAACACCTGGATAAAAGTGGGTACTACACCACGTTCGGTGGTGGTAGATGTGTCATCATGAAGAACAATAAAATGATAGCAGAAGGTTATCTAGGTAAAGACCTCTACAAATTGGCATGTCGAGAAATAGCGAAGAAAGTGACAGTGGCACACGAAGATTGTATACACCATTGGCATCGGAAATTTGGGCATCGGGATCCCCGAGCGATTATGGATCTACACAGAGAAAAATTAGTGACTGGAATGAAAATATCTCCATGTGAAGAACAGATGAAGTGTACATGCTGCCTAAAGGGAAAACTAACAGAAAAACCATTCCCAAAGAAAAGTGAAACAAAGGCAACAGCAATCGGAGAACGTTTTCATGCAGATATTTGCGGCCCTATGGAGACACAAACTTTAGGTGGTAAACGATACTTTCTGACTGTGATTGATGATTACTCAAGATATTTACACGTATTTCTTTTAGCAAGAAAAAGCGACGCAATTGAGAAACTACAGGACTTTTTTACAAGTATAAAAACACAACACGGAAAGATGCCAAAAGTCCTCCGTACAGACAGAGGTGGTGAATTCATGAACAATGAACTTCAAAAATATATGCAGAAAGAAGGAATGAGGCATGAGTTAACAGTAGCTCACACACCACAGCAGAATGGAGTGGCAGAAAGGCGAAACCGTTATTTGATGGAAATGGCAAGATGTATGCTCGACGATACTAATGGAGATAAACAACTATGGGGAGCAGCCATATTGACAGCAGCATACCTGCATAATCGACTACCATCAAGGGCATGCACAAAAACACCATATGAACTATGGACCAATAAAAGGCCAGATGTCGCAGGATTGCATGTATTTGGTGAGAAAATTATTTATCATATACCAACAGCTCAAAGGACAAAACTTGATAATACAGGAAAAGAAGGTATCTTTATTGGATATTCAGAAGAATCAAAAGGTTACTTGGTACTCGATAAGCAGAAAAATAAAGTGATAGTAACACGACATGTAATGAATGTTGATGATGGACATGGTCCTGTACTAGAACATGTGGAACAAATTGAACATGAAAAAGAAGTAGTGTGTGATCTCAATGCTGATGAGAAAATTGAACATAGAGAATTAGAACAACATGAAAATGGAATAAGACGCTCTACACGTAAAAATAGAGGCATTGCTCCAGAGCGATATATATGCGCATATAAAACAATTGTAGAAGACATAGAAGAACCAGAAGACTGGGATACAATGTTGAAACTACCAAAAGACGAACAAGATAAATGGCGCAAAGCAGTTGAGGAAGAAATGAAATCACTGCATGAGAAAAACGTAATGGAAATCGCAGACTTGCCAAAGGGTAAGAATGCACTGGAAACAAAATGGGTGTTCAAGAAGAAACATGATGAAATAAAACAAACAATCCGATATAAAGCACGATTGGTAGCAAAAGGATTCACACAAAAGCCAGGTGAAGATTTCAAGGAGACTTTTGCACCTGTGGCAAATGGAGCTACCTTCCGTGTGTTGCTAACGATCGCAGCAGCAAAGAAAATGAAAGTTAAGCACTTGGATGTGAAAACTGCATTTCTCAATGGGGAACTAAAAGAAGAATTGTATATTAAGAAACCATGCGGATACGAATATAAAGATGATGAACAGAAAGTGTATCGACTGAAAAAGAGCTTGTATGGATTGAAGCAAGCAGCAAAAGCATGGAATGAAAGAATTGATAAAGTACTACTGAAAAATAAGTACGAGCGTAGTGAAGTGGACCTTTGTTTATATATGAAAAGAATGGACAAACGTTGGAACTATATTCTATTGTATGTGGACGATATTGTAGTTTGCACAACAAGTGAAGAAGTAGAGAATCAAATTTTCAACATGTTTGCAAATGAATTTGAAATCTCAGATTTGGGACCAATCACATACTATTTGGGAATCCAAATAGAAAGGAATGATGATGGAAGTTTCAAACTTCGGCAAACAGCAAAAATAAAACGTGCCTTAACTAGATTTGGTCTAGAAGATGTAAAGGAAGCTAAAATACCTATGAGTACAAGTTATCTTAAAGAAAGAGAGGACTCTAAGAGACTGGCAAATAATCATCTGTATCGAGAAGCAATCGGAACCCTGTTGCATCTATCTACCGTAACACGACCAGATATAGCCACAGCTGTTGGAATTGTGTCAAGAAAAGTAGCAGAACCAACAGAAAAGGATTGGCATGCAGTCAAACAAATATTTCGCTACTTGAAGAAAACCAAAAATGCAGCTTTAAGCATTGCAGGAGACATTGCTCAAATCGCACTTTATGTTGATGCAGATTGGGCTGGAAGTTTTCCAGATAGAAAATCAACATCGGGATATGTTTTACAATTGGGAAAAACACCAATCATATGGGCAAGCAAGAAACAAGGAACAGTATCTCTGTCATCGACAGAAGCAGAGTATATAGCAGCTTCAGAGGGTTGCAAGGAGGCAATGTGGTTATTCCAACTACTCGAAGGCATGCATTTAGATATGGAAAAGAAAATCCATGTGTTTGAAGACAATCAAGGGTGCATTGCAATGGTGAAAAGTGAACGTATAGGCCAACGATCAAAACACATTGACATAAGATACAACTATGTGCGTGACCTATACAATGATGGCTTCATTGATATACATTATTGTGCTTCAGAAGATATGCTGGCTGATGTTCTAACAAAACCTCTTGCAAAACAGAGATTCATGGAACTGTGTGAACATTTAGGCTTGCAGTGTATTGGTTGAGGAGGGGTGTTGTTGGTACTCGAATTTGTCATTAGATGGAGCAACCTCTCCACTGCAACCTCTTCAATGACAGTGATAATAATTTATAATAATTATCTTACTCGAGTTATATTAAATTAAGTTATTTAAAATTATAATCTCTTTACTTATAATTAATCTCTTTATTTATTAATTTACAGTTTATAAATCTTGAGATTCAGTGCGGAGTTGTTGTCGGATGTAATGGCGTCTCTTGTATAGTACCAGTATTAAATCACTCTTAAGAACCGTTAGAAACAGCGTGATTATTTCTCCCCTGCCACTTTTAAACCAAAATAAAAACCCAACACTTCCGAGAGAGTGATTAATTTTGCGCCACCCTGTATTATTACATACACGAAAAAAGATCGGGAATCACTTTCCACAAGTAAAAAATCAAAAATGTGTAACTAAAATAAAAATACGTTACTGAAAGATGATCAAAACGAAATTGAAACCATGATCGAAAAATGGTTTATAAAATAAAAAATTCTTCAAATACAAAGTTAATCGAATAATGGTTTCTTGAGTTAATATTTTTAAACACTTATTTTAAAATAACATGTAACTTACAGTGCTTTTGTTTTAATTTTTGTATCTGTTACACATTTGTAATTTTAAAGATTATATATCAGATGTGGGCAAATGCAGCACTTCGTTGAGTTAAGTGTGGCTCCCATTGAAAATTTAAGCCTGTTTTTTTCAGAAACGTTTTCACTGCATCTTATTAAATTGACTAAGTAACGAATATTTTGCTGTTTGAGATGGTGTATTTAATACTATGTAAGTATAGTGTGGCTCTTTAAATATATGAAAAACCGGAATGTGGTTCTCATTGACCTCAAGCGTGCTCACCCCTGTTATATATATATATATATATCAAAATCTAAACTATCACCTTCGGTTCTGCTGACTAGTATGTCCAAGAAAGCCAGGGAACCATCTAATTCTTTTTCTTATGTAAACTTAATGCTAGGAAATTGATTATTTAAATGCCAACAAAGTCTTCTACGTTGGATTTGGGAGTGTCAAAAATAGTAAATATGTTGTCTGGGGTCCGGTCATTTGCCCTGCGGAAATTTGCCCCAAACTGCCACATGCCTTTTGAACATCGATAGCCTACTATCGCTAAGCACTAGCGCATAAAATTTAATATCTCTTATACCACATTGTATAAATATACACAATATAGAGTACATTAATTAGTGCATTATGTACGAAAATTTTTATCAACTTTTTGGACAGTTGGATGAAGAAGATGCTACTTTTGATGGTTTTCCCACACAATGATTTTCTTATTATAAAATTTATTCTTTTTGTAATAAAATTTTTTGTCCCTCTCAAGCGTTGCTTTTTTTTCTTTCCATTTTGCCTCTACTTATGCTCAGGTCATGGTGTTTTTCCTTTTTCTGGGGCCAAAAACGGGGGGTCGGCTTATGCATAAGTATATACGATATATCTGATGTTACTTTCCATCAAACGCAATGATTTTATGTGCATGTGAAGCTCGATCTGACGATTAAACATTGTTGGCTGTAAGCTTTAACCATTGTCGGCGATAGTGATGAGCAGGCAAGTGGCATAAGACCCAGAGGCTATGACATACCGTTTTCTTGTGGTGTCAACTTTAATATTTTTTTAAAAAATAGCTATAAATTTTTTCACAAACGAATTACTATTCCTTGTTATTTAAAATTTTCATGCAACTTCCCTGGATGAATTTGGATTGTTTGAAACATAATGAACTAGACTTGTATAAAAGATAAATGTTCACTTGTATAAAAGATAAATGTACACTGGGATAGCAAGCAGATTGATTGATGGGCATGGCTCACGAATTCACAGGGGTAACGGATTCTGGGAATGGACCATTAGACGTTGTGGGAAGAGCTTGGATAAGTGATTAATCAGAAATGGCACGTCGTCGCGAGTTGACGTCTTTTGAACGGGGTATGATAGAAGGTGCCCGACGCATGGGATGTTCCATTTCGGCAGTGGTGCAGGAATTTGGCTTTCCCCGCTCAACTGTCTCCAGGGTGTATCGGGAATGGCTGGATGAAGGCATCACAGTCCACAACAGGCACCATACCGGGCGTCCAGCTGCCCTGAATGATTGTGACCGGTGACACCTGGGACGAATGATTCAGAGAGACAGGAGCGCAACAGTGCAGCAAATCACAGACCAGTTCAATACTGGCCGCACTAGAAACGTCTCTCGGGGACAATCTGTCAGAATCTGCATGCCCTCGGGTTTGGCAGCCGTCGCCCTAAACGGGTGCCAATGCTTACCCAGCGTCATCGGACACTCCGGCGTGCATTTGCCACCAACCATCTTGGCTGGATTCTGCAACAGTGGCGTAACGTCATATGGTCAGATGAGTCACGATATCAACTGTACCACGCTGATGGGAGGCACCGTGTGTGGTGCAGACCTCACGAAACGATGGATCCCGCATGCCAACAGGTGGTGGTGCAGGGTGGTGGGGCATCAGTGATGGTTTCGGGTGCATTTTCCTGGTTTGGAATGGGCCCTCTGGTTAACCTGGACCAAACGTTGAATGGTCCACGGTATCGTCAACTCATCGGAGACCATCTGCACCCTTTTTTGACATTTCAACACCCTGACGACGTAGCAGTCTTTCAAGATGACAATGCTCCACCACATCGCTCCAATGTCATCCGCGAATGGTTCGAGGAGCATGCAGGAGAAGTCCAACGACTGAGCTGGCCAGCCCGGAGCCCTGACATGAATCCCATCGAGCATATCTGGGATGCTGTTGAAGTCCGGCTTCGGGCACTGGATCATCCGCCCACGAACGGGCAGCAACTATCTTCGGTTCTGCAGACTATCTGGTGTCAACTGCCTCCAGAAGTGTACCAGGGACTTGCAGACTCACTACCACGCCGTATTGCTGCACTCCACAGGGCCAGAGGTGGCCCGACCCGATATTAAGTAACTATCCCATGAGTTTTGCTAACTCAGTGTATAAGTGAACAAAATTTAGGTTTAAGAGAGAAGGCAACAATGGATGGCTGGTAAGTACAAGATTTAAGACTCATTAACGGAATGTTTACTATACGCGTGTATATCCTATTTACACATTATTACATGCATATTTATACATTTTCACAGCTACTTACACATTTATATGGTTTAAATAGGAATATTATAATATCACAGAGTATCTTAAATAAGTTTTGAAAAACATTTTGTTAGGGTGCAAATGACCGCTGCAGTTGAAGCACCCATAAACTAAACTTCCATTCCATTCCATTTATATGGTACAAAAGATACACAAGTATACACACGAGTACACAAGTTTACACCTATTTACACAAGCTTACACTTTTGTACACATCTGTATAGAACATTTACACAACTTTATACACATTTACACACACACGTACACAAATTTACATAAGTGTATACCGTAAATCCTCTACTATAATGCGATTCCACTTTTTCGGCCCAAAAAACCCAGCAAAAATGCTATCCTCTTGTATAATGCGATCTCCATGTTTGACTCCTTGAGAGAAATAAAATGTGCAAAAATATACAGAAAAAAATCTTTATTTTTATATTTTTAAATAATCTGGATCTTTACAATTCAAAAACCTTCAAAATCTGATTCATCTGCGTCTTCGAAGAGGTCTTTCCAATCTTCCTCAGTTAACTTGACATCTGTATCCCAATCTTCAAGTAAACTGTCTTCTTCCTCTGAACCATTGGCTGCATCTTTATCGTTCCACAATTTATTTTTTGGACATTTCCCCCATTAAAACCTTTGGAAGTTTATAGCCTTACATTGATAGGGAAAGCTTTCCCACTCACACATCGACTTTATATCAATTTTTTTAATAAAAAAAACAAGTAATCTTTATTCTGTTTAATATTTTTCATAACTTCACTGCATAAGCTTTCTTGTAGGCTTTGGTTTGAGGCAGTTTGGAAGTAGCGATCTTTTGGGAGTTGTTGTTTTCGAGGCAGTTTGGAAGTAGCGATCTTTGGGAGTTGTTGTTTTCGAGGCAGTTTGGAAGTTTATAGTCCTACATTGATAGGGAAAGCTTTCACAATTTGACAAAAAAACCAAAAAAAACAACAGAACATCGATTTTCTTAATAAAAAAAAAAACAAGTAATCTTTATTCAGTTTAACATTTTTCATAACTTCACTGCATAAGCTTTCTTGTAGACTTTGGTTCGAGGCAGTTTGGAAGTAGGCCTATTTGAAAGTAGCGATCTTTGGGAGGAGTTATTTTTGTATTAGATGTTGGCAACGAGAAATTCGAATAAAAGGTGAATTAATTTTTTGTATAATGAACTGGACACTGTATATGCAATATAATTAATGTATATTACATCAGTGAGAGAAGGATTCATATTACGGTTTCTATCAACGAAATTGGTAGTAACCTGACAGTATAACAGAGGGACAACAGAGTTTCCAACTAGTTTCGCCATTTATTCCTGGCTTTATCAAGGATAACACAACAAGAGGCTTGCAGGCCTTTATATACAGAATCAAGGTACAGAGTAAGCAAAGAGATTGGAGAATGGAATTACAGAAGTGTGAACCAATAACAAAAAATACTAAAGGAACATCCAATGAATAAAACGATAAAAGAGAAAATCAAACAAATCGCAGACCGGTTGTCACAAGACAAGAGGATTTACAAAAGAGAATAAAATCTTGTAAACATTCCAAGGAGGAGCTTTAGCAGTGAAGCAGAAATACATTTATACATATATTAAAAAGAAATTACCCCCCCCCCCCAGTATGGGAAGGCAAATGGCAGATCCTGCTGTCATCTATTTTTATCCCTTTATCTGCACTTTTTACCTCTCCCCAAGATTTTTAATCAAAAAAATTGATTTTCTCGAACGTAATATGTATAAAATGTAAAAAAAAAACCTCATATCATCTTTCCTTTTTCATCATTTCCGAATGTATGATATATAACATGCCATATGTTGCCATAGTTCTAAGGACCAAGTGACTGCCACCCCTGCAAATCTGACCCCCCTAGAACAATTGGGCCTAAACTTCATATTACTGTAGATCTTGCCTAGAGGAATCTGGATACCAAATTTCACACCTTTACGTACCTAAATAGCACACAGATCTGTTGCCCTCCCTGAATCCCACCCCCGTAATCCCGACCCCAGTGTACCAATCAAAACCAAACTAAATAGTATAGTGCAGATGGGCATGCCCATAATAAGCTATATTCCGAATTTCAACATTCTATCTTAAAAAATGTAGAAATTATGAAGGACTGATATTATAAAACCAATAAGTAGCTCCATTCTTCCGCTATTTAATAATATAGATTATGAGCACTTGAGCAATCATGTGTCAACAAAAATTTCACGTGTGCGTGCCGATGTCAGTAATGCTTAAAAGATGAACAGAAAGTAACAATGTATTCCTTCTTGACAAATCGATTGTTGTGTGACATGCCTTTATCTTTGTGTTCTTTACACTCACTGATTTAGCACGTGAATTCGATTTGAAGGGGTCCACGAAAAATTCTGAAAAGTTGATACGGCCGAGCTAAGACTTTGATGGTCATATTTCTGAAAACAGAATTTGAAAAAGTGAGGACAATTTGGAGGTTTGAAGTGCCACTCAATATGCTCTTCAGCTATTTGTGATTTCAGGTCTTCGTTACGAAACAATTTCTGGAATTCTGATTCAGCACCAACAAAATTGGTAGCATTATCTAAAAATATTTGAGAAGGACTTCCTCTACAAGAAATAAATCTTCGAAGGTAGCCGTAAAACCAGTAGCTGCCTCTGCAATTCATCTCGTCCTTAAGGGTAACTCAGAAGTGACTGACTCTGAGGAAGTGTAAAGTAAATTTACTTTCTTTATTACTAACAATTCGACATCATAATGCAAATTTATATCTTCTTACTAAATTATCTTCTTATTTAACAGGTGCTCAATACTTCTCTGACTTCTGAAAAAAAAAAAAAAATTGGAAGTTCTAAGAAACGTTTTTCCTATTGTTATAATTATTATTGTAATGCTACCATTGATTTTATTTTTTCATGTAATTATAATTAATAATACTATTTAAATAAATAATAAAACGTAAATAAAGGTATGGTCCCAAGGTTATATGCTTTCTCTTCCCTGTATGAGTAGTCAAGTCCCTACTACCTGACTCCCGCTGCTTGGAGCTCAAGCTTTAAAAATTAATATCTTCAGAACGGAGCAAAACGCGTTTTGAATTTTTTGTATTGTTTTTATGAAAGTATGTGTAAGATATTAGTAATTTTTTAATGAAAAAAAAAATGCCCACCATTTGAGAAATTTGCATAAATAAAACATTTTTATTAAATTCAAATGTTTACGCATGCTTAATATTATTTTAAAAATTTCATATAGAATCTACAGTTAAAGAGCTTTCATATGTCACCAATCACATCTTTCTAAGTAAAATACAGCCGAAGTTACAGTACTTCGTAAATAAAGCCCCCACTCGAATTTCAAAAATTTTAAATGTCCATAACTTCCATAAAAATGAAAAAAAAAAAAAAATTTGGCATTCAATACCAAATCCCTAGGGCAATTGTATATACTTGTGGAGGGGGGGTCCCCCCATGTAACAGATTTAGTTGACATGGTGGCCAATTTTTTTTTTTGGGGGGGGGGGGGGGCTGCACCCCCCCCCCCCCTTCCTGGGTATGGCCCTGAATCCGAGAGGTCGGTGCCTGCGTGAACTGATGTGGAATGACACAAGGATGTTTTTTATCAACATCAAAGCTAGAATTTTTTAATCTTACACCTACTCATCATAGTTCTTCAAGAGTCAAAGAAAGGTGTTAGTTATTTAAGGTTTTTTTAATAAATTAGATTTTAAAACATTATTTGCGTTATCACACAGTTTAGGAAATGACTCTCGTTGACACAATTTTGTTAGTATTTTTAATGATTGATTTAATTTTTTTAAATATTGAAAAATAGTAAAAAATAGTGCAATTTTCTTTACTATTTTTCACTATTTATTCATCAATATCGGAGGTAATGGCGTGAAAAAGTCCTCCAAGGGCCATTTTCCCATTGTTATTATATTATTATTCGCCATTTAATAGTAAAGATAGTCCTGGCTTGCGAACAAAGAGCTGTGCTTTAACCTGTGCACATAGGACATGTTTGATAGCGACAGCTTCCATGTCCACGGTGGCTTAGCGGTTAGAACATCGGGACGGTTACCTAAAGGTCCCTGGTTCGAGTCCAGGCCGTGGAATTTTCTTTACTATTTTTCACTATTTATTCATCAATATCGGGGTAAGGCATGAAAAAATCCTCCAAGGGCCATTTTCCCATTGTTATTAATTTTTTTAGTTTTTAAAGGACCTGAGATTCTTTGATTGATGTCAAGTTTGCAGGTTTTATAAAATCTCATGCATAAAGCAACAAGTCACTGAAGCTTAATTAAGGACATAGTGTTATGGAAAGGAAATGTTTCTTTGTTTATTTCAGAAGTAAGGATTGATTGTAATGTCTTAGTTTCTGGTATTTTGAGATCCTGATCTTGAATGGTTAATTAGGCCAATCAGACATTGGTAATGACAACCAATGAGGGCTGTTCTACCAAATGGAATCAAGTAAACTAGTGGGAGAAATTCCTTGAGATATTAAATCTGCATGATTGTCCTTTGTTCCACTGATCAACAATTGTTGATAATTGTATCGTGGCTATTCGTTGAGCTACAAATGAAGTTAAAGTATGAGGTGACCATTTGTATCCAACTTAGAACAATACTTGAATCTGACCAATAAATTATCTTATTTGGCTGATGCTTTAATGATAATTGTACCGTTTCAACTAATTTAACTGCAAGTAAAGCAGCACACAATATTAATCTGGGAATTGTTAATGTTTTTATCGGAGCAACTCTGGATTTGGCACAGTAAATGAACTGATATGTTATTAGTTTGAATTTATCCTAATATAAAATACAGGCTCCGTATGCTCTTTGAGAGCTGTCTGAGAATGCATGTAATTCAAATTGGAGAGTATTGGACGTGGCGAGGTATGTACAGTTTTTTCAAACTGATTAGTTCATATTTGAGCTTATTCCACTCTTTTAAAAGAGGTAATGGAACAGGTTCTTCCCAGTCAGTATTCTCAGCCCATAATCGTTGAATGATGATTTTGGCTGATATGACACAAGTTCCAATTAAACCTAATGGGTCGTAGATTTTGGAAATAGTAGATAACATATCTCATTTTGTATTTTCTTCTTTGGAATCTGTATCATAACTTAAATTATCTGAATATGGATACCATATCAATCCTAAAGTATGTGTATTTTGGTGCTAATCTAAATGGAATATATCATGATTGTCTGTGTCCAATGAATCATGATTGCTTTGTGTACTTTGAAAGACTAAAATCCATTTTCTTAGTTTGAAACCACCCAAGGAAAGAATGTGTGTTATATCTTTACGTAGCTGAATACATTCATTCTGAGAATTTGCTCCGTCAGTAGATCATCTAGAAAGAAATCCTCTAAAATAGCTTGACATGCTTTAGGAAAAATATCCTTATTGTCATAAGCACATTGATGTAAAGATCTAATGGCTAAGAATGGAGCGGAGGTTTGTCCGTAAATGACAGTATTGAGTGTATAGTATTTTAATTCCTCTTCTCTGGAATTATGCCATAAAATTCTTTGATAATCACGTTGCAGTGGATTAATTAACACTTGATACGTTTTTTCAATATCTGCTGAAATAACAAATTGGCAGATCCTGAATCTTATCAAAATATTGAATAGATCTTGTTGTATTGTTGGGCCGACATGTTGAATATCGTTTAATGACAAACCATTTGTTCCAATGGAATCAAGCCAAAAACTGTGGACACAACTATAGAAAGAAAAATAACTCCGAAAACACTATTCTACATAATAAATTTTAATGACTCAGATGTACATCTCGGAAACTAAGTTTCCATCATCAGTGAGTCTCCGAAATGTACATCTGAGTCATTAAAATTTATTATGTGGAATAGTGTTTTTGGAGTTATTTTTCTTTCTAAACCACTTGTTGTTTTATTTGATCCATCAAATACAACTCTAAGCTTTGTGCTGATGTCGTGTTCTCTGTACACACCATGATGCGGTAAATAATACGAATTTGATGCGGTGTTTGATGGACTTTAAATTTCTATCATAGACCCAAAATTTTATACTCATTCATGAAGTCAGTATAAAGCGATTTGAAATTAGATGTTTCCAATTGGTGCTCCATATTAAAGAATCGTTTTTGAGCAATGGCAAAGATTCTCCAAGATTAGTTGGTGATTCTTTAAATGGTATATCTACAATGTATCTGCCGTCAGGGTTCCTTTTGGTAGTCTTCACAAACAGCTCCTCACAGAACTTGTCAATAGAGTTTATTGCTATTTTGGTACTGATTCAGTTTCCCAAAACAATTTTAACTGCTCTTGTATGTCTCGTATTTGATTGAAATGTCAATTTGTTTTCGTATATTTACTTTCATACATGAATGGTCCAGCCACTCTCCAACCAAAGGCTGTGTTTCTTAAATGTGGTTGACCATTGCCTAATTTAATCTCCTCTGGCATTATTACATTCCAGAATAGATCTGCGCCTATAAGAATATCGACATCCTTAGATATATCGAATTCTTTGTCTGCTAATTTATTCTTAGGAATTTTTGGAATGAATGAACTGAGTGTTCGCAGGGGTGTTTGTTCGGTTATTTTATCAATGATATAGCATGGTAAGTTGATTTTGAGTGCAGCATGAAGCAGTTGGATTTGTATATTACAGTAGTTTTGTAGTTGATGCTAGTTGTATTTTGATTAATGCCTATAGCAGAAATATTTACTCGAGTCTCGAAGAGCTTCAGTTTATCGCAGAAATTGCATGTGATGAAGCTGCTTTGAGATGGCACTATCTAATAGCACTCTTGCAATGACTATGGGCCGAATCACTAGCACAGCCCTCGAAAGAGTGACAAACGACACTCGATCAAGGGCTGAAGGTCAAGGGCTACTCGAAAAACCCAGATTCCAATCATTAACGCATTTACCGTCTTCCCTCATATGAGTATTGCTTGACCCCTTCCTTGAAGAAACCAGTCATGGGTTTGAGGATATTTTTAACGAAAGTGACGAAATTTTCGCGTGGAAAGTGTCACGTTGCTAGGCAACAACAATGGAGGACATAGGTCAATGAAACAAGGAGTGAAGTAGAAAAGAAAATCTCTGTTTAGTATTGCCTACACAAATAAAGCATATTTAACAAAAAATTTTTGCCTTAATTAAATTATTAAATAGTTAAATATATTTTATCATTTTACATTTCTTAAATATTCATTTTAGGCTAATTAAGGGAATTAATAGTTCATAAGCTTAATAAAATAAACGAGAAAAATTTTTAAATACTGCTTCATATCAATTTATTTATTTAATTTATTTATTTATTTATTTAATTTTATTTTATTTATTTAATTTAATTTATTGATTGTAATCCAATATTTTTGTATAAAATAGTAATAATTTTTAATAGCATAAATGTTAGAACGCGCATATAATTTAAAAATATACATGCATGTTTATAAAATAATAAAGGCATGCATAATAAATTTCGCCACAGCAGTTTTTCTTCCCTCCCCCCGCCTCTATTCGTTTGAACTCCTCCTGTATGGAGCCCATTTCAAAATGAACGTTTTTAATAAGTTTTTAATACGACTGTATCTCGCAACAAGATATAATGATACCTTTCAATTAAAGGCATTCTGTAACTTGTTCGTTTTTCGCGCTGAAGTAAAAACAATGCAATGGCATGACATTTTTACTACGAAGCGATGAAATGGCTGCCATGCTGTTTCACTAGATCAGCGAGGTGGAGTAGAGAATTCGCTCCTCAAGTGGCCAAAATTGGTCACTTGAAATTTGGAGTGGCAAACTCTCTGTACACTCCAGTATAACGCGTTAATGATGAGATGAGGGCAGATCTTCCCTTGAATGAGGTCGCTGGAGTAGGAAACCTTACTCGACTCGACTCTTACAGCACCTAGTGATTCGGCCCTAAGTTTCCAGATTGATCTGTTATCTGTAGTTGAAGCGTTGCTAAGAGAACAAGCTGACTAGTCGAATTATTATTTGCTACCATGGTGTCGATAGGCTCGTTTGATTGAATTTCATTTGTGGGTGTGACGCTAGAGTCATTCGTATCAAAATGCAACAAGGTGTTATGTTTTTTATTGCACCTTTTACAAGTGCCTAATTCACAGTCTTGAAGATTGGGATTCTTTCTTAGACAATTTGTACATACATGAGAGAGAGAAAGGAGACTCCACTTGTCCACAAGAACATTTTAATACACCATATATGTATACATTTCGGTCACAATGTGGCCTTCTTCAGTATGACTCAGGTTACACAAGTTCAGATACAAGTTTATATAAAGAGGAGGGACCAATCAGAATGCATGGCATCATGTTTGGTTTACAAAAGAGGGGTAATTCAGGATTGGAGAGGGTCAAGTGCCCAATGACAAAATACACTTATACTGGCAATGCCATGAGGCCGATAATCGATAATACTGGTTCCCCAACGAGTATTATTGCGGCGATCCTTAATCATAAATTTAAAGATTTGAAACTTTGTGGCCAAAACTTCTCTATTAAGAACAGTTTAGAACTCACCAGTAAAATACAGCCTATCTCCATCCCTGACAACCACATCCTCGTTTCATTCGATGTAGTATCGATGTTTCCCAGCATACCAATTAAAGAAACCCTTAGCATCTTAGAAGATTGCCTCGATGAAAATGACTTACCCCTTGCCCAAGACTTGATGCTCCTTTGTAGATTATGCTGCTTTAATAATTTATTTCAATTTAATAACAATTTTTACAAAATGGAGAAGGGAACCCCAATGGGCAGCAGCATAAGTCCCTTCCTTGCTAACCTTTTCCTCAACCATTTAGAAAACTTGGCAATGTCCACTCTACCTTATTTCCCCAAAACCTGGTATAGATATATGGATGACATTTTCGCAATAGTCGATATACAAAAACTAGATTTGCTTGTGAAAGGTCTCAACAAGTTATCCCCCTCCATTCCTTCACTGTTGAGAAAGAGAAAGATAGAGCTTTACCATTCTTGGACTTAGTTATACTGAGAGATGAAGGGAAACTCAAATTTGATATCTATAGGAAACCTAACTACGTCCCTGCGTATATCAATGCCAAATCCAACCATAGCTTTAGCCACAAACTATCAGCCTTCAACCATATGATCAATAGATTGATGAACACTCCATTGGTACAAGATAAAAAACAAGAGGAGATCCACTGGATGAAAGAGGCAGCCATCTTCAATGAATACAAAGAAGTTATGATTGATAAATTGGTTAAAAAACACGCTCTCAAAAAGAAGTTAAAGGACATTACGACACTACAGAATAACCAAGAGAAAGGAAAATTCATCGGTCTTCCCTACAATCGAAAATTAACTGGCGGCTTAGAGAAGATATGTAAGGTATATGGCCTCAAGGTAGCATTTAAGAGTAGCCATAGCCTTAAACACCTACTAGGCAGCACGAAAGATAGAATTGGTAAAGTAGATAAGTCGGGAATATATGAAATTAATTGTTCCTCGTGTGACTGTAAATACATAGGCCAGAGCAGAAGAAGGATCTGTACCCGCATTAAAGAACACTTTAGCTATATCAAAAATTACAAGCCCGAAAAATCTGCATTCGCTGAGCATATTTTGTCCACGGTGCACATTGGAAAATTAGATAATTTTCGGATACTTATCCGGGCTTTATCCAGAACTTTTAAGGATCTCTCAAATAATATTAAATACCTAGCAAACAAATCGAAACAGGAATATTACGGTCGCTTATTTAAACAAATGTCTTCTAATAAATCCAAATGGAAAATTCTAAATAAACTGCTAAAAGGACCTTCATCTTCTAACGTTTTGCCTCAATCATTTAATAACCATGATACTACCTCTCTTACAGATTTTTTGTGTGCTCTCCTTCCTCCTTCTCCTTCTTCTATCAACACCAACTTAAATTACCCTTTCAATGTTTCTCGTAACTCTCATACTTTCTTTGTATCTCCCACCTCATCAGACGAAGTCGATAAAGTTATATCGCAACTTAAATCTTCTCCCGCCCCTGATCCCCTTGGGTTACGCTCTGATGTCATAATCTCCATCAAACATTGTATCTCGTCTCCATTAGCTTATATCTTCAACCATTCATTAATCTCTGGTTCTTATCCATCAACTCTTAAGCTAACAAAAATTACTCCTATTTTTAAAAAAGGCGATCCTAATGTGTATTCAAATTATCGTCCCATCTCAACCCTACCTGTATTCGCAAAAATCTTCGAGAAGCTTTTTTTTATTCGTTTATCCCAATTTGTCTATTCTCATAACCTTATTAACCCTGCACAACATGGATTTACTCCCAATCGAAATGTCGAAACTGCATGCTACGATCTAATCGAATTTGCTTCTTCCGAAATGTCTTCTAATAAATATGTTGCTTCTATCTTCATCGATTTTTCTAAGGCCTTTGACTCTATCGCTATTTCTTTACTTCTTTACAAATTGTCTTTTTTTTATAATATACATGGCCCACCTTTGGCCTGACTTTCTAATTTGTTAACTAATCGGCGTTATTTTTTAGCTTTTTCTGGTAAATCTTCCTTAACTCTAAACAGAAGCCATGGCGTGCCGCAAGGTTCTATTCTTTCCCCTTTGCTTTTTAATCTATTTATTAACGATTTACCAACGGTTTTTTCTTTAACTAACCCCATTCTTTACGCTGACGATGTTACTCTTTTATTCTCTAACCTAAATACTTCTCAATTAATTTCTTCACTTAATTTGGCTTTATCCGAACTGAAAAATTGGAATGAAGCGAATTCTTTAGTTGTCAATACTGATAAAACTAAACTCATGTTTTTTTTTCAACGTAACAAACGTAACGTTCCTAATAACCCCTTAGTTTATTATGACAATCAATTGATTTCTGCTACTAATTCTTTTAAATATCTTGGCTTAATTTTAACCACTGATTTAACTTGGGACCTCCATATTGACAATTTGTTAACCAAATTAAACAAAAATCAAGGGATGATCTCCAGACTCTAATATCTTCCAAAACATATTCTATTAATCCTCTACTACTCCTTGATACACTCCTCACTTTGTTACGGTATCATTTTCTGGGGATCCTCCACCTCGTATAATTTAAATAGAATCTTGAAACTACAGAAATGGTTCCTACGTACACTATTGAAACTTAATTTGTCTTTTTCAGTCTCTCATTACTTTGCGC
>JAHWFO010073852.1:76472-86800 GCA_023313115.1 Rhysida immarginata
AAGAAATCATGGATTATGACATACTGACTTCTAGAAGGGTCCAAGTTGGGAGAATACGGAAGTGGTCATTTCTTTCTTTTAAATTCATAATTAGATATTCACGAAAATGTAGTGATGCGGTCCTTGAGACCGCGCGCCATCTTTGGAGTGTTAATGTGTCAGCGCTAGTAAATGGCAAAGTAATTTGCCTTACTTTTTGAACTTTATTATTACAGAGTTCACGCAGAATAACGGTCACTAAGCCAAAGAACTGACAAGACATCCCAGCTTGGCAGCCATCTTGAAAAGTTGCTGAGAAAACCTGGTATCCCTGGTTTTATGAATGGAAAACTGAAGAGAGCCACCGAATTTGCTTTTGCAATAAATATACGTGAAGTATATTTATTCGTGGAATATAAAGTGAATAAATATAAAGTATATTGTATTTACTGTATAATAAAAACCAAAGGTAGTATAAAAGTTCGTCAGTCCCAAGTTCTTTTGGTGCCTCCCCCCCCCCCCCCCAACATCTTCTCAAGGTTTTATTATCAGCCTATTATACGCATCGTGCATAATACACAGTGATGATTTTTTTTTTTTTTAACTTTTTTTTACAAAAAATATGCCTATTATACCCCAAAAATTACGGTATTTTAAGGTGCAGAACATCGCTAGGTATCTCACGACATCCTTTTCAAAAGCACCCTGTATATACAAGAAAATAAAATATTAAAATAATAAATAAATAAATTGATAATAATAATTGTAATAACAGCGGGGAATAACCCACCAGATCTAGGGGGCGGGGCCCCCCGCCGTAAAGCCCCATGTTGCCCCCCAACAGGCCAAAGCCTAAAAACGGGGTTAATGAAAAAATACATATAAATCAAAATAAAAAATGGAAAGAAAACAAAGCAAAGCACAGCCGAGTCACAAGAAAGAGGGAATAAAAAGAAAGAAAAATAATAGTACCAGAGCAAAGATCAAGAATTAATTTAAGCATGTCCAGAAAAAACGGAAATGATTGTATTTCCAATGAAATCCGGTAGGTGTCTCCACGTGTTGCGTTTTCTCTCAAACAATGATAGGTTCATGAAATTGTCAACAGAAGTCGCTGTCCTCAATTGAGTTTCTCTCCATAAGTACTTCCAATTCGGTAAACAAAAAAAATAATTGCGACGACAGGAGGTAGTATTTGTCTTTGAACTTCCAACTTACAACTGCATTAAACAAACGTTGGAAACCTTTCCAGCTATAAATAACTGGAAATATAATAACTGTTCATCTCTCCAGTGAAAGATTTCATTTTTCGCACAATATGTACAAAAGTAGCTTATGAGATCGGTTTGTTCAGACGTCCATCCGCCTGTCTGTGGACACAATTCCAACAAACGCATTGCGTTGGAATGCGGAGCATGGGTATAGTGAATTGCTGGAAGAGACGAATCAGCCTTGCATTGGGGAAAACACGTGCCGAGCGCTTCGTTTCGGCTCTGTGTGCTCTAAACGTTGTTGAGATGGTGCGCGTGCAGGATGCACGTGATTGACGATTATAGAAAGGGGATAATGGTGCCTAAACCAAAAGAATTTCTTTATTCGTAGGGAGCGTATTATTTATTACAATAACTTGAAATCGAATTAACTTTTTCACACTGTTTTCACCAATCCATTAATATAGGACAGAGCACACAAAAGTTTGAAGGTGAGATAGCCGGAATAGGTGCAATAGCACGTGCTCTAATGGGACTATTATGATTCCCCCCTTAAAAATTACCAATGACTGTATGGCATGTAATATATATAACAACTCGTAATGATATGTCATGAACGAATATAACGAATAATTAATGATGGCCGAAATTTGTTTACAAGTACATGTTCTTATGATACCATATGGTACCATTGGAACTTTCCATTTTAAGACATGGCATATAATATATCGAACAACTTGTAATGAAGTGCCATGAATGAATATAAAGAGTAATTAATGGTAGTAGTAATTAGTTTAGTAGTATGTATTGTAATAGTACCATTGGAACTTTCATTCTGAGATATGGCATGTAATATATCAAACATTTTGTAACAAAGTACCATGAATGAATACTTACTCACTTACTTTTCAAACCCGCTTATCCGTTAGGGTCGCGGGGGCAGCAGCCCTATGGAGGATCTCCAGCGATCACGATCTTCCGCCATCAGGCGCATGTCCTCCCTGGTAATATCCAAGCGACTCGAACCCAGATTCTCCATGTAGTCTAGCCACCTGGTTCTAGGCCGACCCCTTGGTCTCTTACCCACCGGCTTGGAAAATAACAACTGCCTAGGAAGACTAGTTTGCGGCATCCGTATCACGTGGCCATACCAGCGCAACTAAGATCTCTCAATGCGGAGAAGTAGCGGCTCAACACCTAAAGATTCCCTTATTGTGATGCTGTACACTCTATCTAGTAGGATAACACCTGCCACACCTCTCAGAAATCTCATTTCGGCCGCTTGTACCCGCGATTGCACTCTTTCGGTCATTACCCAAGCCTCATGACCATAGGTGAGAATGGGGACAAAGATAGATTTGAAGACGGAGAGCTTGGCTTTGTTACCCAGCTCGCGTTTCGTTACCATGGATCGCCACAGTTCACGTCTGACATAGCTTGCTGCACCGATCCGAGCATCCAATTCTTTCTCCTGCCGTCCATCACTCGTGAATGCAATCCCGAGATACTTGAATTTCTCCACCTGTCTCAATGAGGCTCCCCTAACATGGAGAGCGAACTGAGCAGGCTGTCTTGAAAGGACCAGAACCTCGGTTTCAGCCACACTGATCTTCATCCCAGCTTCTTCACATTTGGCTGCAAACCGGTCTAGTGCATGCTGAAGGTTCGTGCGAGAAGACCCAAGGAGGACAAGGTCATCAGCAAAGAGCAACCTCTCCACCAGGCAGTCGCCCACACAAACATGTTCATCGCCTCGGCTGCCCCTGTCTATCCAGTCCATAAAGATAATGAACAAGAGGGGCGACTCATGAATGAACATAATGAGTAATTAATGATAGTGTAAATTAGTTTAGTAGTACATGCCCTAATCGTACCATATGGTACCATTAAAACTTTCAATGCTAAGATATGGCGTGTAATATATCAAACAACTTGTAACGAAGTGCCATGAATGAATATAACAAGTAATTAATGAGTGTGGGAATTAGTTTAGTAATATATGTTCTAAAGGTGCCATGTGGTACTTTTGGAATTTACAGTGATAAGATATGGCATGTAATATATCAAACCACTCGTAACAACGTGTCATAAGTGAATATGAGTAATTAATGACAATGGGATTTTGTTTATTAGCAGTATGTATCCTGATCGTACAACATGGTACCGGTGGAACTTTCAGTGCTAAGATATGGTGTAGACCAATATAACAACCAACTTCTTACCAGTTGGTAGACCTCTTGTTTCCCATGGCTTAATGGTAATCAAGTGTATATTGCTTTTAGGCCATTATCCATAATTAATTACGGTTAGACATATTGCTAATTGCTAGTAGCTAATCACGTCATTTAACATTATGTAGGTATGTCTACAAATTCTAGAACGTTTATTTGTTCAAACATATAAAGAATAACTAGACTCTCAGTTTCACCTGTCAGTTCTTCAAGTTTATTCGTTTAAATTCTTTTTTTACATTAGTTTACTTAAATAGTAATTTACCATTTGATTTTCATATTTATATATTTTTTCTAAAGTGTTTTAAAATGTAATTCTATGTATCCATGTTTGATGCAGCCTCGATTATAAAAATGAAAATGTGCTCCTTTTACCCGCTTTGGCGGTAAAATCATTCTTGTTAAAGTTTGTTTTCTCAATCGATAAACATGGGACAGAGCACGAACAAGTTCGTAGATCAGTGTTCCCACTAAAATTGACAGAGGGCAGGGTGTCAACTGCAGCAAGAGGGCGCATCATGCAGTGTCAAGGCATCTCATAAGGATGGGGGGAGAGGGGCAGGGATAGGAATAAGCCTAATTGTGTGCTTTCTGTTTAATAAAATCAGGCGGAAGGATACATGAAAGAGCAAGAGCAAATTGATAAGCACCATTTTCGCGGAAAAGCACTGTTTTTGGGAACGGGCGCACTACTCTCGCAGCAGGGCACAGCGCCCTCCTAAAACAGGCTAGCGGGAGCACTGTAGATGATACAGTGTACAGCCGAAATACATGTAGGTACAATAGCAAGTGCTCTAATGGTACAATTTTGATACCCCCTTAAAATTTTCAGTGCTAACATAAGAACATATGCCAAGTAATATATTAAACAACTCGTAATGGCATGTCATGAATAAATATATCGAGCAATTAATGACAGTCAAAATTAGTTTAGTTTTACGTTTCTAATTGTACCATTTTGGTTCCTTTGGAACTTTGATAGGCCACATAATATATCAAACAGAACTCCTATAGGCGTGTCAAGAATATATATAAGGATCAATGAATGGAAATCTAATTTGTGTCAGTAGTACACGTTCTAATGGTATCATTTTTGTACCATTGGTAACTTTCACTGCTAACATGTGTCATGTAATATATCGAACGACGTGTCATGAATGATTATAACAAATATTTAATCATATCCAGAATTGGTTTAGTAGTACTTATTCTAATAATACTGTATGGTACCTTTGGAAACTTTCAGTGCTAAGATATGGCATGTAATATATCAAACAACTTGTAACAAAGTATCATGAATGAATGTAACGAGTAATTAATGATACCCAGAACAGGTTTAGTGGTATGTATTCTATAGGTACCATATCGTACCATTGGAAACTTTAATGCCAAGATATAGCATGTAATAATAAACAACTCTTAACGACGTGTCTTGAATGAATATAACGAATAATTAATGGAGGTGAAAATTGGTTTAATAGTATGTGCTTTAATGGTACCAGTAAAGTACCATTGGGAAAATGCCCATATTCAGAATGAGCGCTCATGCTCTTGCTCTTACTCAAACTATTATTGAGAACAAATTCAATTATATGAAATTTGTATTCAACAATGGTCTTGAGTGCCTAAACCAATGCACAAGAGCGCTCATTCTGAATACGGGCGTCAGATATGGCATCTAATATAACAACTCGTAACGTCCATAGCAATTGTTGTCCATAGTTAATTGCTATCAAGAGCAAATTGCTGTTAGGCTTAAGATTATCAATATCTGAATTCTAATTAGACTTATTGTTGTCAAAGCTAATCGCAAGTAGCTAATCGCTCGCTTCAATAGTATATGATTATGTAGAAACACTTTAGCAATAGTAAGTATATAAAGAAATAATCGACGCATACACAGAACAGTTCAACAATTGATCCTCGCTTTGTTTAACATTATTGTAGAAATGCTTATGATAATGCTTCGTTATGCCTTTATCTGCTCGAATATAATAAAAAACCAACCTTTATTTAACCTATTGGTTCCTCAATTTTATTCGTTTAAATTCTAGTTTTTGGTTAGTCTCATTATTTAGGAATTTACAATTCAGTTTTTATATTTATGTAGTTTTCTCTAAAGTGTTTCTCCTAGGTGCTCCTTTAAGTGAGGATAGAGGTGAAAGTTTCATACAGCCAAGAAGACCACCACGCTGTTGAATCAGTTTTGCTGGGACATTATCAAACACCCTCCCTATAACCCGGACCTCGCTCCAAGTGATTTTTCACCTCTTTCCTCAATTGAAGGAACACTTAGGAGACAGACGATTCGCTTCAGACGAGGAGGTGAAACACTTCGCGACGTGGCTGAACACGCAAGGACAGGATTTTTACTAGGAGGGAATATTCAAATTCATCCCACGAATCAAAACTGATATAAGACTATGTCGAAAAATAACCTAATGTATGTATTATCTATCAGTTGGCTGTATTGGTTGTATGAAATAAAATCTACACGTTTCACTGCAGGCTTTGTATCTTTACTTTGTATCCATAAAATATATTTTTAACAATTCATTTTTAAACAATTTTCATGACAAACAAAATTAATAAAAATTCAAATTAAGGTCAGTTGAATAATTACTAATCAATAATCTTCGAGGGTGTTTTGAAAAGTTTTGCCTCCCTAGGTTGTAACATTTTTATTTCATAACAGATTTTCAAAATTAGTTTTATAGCATGTACTTACATTTGTCCCCCCACATGTAATGCACGTATGCACTATTCAGTTTTCGACATTGTGATTACTCGGGTGAACCCGTCGGAGAAGAATTCCGAGGTTGTTGTCGACACCAGTTAAGTTTTTAGTTAAATTCATTCGTTTTATAAATACTGTATTGCCTTTTAAAATTTTTTCTTGCCTAATTTTACTTTCTTGTGGTATAGTTTTCTTAAGCAAGGGTTGCAGAACGGTCAGCTAATCTGTCATTTATATCATTTATAATTTTTTCTTTCATGTCTCTTATTGTCCCTTTCCTTGCTTATACAGGGTGATTCAAATCGTGTGTAAAACAATTTAAGGGGTATAAGGGGTATTATAGAGGTCAAGGTAAACACAAAAAGTCATATTAACACTGGTCCAATTTTTATTTTTTTTCAAGTTAAAAGAAATGTTCAAAGTGGCCTCCTCGAGCCTGAATGCAAGTAGTGATGTCAGCGTACTCTGCGGATGTCAATCGATTCATGATAATATGATAGTTTGCTACAATTGTCTATGAATGTACATAAATTACTTTCACATTACTTCCCTTCAGTAAGTGGAGTTCACCTCTTAGAAGATACACCTCTTGTAATCCGTCAGCAGATTTGGTTCCAACACGATGGGACCCCTCCTCATTTTGGTAGAGTTGCTACTGAATGGCCTAACAAATGGATTGGGTGCAATGGGCCCATAACATGGCCACCTCGCTCACCGAACCTTAATCCAAATGGTGTACAGTGTCCAGATAGTGGCCAGAATAATAGCATCGGCTGACGAAATTAGACGCGATCATGAGGTAATGACAAACTTATACGACTCACTTATTCGACGATGTAGTATCTGCATTCAGGCTCAAGGAGGCCACTTTGAACATTTCTTGTAACTTGAAAAGATATAAAAATTGGACCCATGTTAATAGGACGTTTTGTGTTTACCTTGATCTCTATAGTACCCCCTTAAATTGTTTTACACACGATTTGAATCACCCTGTATATCTGTTTACAAGTTTTTCAAGGCATTTTATGTACAATTTCATTTCCATTCCATTTTCTTTCTTTCTTTCTTTTTGTTTCTTAATAAAGTGTGTCAGTAGTTAATATCTGGCCTGTTAGAGCTCATCATCTTCAAAATCGATGAGCTGTCAATACCTTCAGCTGTCAATAAAATCAATAAAACCAATCACCGTGACTAAAAATGTCCAATCAGCGTAAATATTAATGAAGTATAGTGATTTTTAATGAGATTTCATGCATATTTATCAAGTTTATCAAAATCATAAATATCAATGAGATATTGGTAAATATTAATGAAAAATTATGAATTATCGATGATTATAATCATCCAAACTATTAATTACATGTTATTAGGCTTGAATATTTAATTAGCAACTCTTTTTTATCATAGTTACTATTAGATTTCGTTTTTAGTTTCGTATTCCGTCACCTCCCATCATCTTCAAAATCGATAATGATTAGATGTTTTTAGTTTCGTATTCTGTCACCAGATTTATTTTTCCCAAAGATAAATATTTATGAAAGATATTATTTTTCAAAGAATATTACCAATCAATCGATACAATTACAGGTTTAATGAGAACAATCATTGATGAACATATTAATTACTTGTAATTAGACATGAATATTTAATTAGCAACTCTCTCTTTTTTTTTTTTTTATCACAACAATGATTATAGATGTCGTTTTTGCTTAAACACAATAAATAGCCATGGATGATTTTTTAATTCATCTGTTTATTTTATAGTTCAAAATTTCTTACAATTCATTATGCATTAATTTTTTTAAGTTTATACAAGTTCCATTTTTATACAAGTTCTTATTTAAATTTCAAAATATTTTAAGAAGTAAATAAAAAAAAATAAATAAATAAATAAATAAAAAATCATTTAATTACAAAAATTAATTCTTACAAGTTAATGATCAATCAGGAAATATGTAATTGTTTGTTTCTTATCAAATAATGACCATATTGTTTGTTTCTTATGGTCATTATTTGACCATATCAAATAATGACCATAATGACCATTGCGTCATTTAAAATGTATCTTTTATCGTCGTATGCCGACAAACAAAGCTTATTTTGTTTACATGTGTAAAGAAAGTGCTTAAAACTTCGAATAACTGTTGAAGAAAAATGAAAAGATGCTTTATCTTTTTAACAGCGCAAATAATGGTTGTAATGTACATCTTTCTTAAGCGTGTTTCTTTTGACACCTTTACCCGTTTTTTTTAATTGTATTTCCGTAACGAAAGCAATACATTTTCGCCTTTAATCCAATGAATTCCGTGATCGCGTTCCCTGCTGTTTCGTCTTTAAATTTTCCAGGCACTTGCTTGTCTTCAGTTGAATATAACTTGTGATCAGCGGGATAATTGCTGGTGTCGAAATAGCTTAGACGATTATTTAATTCAGCATAAAGATCGTTTGTAAAAATTTGATAAAATAAACTGTCAGTGTCCGAGAATAGAAGTTGACAATTATTTCCATAAATCTTTTTAAAATGATCACAGTGAAATTCATACATCGTGAGCTTTGATAGATCTAAAGCTGCTGTTTCGATATACACTGGGCGATTTAACACAACACGATGACGATGCATTTTAAGGAGCATCAAGTCCTCTTTGATAACTTCAAAGTAATCTAGTGTTGGTTTTGATGTAAGTTTTAACGAGCGATTTTCACTCGTGCTGAATTTAATAACCTGTTATCTGCGTACGTTTTGCAAACTCTTTCCAAAGATCGCATTATTCATCAATTTGAACAAATTCTTTTCAAAACTACTCGAAGATGCCTGTCTTTTCATCGTATTGAATTCTATGTAAGGTTTCAACTAAGCTTTTTGACGAAAGCGCACAACGTGATGTATTTTCTCCAGAACTAACCCATGATCGAGATAAAACTTTCAATTTTTATGATGACAAATATATTTTCTGCGAGGAAAAAAGTGGGGAAGCTTATACTTTGTTTGTAATTCTTTGTTGAAGGGTGACAGCATTTCGCTTGTAATGACGAGTTTCTCAGCTGCTAACGGATAATCACAATGAGAATCATGCAATTCATTTGGGTAAAGAAGATAGACTTCTAAGAAAAATCCGATTTCATAGTTTTCATCTAATTTATGGACGTTAAATGACAGATTTCATTTTGATCCAACCAACGAAAATCGGAATAAGGAAGGGGTTGAGACAATGCGTGTCCGTAAAGATTGTTTGCATCTATATAGAATAAATAAGAGATGGGTGCTTCTTTGTCAAATCCCTCTACAAGTGAGTTGTTGGCCTTTGCATGGCGCTGAGATATAATTGATATCCCACATCTGACTGCTCTCTCAAAAAACATGTAAAGATCCAGTTCTGTCAAAAGTTCTAAAGATTCACCTGTTTTTTTCATTGCTGCTTCCCACGATAAACCCGGGAGTGACAGAAAATGAGTTGGGTCAAGCTTGTAATATTCGTCACATAGTGTGCGAAATTGCTGGAATACGTCGGCTAAAAGTGTTACGTCTGTTAAGAGATAAAGATCGTGAAAATCTCTGAAATTTTGACAACCCATTCTCTTCCATATTTCTTGCGCGTATACATACTCTTCGTCGCTTATGTCTTCTCCTTTGAGGGAAGAGTAAAACTCATGTTTTGGTGGTAAAGAAGTTTCCGTAAATTTTTGAAAATCTGTCATATATTCATAAGGGTATAATTCCGTTTCGCTTTAATATCTCATGATTTTCTGGAAACAAACTTTCTAACAAAGGAAATTTGTCATTGGATTGCACTAATGTGTCTAAACTAGCAGATAGAAACTGACAACTGTCCGAAAAACGAAGATGTTTAATTTGTATTGCTATGTATCGTTCAGTGTTTTGCAGGACAACTTGAATATTCGATTCACCGAAATAAGATAATGCGCGCACGATGAAATGTGAATCATATGATTTAAGATTATGAAAGAAAATAGGCAGCGTCTTCTTAGGTTTGTAAAGCAAATTGCATTTCTGATCACGCACTTTTTTTTCAGGGGGTAGAAGGATCTTTTCACATATGTGACAATGAGTCGCAGATTTGAAATGATGATGATTTTCTAAATTTAATTTCATAGGCTCTGAAGATGCTAATTTTGTTTGTATTTCTTTGTAATCATTTTCTATGTTTTTAA
>JAHWFO010073852.1:87200-108811 GCA_023313115.1 Rhysida immarginata
TCTGTTGTTCTGATTGATGTTCCTTCAGTGGGGGGAGGAGAGGAGGGTGCACTTGGTGATAAGCTTTGGAGAATTTGTCTGGAGGTCGATGGCACATTGTCAAGGATAATGTCTTTTGAGGAGGATGAAGATGAAGGGGGATGAGAAGGAAGAAACGAGGTCGAGCTTGAATTCTGCTGCTCGTTAATGCCCTGTGGTAACACTGAGGTTGATGACAAAGGCTCATGGAGAGTTGAGTTTGAGGGACTTTGATGAACAGCTGCAGCGTGCGTTTGTAATTCCTTCTTGGTATGGAACGATTGCATGCAAATTAAACAAGTGAATTTTAACGAAATTACATTTTGTACACCGTGTTTTTTCCTGCGGTGAGTCATTAAATTTCTTTTGTAGCTATACACTCGTCCACATATGTCGCATTTAAACATTTTTTTCTGATCTCTGTGTGGAAAAAAAAAAATTATCATCTAATTTTTTTTATTAATAATGTATAATGGGGGAGGCCGTGGCCTGGTGGGCTTTCACTGAACACTAACTTCAGGGAAGTTAAGCAACATCAGGCACGGCTAGTCACTAGATGGGAGACCATCAGTGAGACACGATCTTTACCTCCCCGGCTGCTGTGACCATCATACAGCAGTCGTTAATCCAGGTCCATCCAGGGACCCAACTCGTCGGCCTCTGGCCATACAGGCCCTGGATGGACGTATTGGATTATAATATACAAATTATAATATACAAATTAAATTTATTAATAATTTTTTCATTTTATTCTATTTTTGCCCTCCCTGTTTGTGCAAAAAGAAAAAAAGAAAAATAAAATAATAATCAACACACATTTTTTTTCTTAAATATTTTACTTAATGATTTTATTCACGTATGCATCTGGATTAAGGAATGATTTCAGCTCGTTTACAATACGTTTAGGTGACAATCCTTGACATCTTTTTAATATGTAATAAACGCAATAATGTCCACATATGCTGCTCGTGTAACTCTGCAAACGTACGTTATTATACCAAAATCGTCTTTTACAGTTCGATAAATAATTCAAAATGGAGAGTTTGTCTGGCATAAGTCCGTAGCTGTCGAAATATTCTCCACGACTTCCAAGCACAATCCAGTGACTGTCTTCGAGATGACACTCGTCCAAATTAACCACCAAAAACTCATCTTTTTGTAGAGGTGCACGAGGTACGTGATTGTTTGCAACGTGGTTTCAATATTGCATATATTTGTTGAGCATCCATTTTTTTATTTTATTATTTTATTTTTAATTTTCGCAAATCACATTTCGTTGTTTATTAATTTGAAATAAGGAATCCATTTCGCTGTAAATCATTACGTTAATGTTCTGCGGTAGCTTTTCAGCGAAGCGCATATCGATACGTAGGACACCTTGTCTAATTAACGATTTGTGGGAGTAGTCATCGCCGCATCCATCTGGTGTTAAATTGTAGCAGAAGGGAGTATCGCCTGTAAATCCCCAACATTTATAACTGATCGTGTTTCCACTGTTATGATACAGCATGCCTAAGCCAGCAAAAGTATTCAAGTAACCTAAAGCATAATTTTTATTTTTGAAGTCCATTTCCAACGGTTTTCCGTCAATTATTTCTCCATCGATCGATACGGATAAAGAAGAGAGATTATAGTTGTCGAAATGCATGGGATTGTCTTTATATGATTCGTTAAATGCATCGTGTTTTACGAGTCCGATTACGATTCGGTAAGGAATTCGTTATCGATATGAGCAGAAGTCGTCCCTTGAATTACTGTATGAACTTTTACATCGGTCTTCCTGTATGGATACTTTGCAGTTGCTGTATCTAAGGCACGGGAATGGGCGAGTAATATGGTCGGTGACGACTTTACTTTCTTAACGTATAACAATACATCTTCAAATACGATTACAGGTCGAAGTGGAATCGCTCCTCCACCTTCCAATCCTTTTATTTCGATTGCAAATTCGGGTTTATGAGGAATCAATCTAAATTTGCACGATACATTGTTCAAAAGGAGTTTATTTTGTAAGCAGGGGTCAACGTGAATTCTTCCGATGAGATCGAGACTCGCACTTTCTGCAGAAGCATTTTGTCTGTCCTCTTTAGTCAACCATAGCGATCCGGTTAACATTGAATTTTTCGCATCGTTCCCGTAGTTCAGAAGCGTCTGAATGTAACTCTTATAAGAATAATCGTTGCCAGTGCTAACTTGTTTACCGTTAAGAAATACATCGATCTGCTTAAATAGCATTTGCAACAACAACTTTCGTGGTATGACAGTTTTGCTCTCGTCATTCGTTAAAGGAGTGTTCGCATCCTTCTTAATTCTTACACGAGCATGCAATATGGTTTCGGAAAGATTAATGTATTCTTCAGCATAACCAGGGATAAGAAATTCGATTGTTCCTCATGACGATAGGGAAGCAACGGGTCAATACTCCGCATACCTGGATTTTTCAATGGATGTTTGGGTGGGTGGAACAGAAAACGCATCCAATTCGCTTTTTAAACACTTTTTAAACACTTTTTAAACGCTTTTTAAACACTTACACGATGTTGGATGAAGGAATGACATGGTTACGAATGATGAGACGCACTTAAATGTTGATCTTTTTATCGAGAAATTTAAAAAAAAAAGGGGGGGGATAATTTTTTATTTTAATCAAAATATCGTTTTCTCACGAGTTTTTTTTCCTCCGTTTAATTTTCTTTCCTTTACTTCCAACGTTGTTTTTACGTTTCCGCCCACGCCCCTTTTGAATTCTTGTGTTAACATCGTCAAAAATTTCTCTCCCAGTTTCTTGTAATCTTCGTTTGACAGATTCTTTGATGTTTGCTCCTTGAATGAAATCACCTACAACGTTTTTTTCTACACCGATGACCTTTGGAGCAGAATAACTTGCTGCACTTTTTAAGAATGGCAAAGCAAATTTTCCTAGAGAACCGAAAAGGCTGCTAAGTCCACTTCCACATTGATGAAATCGTCCGTAAAATACAGGTAAGTTGCCCCCGGCTTGGTTTACATAATAAGCAGAATAAGGCTCGCAGCAATCCGCCCTCATCTTTTCTTTGATCCGAGATGAACTACGCACACAACGCGACCTGTGTTTGCGTATGGCGCTTGCTCTCCCATGTGCAATCTTAATTCCAATTCTAGCGTGCGAAAAGAAGTTTTAATCACGGGTATATAATACAAACGATGAAAGGATACAAACGTATTCTCACCGTCTTGACCTTCTATATTAACAATCCTCATCAACTGTGCTTTGACATCGCCGATAAATTGCGGTGCGACGAGGTCGCTGTATACGTATAAGCTGTAAACCGATTTCAGCGGGTAAGGTCGTACGATTTGACGAGCGAAGAACTTTAAAGGAAACCCTTTTTCACGTAAGAAATACGGAAATTGTCTGTCTTCCAATCCAAATCTTTTAAGGATCGATTTTCCTAAAAACAATCGCACTTTATGATCAACGTCTAAGTGATTGTAAACGATAAATCTGTGATATCGTTCGTCGTAAACCAAGCGTACAACCGCTTTAGCCAACTTTGGATCCTTAAAGCCGTCGGCGAACTCACTGAGCACTTTTTTAATGTCACCGTTAATGGTAAGGCTAAGCTCGTGTAAGCTGTTGTAAGTATGAGCTCCGCGAGTACAATCGAGAGGAATGTCAAATTCTTTTGCTTTTATCGGAGGTTTATTGTGTCCGTGAATCATTATACGAGCTTGATCGTCTCCACCATTGGGATGCAAAGTAAATGTAGTGTCTGTAAATGAATTTGGAAAACTTATTTCTGTTAAGGCTGCTTCATATTCTCCGTCCAGCTCGACTTGTTCGGGCAAATAAGTAGTATAGTTTTGAAGTGTATTATCGGGAAACACATTCATAGACGAGTTGCTTGGAAGTGTTAAGTAAAAGCCTTCCATTGTCATTCAACTTTTTGTAGTTCTTGCGCGTAAAACGTACCGATGATGGGTTGATTTTGGAGATCGCGTACTGTATAGGTTGTAATCTTTTGATTTCGATTAACTGTATCGATAAGGAAAATTTCCTCTGTCCACGAAGGCGTGTAACCACTTTGAAAAGCTTTTTTCTTTACGGAAAGACGAACGCGATCACCCTGCTTAAATCGTGATGTCGTATCGCGAGTTCTTTTTACTTCGATGAATTTGCTCCTCCCACTCTTCCTCACGCTATCACCGTACAGATTCTGAAAGACAAGACGTTTATTTGTTTCCATTCGTGCTTCTATCGGCGTCATTTTAATAGATCTGTGATAACTGTGATTGTAGGCATTGACTAAATCAGGCAGAACATGTAGGTAAGTTTTTGTATTATTTGCATGCAAGTAACGATGTAAACAGTCTCGCAAAGTACGATGGAATCGCTCGCTGATGCACGCTTTTGTTTCTTCGTTTTTAACAGAATAGTGTTCGACATTGTACTTTCTAAAAACCTTTTCTACGTTGACGTTATAAAATTCCGTACTGTTGTCAGTCCATATTTATGTTGGCTTTTCAAAAGATAAAACGACGTCGAAGGCAGCAGCGACTGTTCTTCCCATCTTGTTTTGTAAAGGAAAAATTACAGCTTGTTTTGACATCACATCCACTAAAGTTAACAGAAAACGAACATTGTCATTGTACCTTGATAGATTAGACACATCTAATAAATCAGCTGACCATATTTCGTCGACGCTGTGCACAATCACGCGATTTCGTGGGAATTTTCTCTTTGCGTATTTATGAAGCGTGTAAGTGGCCTTCGTAGATAACCATTTTTTAATTTCATTTAACGTGAAACTCTTGTGTGAAGCGACTGCCGCCCTGTATAAACGTTTAGCACCTCTGTAACTGCCGGGTGATGAAGGGGAAAAATAAGTTTGTTCTAAAATATTATTTCTTCTTGAAGACATCCCACTTGAATCGATAAGGCAGATTGGATTTTCTTCGTACACTTCTTTTCTCGACTTCGTCTGGATCGATTAACGCGTTAATTTCTGTCCATCCTGGTTCGCTCTCGTAAATTGTCTTTTCAGGGTCTTCGCTAACCATGCCCATGAGCAGTCGATCTATTTTCGAACCTGGCACGGGTCAACCGTCATAAATCAAATGTCGATCTTTATCCCATGCCAATCGAGTGGAATTGAAGACTTTTTTAACTGGCGACTTATATTTTAGAGGGACACGGTTTAATATTTCTTCGACCTCCGTTTGTCGAGGAAGAGAAGATGCGACATCAGCATCGGAAAAAGGAAAATGAGAATGACGTGGTACGAGATTTGCGAATGAAGGCGATTGATGCAACACGGTCTCGAACCACGATGCAGGCACTGAAAGATTGAAGTATGCTTTGCTTGGACCACGCTCGAAAGAAGTCACCTTGGACGAAAGGAATGAAGACGGAAGGACTTCTTTTCTAATTTCACTGTCAGCTGACGACGCTATCGCGTCGTCAGCTGGTGGAGGTTGTGCGTGCTCAGCGCGCACGGGGGCGGCGGCGATAGCCGCGGCATGAGAGACGGTGGCGGTGACAGATGGATCAACATCATCGTCTTCCAATGGGTCTTTCTCTTCTTGAAAAAATTCGTTTTTTAATTTTTTATAATAATTTAAATACCTTTGCAAGGTGAGATTATAGAGTTTAGCTTTGGTTCTATCGTCCAGATCATTCCTCTATTAAATAATTTTCATTTCATTGTCTAATGCAGACAACGGCTTTTCGAGCGGATGATGAAGGGTTTGAGGTACGAGGACCATTTTTTTGTACATTATTTTCGCGTGAACAGTCCACGTAATTAGCCTATTAATGGAGGACCGAGAGCTGTGAAAAATCCACCATCTTTTTGGTTAATGATGTTCGTTTTTCTTTTGTGAGAAAACTTTTTCGACGCCAAACACTTCACGACGTGTCGATACCGCTTCAGTTTGTGCATTTGCACGCTCGTTAACGAAATTCGTCCTTTTAATACATTGAGACAACATTCGGTTTTTTTAGTTTGAGATGGTTATTTACTTTTTTAAACTTTTTTGGGGAACCGTTGGTCCGATTTGGATGATTTTTGTTTTGTTTTGTTTGTTTTTTTATGCTGAACAAGTTTGCAATTGGGTTTTTTTCTCTATCCCTTACGGTTTTTGAGATAAATTTTGAACGTGTCCTAATTTGCATATTTGGGATGATGAAAAGTGCACCATGGGATAGGCCATCCACAACTTCCTATTCATTGGATTCATCAAAATTGACATATCTGCTTCGGTTCAAAAAATAAAAGGGGGGGACAGACTTATGGACCACCCTGTATATAAAGAAGGATGTTTGTTTGTAGGTTTGTTTCTTATACAAATCTACAGTTTTGATGAAATTTTCCATACTTGACCTTCAAACCATGAGGAAGTTCACTGTCTACCTCAGATTTCGAAAAAATATTAATTATTGATAAAAAATCGATATTCATGGTTATGGCAAGGCATATTAATGAGAAATATCTCGTGACTAACAATGCAAGGCAAAGTTTGTGCAACAATAGGTATCAACAATGGTGTCAACACGCAATGCACCAACACTATGCAGGGATTAACAATATATATCTCATGATCAACAATGAAAGGCATAGTTTGTGCAACAATAGATATCAGCAATGGTGTCTACACGCAATTCACACTCTGCACGGACTAACAATATATATCTCGTGGCCAACAATGCAAGTAAAAGTTTGTGCACCAATTCTTATCAACAATGGTATCAACACGCAATGCACCAACATTAAGCAAGGATCAACAATATATATCTCATGACCAACAATGTAAGGCAAAATTTGTGCAATATAGATAAGTTTCAATTTGCAACAATGCATAGAATTCCTGTTATTCAGGCTTTTCTTAGAAAAGAGAGTTCTTACAATTTCTTGAAAATCTTTAGAAATGATTAGTACCTGGAGATAATATAGAGTTAGCAGACTATTGAGAAAAAGTGGAAAGATGACAGAGAAAGCACTCCTTTAGCTCCGTGCTATATTGAGCAAATGGCAAGCAAGTAAATAGAAGAATCGGCGACTGCTGGACAATACAAAGTGATGAGTGGCCAAGTTTTGCTTCAAGACATCGAGAGAAGAGTGGGAATTGCAACAACATCAAGTGTGCATCTAAAGTAAGATTATGTGAGTAAGAAATTATTTAGACTAGTAGTGGCATCCTTGGAGAGGTCCATCCATTGTGAGCCTTTAAAAAATTATTTTTCGAATTTTCATTAAGAATTTTTGCTATATTAATTCTAAGCATTTTCATGTGTTTAGTTTTAATATATTGCAAAATTTAATCCAAAAAAAAAAGTCCGAGCCAATGCAAGATTATTACATAGCCTATTTGGTAGCACATCAGATCCAAACATTTCGTAAAAATACATTTTGACTATATTCTGTGGGAATGTGTATATTTTGGAAACTGAGATGCTGATAATGCGATGATTGAATGTTCATTTCCAAAAATTATTAATTATGCGTGTCTCCCTTGAGTTCCCAATCAAACGTCCAGACGACTGGCAAAAATCTGTGTCTGAAAAGGAAAGAGAAAGAATGAGTATTGGTCAGAGAAACTCTGCAACTAAAGCAGAAAAAGCTATACGGGCATGTGAAACACCTGAAGAATGGGAGTTTCGAATAGAGCAAGAGCTTCTACGTCAAAGGCAAGAAAAACTTGAGTCTGAAGTATCTGGTGATGCTCCATAGTGGTGAGGCAAGTCAAGAAGGGTTTAGATAAAGTTCCGGTATATCACCTGTTTTTCGTATTTTTCGTAGAATGGATAGACCCTTTGCTTGTGTTATATTATATTGATTGAGTTATTATTTAACCAATTGGGAGTTATAATTTAATTTTTTGAGATTTTTTCTCTTTACCTACAAGTGTAATTGTCCCGGGCAACGCCGGTTACCTCTGCTAGTAATAATAATATTAATAATAATAATAATTAATAATAATAATGTAACAACAACAGGTAAAACCCCACCAGATGCGTTAGAGGGCAGAACCCGTATTGCCCCTCCCCCCCAACAGGCCGAAGCCCAAAATGGGGGTAAATGAAAGTACATATAAAAGAAACAAAATATGAGAAAGCTATGAAAACAAAAACAGATATTAATATAAAACTACAAGAGCAAATTAATAAAGAGATCATGAGTCAAAAAAAAACAGGAATGAAAAAAAAGAAAAAAAAAAGTAAAAATAATAATATCAATAAAATAATAATGACAAAAAAAAGTAATAATAATTAAAACAAGATATAAAAGCAACAACACAAAACTGCAAATGTTTTAGTCAAACAGGTATAAGCACTTGCCCTTTAACACTCCAAGATTGATACCGTATCTGCAAAATTTTCCGTAAAATTTTTTATGATCTTAAATGTTGGGTCTAATTCTCGCAAGTTGGTCCTCCATTTAAAGGCTGACCTTTATGGGTTTTCCTTAGATCATGAAAATTAAAACCATCAAGGATAACTGCAGCCTTCATCCTCTCATAATAGACATTAACTAATATGTTAAAAAGCAAGCGCTTAAAGCTTTGATAATAATACTTATATTAGTTTAAGTTGAACCCATTGTTCACCTGTATCCTCCCATACAGGCTATGCCTCAGGGAGATATTAAATTGTATGTACTTGTATTTTTATCCTGTAATATAGGTTTTGTAATAACAATAATTAATTACTTCAATATTAAATACATTGTTAGTATCATACAGAGAATCAGTTTTTAAATCTGCCCTGAATAAAATTTTTAAAACTTAAAAATTTACACTGCAAAGACGCAAGCATTTGCTTATTACCGCCAAACCACACCCAAGTACAATACAATAACTTGGGAATTACTAACGCCTTAAACAGCGTAATAAAAATTCTATAATCATTACAAAAGCGGGTGAGACATTTTATAAGTCCCAAGCGACGAGAAATATCTCGATTAAGTAACTCTAGATGGCTCCAGAAGGAGCAATTATCTGCGAACATCACCCCCAAATCTTTTAAAACCTTCTTTCTCATTAAAATACCCTCCTCGGTTCGATAATCAAAAAGAAACTGAGCTGCTTTCCGAGTGAAAGAAACTGTAAAGGACTTTTGTGTATTTAGGTCCGAAACTATTGGAAGACTATGTTGCAGCATCTCACAATCAGACCAAGAATCTATTGCGCTAAAAATCTTAAGGTCATCTGCGTAAAGCAATATTTTGACGGGTAGATGTCCAAGAGCATAAGGAAGGTCCGCAACAAAGACATTGAAAATAAGTGGGCCCAAAGGGGATCCCTGCTGGACACCACTTTTGATGTCTTAAAATAAAACTTCTGCCCAAAAACATTGAGTGAAACCATTGTATAACAAAATCCGGCAAATTAATATAACGCAGCTTAGTAAGTAGAAGATCAAGATTGACATTGTCAAATGCTTTAGTATAGTCAAGAAATAAAGCATCGGCCTGCGTTTTACAATCAACATTACGAACAATAGAATGTAAAAAAGAGGCCAGGTTCGTTTTTGTAGAGCAGTTAGTACGTAAACCGTGTTGTGTATGAGATAAATATGGGTCGATATACATGGCTATACATACATAAATAATAATAATATTTATTTATTTATTTATTTATTTATTTATTTATTTATTTATTTATTTATTTATTTATTTATTTATTTTTTAATTATATACATGTATTAAAAATAATAAATTAAAAATCTGATAGAAATTAGCATTTTTAAATCTGATGTCCAGAAACTTGGAATTGGTTCTAAAAAAGTTTGTTACAAAAGAGAGACCATATCGAAAAGAGCCCTTGGTATACTTAAAGCCAATACCTTCTAAAATATATGGGGCATCAAGATTACCAGCAATAACCTGTTTCAGAATTCTCATAAATGCTTTATCAGCTAAACTCTCAATAGAAACCAACATTCAACTATCAATGTCATTGATAATGTTAAGTACAAATTATTTGTTTTGGTTATAGTGGTTTCGTCTTGAATATAACAAAAATTTGAGAGAAACCTGTTAAGTTTCCTCTCTAGCCGTAGAAGTTAAGAAGTTCTTCTTTAGAAACAAATCTCGATCCCATAGCAAAGTTTAGGTTTGACTAGCATATTAAATAATAATAATTGGAAAATGGTCTTAGGAGGATTTTTTCATGCCATTACCTTAGATATTGATGAATAAATAGAGAAAAATAGTAAAGAAAATTCTATGGCCTGGACTCGAACCAGGGACCACTGAAAGTTTTAAAAGTATCTACATTATTAATAAAGTTTTTTAACCTGAATAGAAGCCCAAGTCTAACAGAAATCTCAGTCAATAGGGACTTAATATGATAATTAAATGACCTGGCATTAATACAAATTATTCCCAAATTGTCCATACTACAGGGTTATTAAAGATGATAGACCCGATCTCATAAATTCAGTAGCTTTATTTTTTGACACATTGTCATCAAACTTTGCAGACACATGGAAAAACTCAAAAAGTTTTTTTTGGCATATTACAAGGGCTCTATATGTGCCCCTCTAGTGAATCTCCAGACATCAAGTCTATAATTAAGTTCATCCAACACCATGTGAGGCATCCCCCTATCAATCTTTTGAAAAGCACTGTTGATGCGAGCTTTCAGTTCTGATAGGTTTTTTGGTAGAGCAGGTGTAAACACTCATTCATCTTTCACATAATCCCCATACAAATAATTGCAAGAGGTTAGAGACTGATATGAATAAAACTCAAGCACAACAATACAGCTCACTGCTGTGCTCTCGTGGCATAAATGGAAAACGAAACTGCAACAAAAAAAAACAAACTGAGTTTCTCCATAAGTCTGCAAAGTTTTGTGACAATATGTCAAAAAATAAAGTCACAATGAATTTATGGAATTGGGTCAGTCATTTGTAATAACCCTGCATTAACTCGAGTAATTTTCCTATTTAAAAGATGGTACTCAAAGTAAAGAGGGTTATCTTTTTTAAAACTGGTCATAATGGTAGTTTTATCGATGTTGATCTCTAACTTGTTTTGAATAAGCCAAACGTTTAACCTCTCAATCTGACCCTGCAAAACATAAGCATCCTCCTCAGAACTGACTTGACGGAAGATCTTAAGATTGTCAGTGTAAGCTAAAACCCCAACTTGGGAGAGGTCACGACTCTCGTCCAGATCGATCAAATATAAAATGAAAAACAGGGGACCCAACGGGGAACCCTGCGGAATGCCGCTTCTAACGGTCACGAACCTAGACTTGAGTTCCCCTTGCCTAACCTGGAAAAACCTCTCTGAGAGTAGATCTCTTCAGAGACTGCAGCTTTGTGGAGATAAGCCTAGGGCACCCAACTTACCGATCAATGGATTGTGATTGACCGAGTCGAAGGCCTTCGCTAATTCCACATAAATAATATCTAATTGTTTGTGCTTATTAACCTTTTCCCAGCGATCTATTTTCTTGAGAAAATGACCATTTTTACACAGGGATAGAAAATTTTTTTTAAAAATAACTGACATTTTGCTTTAAAATTTTATTTTTTTCATCATGAATAATACTGCTTTTGAATAGTAATTTTTTTTTTTAGCGATTAATACGTCTCGGTTTTTGTTTTTTTTTAAACAGTATATTAAAATTTATAAAAATATTTTCTATTTGAAATGCTTGGTTTGAATCAATTTTTAAAAATTATAAATATAATAAAATCGAATTTGAAATTAGCTAAAATTTAGGGAGAAAGCTTTTTTTAAATAAGGCAAAAAAAAAATTTTTAATATCTCTATTTGTTTTTTGTTAACGATTTTTTATATAACAGAATGTGCAATTTTTTTTACTTTTTTTTTGGAAAGTTAAACGTAATTTTATGTTACAGGGGTCACACCTGCCTGTGAATAGCTAGAAAATCACATACAGTAATAGGAATTTTAAGCCTCCCCTCATTTATCTTTTGTTATAGGCAATGACCTGGCACTATCTAACTTCCTGGTTTAAAAGCAAGAGAACATACTCTAATGACATCATCAAAAAACGATCTCTTCAGCAATGTTTTTTATTTTTGTGAAATCAGTTATGAATAAAATATAATTTATAAAAAAAAAAAGTTTTAAAACATGAATATAAGGAATCAATTTAATATAATTCCATGAGTCTATGATTCGACTGTGTCCTTGAATTTTATAATAAATTTGTATTTTTAGATGTTTTGTTAATTTTCTCCATACCAAGTACATATATAGCCGATCAGGTTTCCTGGGAGCAACTAGCGTTATACCTTAAAGAGATTAAGATTAAAGTCGTTTTTTGCGATAGATGGAAAACGAAGAAGGATACTAATTCTTCATTAATTTATTTGGAGGTTCCAACTGAGTATTGGGTTGATGTCGAGACACCAGACTTGTGGCCTGAATCGGCATTTATCCGACCATACAAGGGTAGGACCCCACAAAAATGGTGTCAGAAACCGGTCAGGGATCTTGAACTTTGTGAAATGTGACTAAATACTAACAAACGAGAGGAATACGAAAGACTGCATTTTACGTATTTGAATGCGAGATCAGTGTGTCAGATGGACGATATAGAAGTCATTTGTCATTCTAAAAATACTGACGTGTTAATTATTTCTGAAACATGGCTAGATGTCTTAATCGACGATGGTGCTATCCAGATACCGGGATACCATATCCATAGAGCTGATAGAAAATCGAAACGGGGTGGTTATCATATCCTCCAACATATAAAGAGGCGGTTATCACAGCTCTGCGGTTGGAGGACCTTGAAAAGAAAAATAGTAAGGGTATGGCCTATGTTGCCAAATCGGGGAGTGAGTTGGGGGCATCACAAAGCCGTCCCACGCCTAAGGGTGGAAGTGGTGGTGCTGCTCAAGAGTCCTTGAAGCCCCCAGTGATGAGCTGCGGGTGTGGCAAGACCCTGAAACGCCTAGAGAAAATGGTTGAAAGTCTTGTACAGGCCGTCAATCAGTTACGGTTGAAGCAGAACAAGGGTAAAGGCTCCACTAAACCTATGGCGCCATCAGTAGGCACTGGTTGTTTCCGCTATGGACAGCCAGGCCGCTTTGTCCGTAATTGTCCGCAGCAGGTGTCCCATGTACGGGATGTGAATACTGGTGCAGCGGCTAATGAGCCCGTGGTCATGCATAGTGGAGAGGGAGGGCTATGCATGACAACGGTCCACTTACAAGGGCAACTGGTGTCACTGTTGAATGACAAAGGTTCCCAAGTGTCCATGGTGGATGGGGAGTTATGTAAGCAGCTCTCGTGTGCCCTATTCCCCACTGCAGATTTGTTGATCAAGGGGATTAATGGTAATTGTTTGTGTCTGTACCAGGGGGTATCTCTAGCAGTGAATCTCCAGGGCCATTATACGGGCATGCGCACTTTTATGGTGCATTCATTTGCTGATCGCCCTTCTGATGGTATCTTGGGGATGAATATTTTGATTGGGATGACCTTTCAGTTTGCTTCCGTGGTGACAGTAAGTAGCGCCGATATCTCGCCAGAGGTTAAGGCAGGATATGGTGGATTCTCGAACATCTAGGGTGGAGCAGTACGCCATGGGCACCTGAGAAGGTAGTCGGTATGGTCGCAGGCGTAGGCGTAATCATCGCCCCCCCCTGGAGACTATGGGCAAGTAATCATTAAGCTGCCAGTTAATCTAAGGGCAAAAGTTGGCACCCGTTGTATGTATGGCGATGGCCCAGTTCTCGTCGACACATCAAATGGGTGTGGGTGTCCCCAAGTGGTGGGAATACTGTCCGGGAAGGCCAAATGGGTGCCACATGGAATAAGAGAGCCAGCTGGTCCAGATATGGATCAGGCCTGGATGGTCAGGTGAGTAACATTAGCAGGGTTCATTTTAAGCGGGGTTTACGGGGTGCACCGCCCCGTTTGCCCTTTTAATGAAAAATTTCCACCCTGCTGCCCTTTGATCCTGATAGAGCGCCCTGACACCCGAAAATGTGCCCACAAAGAAAAATCTAAAAATCTTGTAAAGGGTTAAGGAACTTTGAAAAGAACTATGCATTTTTAATAGAAAAAAGAAATTTTTTTGAAAGCATAATGCCCGTTTTTGAAAATTAAGTGCCCTTTTCAGGGGGCAAAGTGCCCTTTTTAGCCCTTAGCACCCTGCCCTTTTTAAGTGTAGAATGAACACTGACATAGGTGGTGGATGGCCACCTGGGAGTGTTCATGGTATTGTCCATTATGGCAATGGGCCGGTTTTGGGCCTTTTGAGTGCGGACCACAAGAATCCTGGGGTCTGGGAAACTGGGGTAGATAAATCTGATGATGGGATGAGCACGTGTGGTGAGGGTCAGCTTGAGAGCCGAGGGTTAATGGTGAGCGGTTCTGATAGCGATTTGAATCTAGTCTTGGAGCTGGAGAGTGATGAAGAGAGTGTAATGGAGTTAAATGAGCCGATTACACTAGTCAACACACATTTTGTGACTTAGACCACACAAAGTGTTCTTAGTAGTAATTTGTAGGTAGAATCCGAATCTTTTAGATTTTTTCTATCACTTCAAGTTTCCAAGTTATGCACATCGAGACTTCTATGTTAAAGTAATGGGAGTGAAGAGAAGCGGCTACATTGTTAAAATATCCATATTTTGGGGCCGCAAGGATATTTACCAGGCCCCAAACACTGAATGATTTAAAAATGTTTCATTGTAAAACAAGAAAGCTGTTCATGCTAGAGAAATTTAAAAATTATATTCGTAATCAGCAGAAAAAATACTACCAAAAATCACCCACTTTCATTTTGTCACAAGAAAAATCTTAATCTTGTTGGCCAGTGTTATTGAACCGCTAGTGACTTGCGAGGCTGATCATGAATTAGAGGGCGACTGGGCTGCCCATATGGGTGTAGCTAGTACCAGTTATGGCTCAGGTGAATCGCTCGTTGGACAAATGGTAAAACGCACAATTGTGCTTGAGAATGAGAATAAGGTGGCTGTGTGTAATATCACTAGTGGGGAAGAAGGGAAAGGTGTCAGAGTTTCTAGTGACACAGATAAAGGGGAGTGCGGGCATAGTGACGCATCCGTGTTACAAGCAGTAAAAGAAAGCCCTCTTAATGCCCTGCAGGAAGCAGGTGGGCATGTAGAGCCCACTTCAAGAGTTGATACCTGTGGTAAGGATGCAGGTCGATCGGAGCCGTTTAAAAAGGGCGTGAGTTCTTTGAGCCAGAAGAGCAGCTTAACACTATGCATGTGTTTGATGTGCACCAGAGCTCGGTTGATGAGGAGGCCAGTGCCGCCAGTTGCTCTGGGAAGAGCCCAGTGACTCGTGAGAAGAAGGAACCTGAGAGGGGGGCTGGTTTGAGGACTGGGGCAAAGGTCATTCAGGGGCTTAGGAAAACTCTAGCGGCGCAAGAGATCAGGGCTTCGGTGAAGCAAGAATCCGTAGGGAAGCGACCAATGCAGACGGCCGCAATGAATGCTGCACTGGTCCCTACTAGAAAAACTGGTGCTGGCTGTAAGGGCCGAAACCATGGCAACAGGGAGGCGTGAAAGCCTGATCTGTCAGAGTGTGGCCCAAATCTCTTCCTATATAAGGGAAAAAAGAGTTGGGTTTTGTGAGTTGGGAGACTGAGTTGCAATTAGGATGAGGAGTCAATTCGGGAACGCTGTCCTTGTGTTTTTCTATTGTATTTATTGTCTGGTATGGGGTCTTGAGTTGAAGATAACAGGAAATGATATATTTTACTTGTTCGTTGGGTGTATGTGACATCTCATGTCAGTTGGCTGTCACATATGTCCAACGAAAACAAGTTATTAATTGTTTTCCAAATGTGATGTCTATGTCCCCCCTTTCGTTTTTTTTTTATGCTAATTGAATTCATAAAATTAAACATTAGTGTTGCATTATTTCTGTATCGTTGTTTTATTGAGGAATTGTTGTTTTAAGTTATGTTTTTGCTATTATTATGACGTTAATGTAGCGAGTGTTGTCATTTTATAGTAATGCGACAGCGTTGGCTATTGTTGAGGAGATGGCTTTGTCTTCTTAGGAGGATTTCTGATAAGATAACGTCATCTCCAGACTTGTAATTGTTGCATCTTTTTCTTAGTATCCGAGGCGTTGTTCTGGCAACGGGATAAGAATAATGATTTTTTAACCTTTTTTTTTATATTGTAAGGTCCTGGAAGAAAGTATAAGGTCGCTTGAAAAAACAATGCTGTGTCTAAACCGTTTATTTTTAAGATCTGTTCTTTCAGAATATTGTTCAATAACACAAAATAAACATGTATGTGTAAAATTAATCCATTCTAAACAATAATAATAAAATTATAACAAAAACGTCAGGATGTATTTTGTTTTTATAGCCAATGAAATCGCCCTTTTTTTCAATAACCTTAATCATTCGGGGGCGCATTATATACTGGAGTAAAAATTTAAAAAGTTTAGTCAATGCCTGCACATCCGCCATTTTGTTACAATATTCGTTGTTTTCATATCCGCCATTTTGTTACAATATTCGTTGTTTTCATATCCGCCATTTTGGAAAAGATCGAAAAGCGTGAAAACGTGAAGGTAAATGTGATGTAGTCCTTAATAAAGCTTAAAGATGCAGTAAGAAAGCACTGGATCTCTTGGATGTCTTCAGACAATGTTCAGGAGACAAAAGGTGGAAATCTAAAAAAAACAGAACTATCTATAGTTGCCGAATGGGTGAAAGAAAGTTGGGAATCACTGCCAGAAACAATGGTATCCCGGAGTTTTTTAAAGACTGGCATTAGTAACAGTCTGGATGGCACTGAAGATGACCTGCTATGGGATGAAGAAAATGCCACTTCTGATACAAATGGCATGACGAAGAACAAGGATCTACCTGGGATACAGATGAACCTTTAGATGAAGAAACCTGGAAGGAATTATTTGGCGAGTTTGACGACGATTCGGATTTAGGTTTTTGATATGTAATGTGTATAAAATTATATATATATATATATTTTTTTATTATTGATATTTATTCAGTTATTAAAAACTGTTGACTTCAGATTTGTGTTATAACTACCTGTATGTCTTTTGTAAAATGTTGGATCGCATTATATACGAGGATACAATTTTTACCCTGTTTTTGGGCATAAAAACAAGGGGTCACATTATACACGAGTCGCATTATACACGAATAAATATGGTATTTAGCATGTATTTGTATAATTATGAGTCAGTGGTCGGCATGTCTCATTAAATTTTGGGGAAATAGGAAGCGACCTTATACTTTCGTCCAAGCAGAATTGCTGAAATATCACATTGATTACTATAATTTTATTTTTTATCTTCACTATGGGCTCTTTATTGTTTATAAATATTCTTTACGTGTTGTTGAACCATATTCCGAAAGAACAGATCGTAAAACTAAATGGTTTCGACGCAGCATTGTTTTTTCAAGCGACCTTATACTTTCTTCCAGGACCTTATATAATGTATATTAAGTATAAAGAAGGGCTCTTTTACCACAACAAAAGTAATAAAGAATATAACAAAAACAAAAATAACAGAAAAATACAACCTGGAAGCGCTTTTCGAGAGCAAAGTTCTCATCATTCGGCAGGAACCAAGGAGAACACGTGGAAAACCCAAAGTGAACTGATTAGAAACCGAAGAAAGCGGTTTATATAGCGAGAGAAATATAAGGCAGACCAATAATAGAAAAAAAATGAAAACAATATTATTGGTTGGCTAATTGAGACCACCACTGAATTAGAGGGGAATCACCAATAGGGCGTAAGTCGGAGTTTAATAACGTGTTGTTCTTGGATTTAAGGATAGCCATGCTCTCGAAAACATCTAGCAAGTGTTTTTTATTGATAGATTGTAACAGTTTTAAGTTTGTTGATGGAAAAATCGTGACCCGTCTCTATTGAATGTTTGGCTATGGTTGATTGTTTGTAGTTTAACTACTGCACATCAGTGCCTTATTTCTGTCCATATTGACACTGGTGCGTTCTGCTTGCTTCCCTTTCTCTTAATTTTTCAACTTGAAGCACTCTTTTTTTCAAATGGCCATCTTTTTGTAGTAATCGCATTTTTTATTTGAAAACTTGTTCCTGGAGTCGATTCTCCTACGTTGTGGATATTCAACTTGTGAATTCCCTTCCTGGTATTTTTGTGAATCCCTGGTGACAAAGGCATCTACATTTAATTCTCGATTCTCGTCTCTCACTTTCTGGGCGATTCTTCCCGATTTGTTGATGAGGTGTGTTTCTATGTTTGTCATTGTGAATTCACCATCTGGAAGTCGATACAATGTTTGAACTAAGTTGTCATATTCTTTGGGCAGTCTTCTAATTAGCTGGAAACAGATTAACAGTTTGGGTATCTTAAAACCTGCATCTTTGATGGTAGTGGTCAATTCTGTGATGCGTCTGCAGAATATCCCGATGGTTTCCGTATCTGCTTTGAATCGTGTGTCGTAAAAGTCGTCTATGAGGCCTGCTAGACGTGCACGTGATTGTGGCTCGAAGTTCTTTTTCAAGATCTCCCAGGCTGTTTTCCCGTCTGATGTATTGGAAATGAGCGTTTGAAGCTGTCTTTCGACGCCTAGGTAAATCATTGTGTAGGCTCGATTTTTTCTCCATTCGTAATTTCGCCTGTTCCTCTCAGGTGCATCGTCCGAATATGGTTTTGGTCTCTCCACTAATAAATTCCCAGCAACCACGGTCTATAAGGAGAACTTTCATATCCGTTTTCCATGACTTATAATTGTGTTGATTCAATTTTGGAAAACATAACGTTGACGTTGATGAATCGGCGTCGTGCATTTTGTTTTTTTTCTTTGGTTTCTATTAACTGCCCCAGTCGAAAAACTTCTGTCGTTTTCTAGGGTTGGACGCCCATCACGCTTCCGTTGCGAATAAATCTTTTATTTTGACTGTTCATAACTCCAAAATAATTAACATGGATTCAGGCTTGCTTCTAGTAGGATCCACTTCGAAAATGATTAGGCCTAAGAAGTGCACAGCGTTGACAAGCTGCTAATTCCGTTGATTCTGCTGGTGTTCGTTGTGATTAGGCGATTAGGCTCAAAACGATTGGTTGGCAATTATATGATTAGGCCTATAATCTTTGTTGTGCGATTCGGCCCATAACCCTGTTGCAAATTATTCCATTAGGCCCATAACCTGTGGAATACAGAGTGAACATAACCGTTGTCGGCTATGCATGACACAGTGGAATATTAAACTAATGAACCATCAGATAATGAAGAGACTTCTATATAAAAAATAATTACAGTTTATTTTATTTAAGTAATTATTAAGCAGAACATGGATATCAATAAATTACAAGGAGCAATCTTTGCTACCTCTGTTGTTAACAAGAGCCGAAGGAGAAGTGGTAATGCTTACACTATATTAATTACGTGAACACGTACTCATTGTTACAATTGAGTTCTATAAAATTATTTCTATAATCCAACAATGCTGTAATAAATTATTCCTTTACATTTCAAAATTATTCAAAATTAAAAATTACAATTGAAAGTGAATTAAATATTAATATACAGCAATAAGAATCATAAAGAAAGTTTTTTGCACAAAAATATTACATGTTGATAACAAAATGACTAACACTAAAGACAAAGCAATAGATGCCACTTTAGAAGAATTAACAAATATAAAAACGACCATAAAAGAATCTGCAGATCAATATATAACAAGAGCTAGAGTTATTGCAGCAAAATGCGCTAGTCTGGGAAGACCAGTAGATGACCGAGAAATCGTATTCCATGTTGTCCGTGGACTGTCCCAACAATATGAACAATTAGCTTCAGTTTTAAAATTAAATCGGTCCGCAACATTAGAAGAGGTGAGATATGTGCTACAAGAAGAAGAAAAGAAAAATACACATTATGATGAGAAACATTGTATACCAGGCAAGGGGGACAGCAGAACAAAGGAAACGAAATTGTTATATTTGCAGAAAACCAACTCGTATTGTTAGAGATTGTTGGCATAGAATGGACCAAGGAGGAAAGCATTTTCCAGATCATCGAAACCGTTATTCAAGTCTAGAAAGGAACAAGACTTGGAAACAGGATAGTGAATATCAACATAAACAACATGGAAATCAACTCTGTAGACAAGGAGATAAAGGTCATGTTCAAGAAAGATATAGTACGACAAACAATAATGATTATCAAGAACAAGATAAATGTCCATATCAAAGCAAAAACTCAACGATCAAGATAACATCAAGCATTAGTGGCAAACAATGATGAAAATGTGGATATATTGCTAAATGTGACAATTAAACAGAACGAAATTATAGACAAACTAGAAGAAGAATATGATGTGAGAGACTTTTGGGCATTAGATTCAGGTTTCACAGCACATATGTCACCATTTATTAATGAAATGCATAATAATATTTCGAGAATATAATGGAAGGGTGTTATTATCAGAAGATAATGTTGAAACAGAAGCCATTGCCATTGGAGATATACATACAGCAGTCATAACTGAAGGAAAGAAAATTAATTTAACAATAACAGATATACTTTATGTACCAAAGTTAAGAGTTAATTTATTGTCAGTTAGAAAACTGGCAAGAAGAGGTCATACAATCACTATTGACGAAGATGGAGCATGTATTAAATATCCTAAAAAGGAATTACTAGCCAGGTCAAGTGATTGGGAGAAGATGTACATCATCGAAATATCACCAAAATGGAAAAATAATGCAAATGAAAATTCAACATTAGAAGAGTGTCTAGCAACAACATCATACTCAAGTGATGTTGGCATCGAAGATTAGCACACGTCAATGATAAATATTTGGACATCATGTACAAAGAAAATATTGTTGAGGGCTTAGATTATAAGCAAGGTTCAATTGGAGTTTGTGAACCGTGCATTAAAGGGAAACTGGCAGAAAGAAAATTTCAAAGGAACGTTCTAGATACCGTATTTTCGTGAATATACCCCGCGAGTTATACACTTTTTTTACATCAGCGGGAGGGTGGTGCGGGGTTTCCAAAATATTTTTTACATGTATGATGTGCGAGATGGAAACCAAGAACAAGTTGAACTAGAAGTGTAATAATGCAATCTAGAAACTGTTTGAATAGAGTGATTCAAATGAGTGAACTGCTATCCTCCAAGCAAACACCCCTTTATATATTAAACTATGAGGGCCAGAAGGGCTGTGATTGGTTGCCAATAGAAGCCAGGAATTATGAGCCAATCAAAATAATGCTAATCTAAAAGCCAGTCACGATAGGTAAGGATATCTTCATGATCTATGAATTTTATAGAAACAGGATATTTTAATTACAAAAAAAGTGTAAAAATACAACTTCATAAAGTAAATATAAATAAAGGTATTTAGGGATCAAAGACATTGTAATATTTATTTTAACTGAACAACACATTGTATATTACATTTAGAAATAAAATTATTTTTAACATTAAAATACGGTATTTTATAAATACAAAAGTTCCACTTATTTCAGAAAGTTTTTCGTATCAAATATACAATTATATTTTAAAGAATTGTTGGCAAAAACAATATAAAGGAAAACAAATGTCTTCACGTAAATAATAGAAAGGATTTAAAAGCTTTAATATTAAGCTTTAAACAAAGTTTCAT
>JAHWFO010073852.1:124000-144396 GCA_023313115.1 Rhysida immarginata
CAGTCCGGCATTGCTTTGTCAGTGAACGAATGGAAAGCATTTTCAGCTCGACTAGAATCCATTTTACAACAATTTGAGACGGAAACGAGTCCATGTTATTTGTATGAAAGTAACAAACTCATCGTGTTTTCTGTTGACGAAAGTGGGACCATGATGATTAAGATGGAAAAATCTGATGGAACAAAGTGCATTTTATTGGATGATTCGCAATTTCGCGTCATTTTGGACTCTATTCAATTCGTTAATGATAAAATAGAAGAACTGAATAACAAGGTTACACAAATTTTACTCATAAATGATTTTTAATAATGTGACTGTAATTTCCTCAAGTCTTAAAAACTTTAATTAAGAGGTTAATTTTAAATAATGAAATTTTTACCTTTATTATTTTGTCATAATATTTTTGTGGGAAAAATATATAATCATGTATATTCTGTAAGTGATAATATAAAGATTTAAAAAAAAATCTTTTTAATCTTTATTTTTTATAATCACGACTCGCACTTGATATAAACGAAAAGTTTTGTGAGCGCAGTTTCAGTCGGTTTATGCTAGTACAACAATCATGGATGCAAGATTTACTTTTCCATCGAATTTTTTAATCTGTGGAACTACAAACTCCGGCAAGACCTCGTTTACTGAGAAGTTCATAATGCGATCATTGGAACAGTGTAATTCTGCGCCGAAGCAGTGCGTCTTTATTTACTCTGAAGATCAGCCTGCTTATGATCGACTCCGACGTGATTCTCCAATTCCTATCACGTTTATTAGAAATTTCAATATCAAAATTTATGACATTCTCCAACCATTGACATTGGTAATTCTGGATGACGTAGTTCACAATATAAATTCTAAAGATTTAATGAAAATTGTGATCAAAGATGGACATCATAAAAATTTAATGCAAGTTTTATTGTGTCTTAATCTGTTCGAAAAAAATTTGTGCACAGTCAATTTGAACTGTTAAATCTTTGTTATGAGTGCATGCCGTGATGTCAATCATCTGAAAATTTTGGGTAATCAAATAGGGGTGGGTGCTCAATACTTAATAAATATATATAAAGATTGCACTCGTAAACCTTTCTCTCATTTGCTCGTGGATCTAAGACCTAATGCGGACGAACATTTAAAGTTCAGAAGCAACATTTTTTACACTCATTTGCACGTTTATTTGAAAAGAGACTAAAAAGGAGGAAAGAAAAAAAAAATGTCAAAAAAAGTAAAAGCTTATTTTACCATTTTACAACTGTTAGCTGGTAAAAGTATAAAAAATCACGTTAAAAAATCACTCCTCTTATGTCCTGATATTTTAAATGTCCTTTACGAATGTTGTCTTAATGTATTAAAAGGACGAATATCGTTAACGAGCGCACAAATAAACAAACTGAAGTGGTATCGACACGTCGTGAAGTGTTTGGCATCGAAAAAGTATTCACACAAAAGAAAATCGAACCTCATTAACCGAAAGGGCGGTGGATTTTTCACAGCTCTCCTTCCTCCGTTAATAGGCTTATTGGGCGGACTGTTTACGTGAAAATAATGTACAAAAAAATGGTCCTCGTACCTCAAACGCTTCATCATCCGCTCGAAAAGCCGTTGTCTGCATTAGACAATGAAATGAAAATTATTTTAGAGAGGAATGATCTGGACCATAGAACCAAAGCTAAACTCTATAATCTCACCTTGCAAAGGTATTTAAATTATTATAAAACATTTAAAAACGAATTTTTTCATGAAGAGAAAGACCCATTTGATGAAGACGACGTTGATCCATCTGTCGCCGCCGCACCACATGCCGTGGCATCCATCGTGGCTCCCCCTGTCGCGGCGTCCACCGTGGCTCCTCCTGCCGTGGCTCCTGCCGCCGCTGCCGTGTAAGCTGAGCGCACACCACCCGCTGACAACGCGATAGCATCGTCAGCTGACAGTGACATTAAATAAAAAGAAGTCCTTCCGTCTTCATTCCTTTCATCCAAGGTGTCTTCTTTCGAGCGTGGTCCAAGCAAAGAATACTTCAATCTTTCAGTGCCTGCTTTGTGGTTCGAGACCGTGTTGCGTCAATCGCCTTCATTCACAAATCTCGTTCCACGTCGTTCCCATTTTCCTATTTCTGATGCCGATGTTGCTTCTTCTCTTCCTCGACAAACTGAGGTCGAAGCAATATTAAACCGTATCCCTCTAAAATATAAGTCACCGGTTAAAAAAGTCTTAAATTCCACTCGATTGTCATGGGATAAATATCGGCGATTGATATATGAAGGTCGATCCGTACCAGGTTCGAAAATAGATCGATTGCTCATGGGCATGGTTAGCGATGATCCCGAAAAGACATTTTACGAGGGTGAACCGGGATGGACAGAAATTAACGCGTTAATCGATCCTGACGAAGTCGAGAAAAGAAGTGTACAAAGAAAATCCAATCTGCCTTATCGACTCAAGTGGGATGTCTTCAAGAAGAAATAATATTTTAAATCGAATTTATTTTTCCCCTTCATCACCAGGCAGTTACGGATGTGCTAATCATTTATACAGGGCGGCAGTCGCTTCGCATAAGAGTTTCACATTAAATGAAATTAAAAAATGGCTATCTACGAAGGACACTTGTATGCTTCATAAATACGCAAAGAGAAAATTCCCACGATATCGCGTGATTGTAAACAGCGTCGACGAAATATGGTCAGCTGATTTATTAGATGTGTCTAATCTATCATCGTACAATAACAATGTGAGTTTTTTGTTAACTATAGTGGATGTGATGTCAAAACGTGCCGTAATTTTTCCTTTACAAAACAAGTTGGGAAAGTCATTGCTGCTGCCTTTGACGTCGTTTTATCTTTTGAAAAGCCGACAAAAATATGGACGGACAACGGATCGGAATTTTATAATATTGACGTAGAAAAGGTTTTTAGAAAGTACAATGTCGAGCACTATTCTGTTAAAAACGAAGAAACGAAGGCATGCATAAGCTAGCGATTCCATCGTACTTTGCAAGACTGTTTACATCGTTACTTGCATGCAAATAATACAAAAACTTATTTACATGTTCTGCCCGATTTAGTTAATGCATACAATCACAGTTATCACAGATCTATTAAAATGACGCCTATGAAAGCACGAATGGAAACAAATAAACTACTTGTCTTTCAGAATCTGTATGGTGATAACGTAAGGAAGAGTGAGAGGAGCAAATTCATCGAAGTAAAGAGAACTCTTGGTGTACGCTTGGTTTACGACGAACGATATCACAGATTTATCATTTACAATAACTTAGACGTTGATCATAAATTACGATTGTTTCTAGGAAAATCGATCCTTAAAAGATTTGGATTCGAAGACAGACAATTTCCGTATTTCTTACATGAAAAAGGGTTTCCTTTAAAGATCATCGCTCGTGAAATCGTTCGTCCTTACCCACTGAAATCAGTTGACAGCTCATACAGCGACCTCATTGCACCGCAATTTATTGGTGATGTCAAAGCACTGTTGATGAGGATTGTCAATATAGAAGGTCAAGACGGAGAGAATACGTACGTATCCTTTCATCATTTGTATTATTTACCTGTGATTAAAACTTCGTTTCGTACGCTAGAATTAGACTTAAGACTGCACACGGGCGAGCAGGTGCCATTCGCAAACACAGGTCGCATGGTGTGCGTACTGCATCTCAGACCAAAGAAAAAATGAAGGGGGAGTGCTGTGAACTTTATTCGGCCTATTATATTAATCAAGCTGGAGGCAACTTACCTGTATTTTACGGACGATTTCATCAATGTGGAAGTGGACTTGGCAGCCTTTTCGGTTCTCTAGGAAAATTTGCTTTGCCTTTCTTAAAAAGTGCTGCAAGTTATTTTGCTCCAAAGGTCATCGATGTAGGAAAAAACATTGTAGGTGATGTGATTCAAGGAGCAAACGTCAAAGAATTTGTCAAACGAAGATTACAAGAAACTGGAAAATAAATTTTTGATGACGTTAGCACGAGAATTGAAAAGGGCCGCGGGCGGAAACGTAAAAACATCGTTGGAAGTAAAGGAAAGAAAATTAAACTGAGGAAAAAAAACTCTCGTGAGAAAACGATATTTTGATTTAAAAAAAAATTATCCCCTTTTTTAAAATGTCTCGATAAAAAGATCAACATTTACGAGCGTCTCATCATTCGTAACCATGTCGTTCCTTCATCCTACATCGTGTACTTGTTTAAAAAGCGAATTGGATGTGTTTTCTGTTCCACCCATCTAAACATCCATTGAAAAATCCAGGTATGCAGAGTATCGACCCATTGCTTCCCTATCATCAGGAGGAACAATAGAATTTTTGTCCTTGGAAATGCTGAAGAATACATTAATCATTCCGAAACCATATTGCATGCACGTGTAAGAATTATAAAGGATGCGAACACTCCTTTAACGAAAGACGAGAGCAAAACTGTCATATCAAGAAAGTTGTTGTTGCAAATGCTATTTAAGCAGATCGATTTATTTCTTAACGGTAAACAAGTTAGCACCGGCAATGATTATTCTTATAAGAGTTACATTCAGACGCTTATGAACTACGGGTTTGATGTGAAAAATTCGATGTTAACTGGATCGCTATGGTTGACTAAAGATGACAGACAACAAGCTTCTGCAGAAAGTGCGATTCTCGATCTCGTTGGAAGAATTCACGTTCACCCCTGCTTACAAAATAAACTTCTTTTGAACAACGTATTGTGCAAATTTAGATTGACTCCTCATAAACCCGAATTTGCAATCGAAGTAAAAGGATTGGACGGTGGAGTACCGAATCCACTTTACCCCGTAATCAAAAATAAAAATTATGCTTTAGCTTACTTGAATACTTTTGCTGGCTTATGCATGCTGTATCATAATAGTGGAAACATGATCAGTTATAAGCGCTGGGGATTTACAGGCGATACTCTCTTCTGCTATGATTTAACACCGGATGGATGTGGCGATGACGACTCCCACATATCGTTAATTAGACAAGGTGTCTTACGAATCGATATGCGCTTGGCTGAAAAGCTACTGCAGAACATTAACATAAAGATTTACAGCGAAATGGATTCTTTATTTCAAATCGATAAAGAAAGAAATATAATTTGTGAAAATTTAAAAAAAAAAACAAAAAACAAAAATGGATGCTCAACAAATATATGCAATATCGAAACCGCGTTGCAAACAATTTGCAGGAGTGTATCCACTGAATCACGTACCACACACACCTTGACAAAAAGACGAGTTTTTGGTGGTTAATTTGGACGAGTGTCATCTCGAAGGCAGTCATTGGATTATGTTTGAAAGTCGTGGAGAATATTTTGACAGCTATGGACTTATGCCAGACAAACTCTCCATTTTGAATTATTATTCGAACTGTAAGAGACAATTTTGGTATAATAACGAACGATTGCAGAGTTACACGAGCAGCGTATGTGGACATTATTGTGTTTATTACATATTAAAAAGATGTCGTGGATTGTCACCTAAGCGTATTGTGAACGAGCTGAAGTCATTCCCTAATCCAGATGCATATGTATATCTTTACGTGAATAAAATCATTAAGTAATATATTTAAGAAGGAAAAAAAATGTGTGTTGATTTTTTATTTTATTTTTTCTTTTGCAGAACAGGGAGGGCAAAATATAATAAAAATGAAAATTATTAATAAATAAATAAATGTCATTAGGATAAAAAAAAAATACAATATTAATAAGAAAATTAGATGATAATTTTTGTATATTTTTTTTCTTTCACACAGAGATCAAAAAATGTTTAAATGCGACATATGTGGATGAGTTTATAACTACAAAAGAAATTTAACGACCCATCGAGGGAAAAAACACTGTGTGCAAAATGGAATTTCGTTAAAATTAACTTGTTTAATTTGCATGCAATCGTTTCGTACCAAGAGGGAATTGCAAGCGCACGATGCAGCTGTTCATCAAAGTCCCTCAAACTTGACTTTCCATAGGCCTTTGTCATCAACCAAATTTTTACCCCAGGCAATAATGAACAGCAGAATTCAAGCTCTACCTCATTTCTTCCTTCTCAGATTGCTTCATCTTCATCCCCCTCGAAAGACATTATCCTTGATGATACGCCATCGACCTCGAGACAAGTTCTCCAAAGATTATTGCCAAGTGCTCCCTCTTCTCCTCACCCCTCTAAAGGTACATCAACAACAACTGGTTCAACAGATAATGACGCTCCTTTCCAACAACATGTAACAGCTCATAGGAATTTTTTTCACCGTTATTCTTATACGTATAAGCACGATACGACTGATATTTACACGTATTTTCAAGAAATTAGAAAAAGTTTAGAAAACATTTTTGAAACTGCGATGATGAATCTTGATCAAGTTAAGTTTTTGATTTGCTTAGCAGTTACATTAGAGAAAAAACAATCTGATGAAACAATTGAATCGATGCCATTATACTTGTGTTCGGGAACAAGATTGGTTTTATTAAGAACAGAAATTTCATCGACTATTGACGATGTGATAGAAAATTTGGTGAACAAATTCGATACGTTTCAAAAAAATGGATCTGGATGGACTATCTCGTCCATTGATAAATGTGATGTGCATTTTGGTAAATATCGACTGTTGTCTGGCGGGTGTAAATTTAAGCTCGACAGATTATTAAAAAAAAAAGAGAGCATTGCTCAATGTGGAAACTAACAACAATTCTTGTTTTATATATTCTGTCTTGGCTGCATTGCATCCCAATGCTAAACGGAGTGATGTTGAATATTACATGCAGTTTATGGGGGAACTCAATTTAAATGGAGTGACATTCCCAACTCCAATTACATACATTCCGAAATTTGAAAACAAAACGATCTCTCTGTAAACATGTACGGTTATGAAAAAAAAATGGTCTTTCCTTTATACATATCAAAAACTGTAAGCAAACGGGAAATTAATTTATTGTTGCTTGAAAACAGTCATTATTGTGCCATTCTGGATTTTCGTCGATTAGCCAGGACGGGTGACAAAAACCGTGATGTTTGCCGCTACGGTTTGTCTATGTATTGCGGAAAAGCAAGGTTAGAAGAACACGAGAAAGACTGTCGATTGAATAAACCTCCACGTTTAGAGATGCCTAAAAATCCAAAAATGACATTTAATCGATATGATTATCAAATGAAGGTACCATACATCGTGTATGGTGATTTGAATGTATTTTGCCAAAGAAACAAACTTGTGTTCCTTCAAACAAATATAGATTCTTACAATAAACCCAGTATCACATTCCTTGTGGTTACTGTTATATCATCGTGGATCACGAAGGGAACGTGTTCAAAAATAAGCTTTATAGGGGAGAAGACTGCATAGAGCATTTTTTTAAAAACATAGAAACTGATTACGATGAAATACAAACAAAATTAGCAACATCAAAACATATGAAACTAAATTTACAAATTCATGATCATTTCAAATCTGCGACTCATAGTCACATATGTGAAAAGATCTTTCTAACCTCTGAAACAAAAGTACGCGATCACTGTCATATCACTGGAATCTATCGCGGAGCAGCACATCAGAAATGCAATTTGCTTTACAAACCTAAGAAGACTCTGCCGATTTTCTTTCATAATCTTAAATCATATGATTCACATTTCATCGTGCGCGCATCGACTTATTTCGGTGAATCTAATATTCAAGTTGTCCCGCAAAACACTGATACACAGGAATACAAATTAAACATCTTCACTTTTCGGACAGTTGTCAGTTTCTATCTGCTAGTTTAGACACATTAGTGCAATCCAATGACAAATTTCCTTTGTTAGAAAGTTTGTTTCCAGAAAATCATGAGATATTAAAGCGAAAAGGAATTTACCCTTATGAATATATGACAGACTTTCAAAATTTACGGAAACTTCTTTGTCACCAAAACATGAGTTTTACTCTTCCCTCAAAGGAGAAGACATAAGCGACGAAGAGTATGCATATGCGCCAAAAATATGGAAGAGAATGGGTTGTCAAAATTTGGGAGATTTACACGATCTTTATCTCTTATCGAACGTAACACTTTTAGCTGACGTTTTCCGGCAATTTCGCACACTATGTGACGAATATTACAAGCTTGACCCAGCTCATTTTCTGTCGCTCCCGGGTTTATCGTGGGAAGCAGCAATGAAAAAAACAGGTGAATCTTTAGAACTTTTGATAGACGTGGATCTTTACATGTTTTTTGAGAGAGCAGTCAGAGGTGGGATATCAATTATATCTCAGCGCTATGCAAAGGCCAACAACTCACTTGTAGAGGGATTTGACAAAGAAGCACCCATCTCTTATTTATTCTATATAGATGCAAACAATCTTTACGGACACGCATTGTCTCAACCCCTTCCTTATTCCGATTTTCGTTGGTTGGATCAAAATGAAATCTGTCATTTAACGTCCATAAATTAGATGAAAACGATGAAATCGGATTTTTCTTAGAAGTCAATCTTCTTTACCCAGATGAATTGCACGATTCTCATTGCGATTATCTTCTAGCAGCTGAGAAACTCATCATTACAAGCGAAATGCTGTTGCCCATCAACAAAGAATTACAAACAAATTATAAGCTTCCTCTTAAAACTGAAAAATTAATTCCCCACTTTCTTCCTCGTAGAAAATATGTTTGTAATCATAAAAATTTAAAGTTTTATCTCGATCACGGGTTAGTTCTGGAGAAAATACACAGCGTTGTGCACTTTCGTCAAAACGCTTGGTTGAAACCTTACATAGAATTCAATACGATAAAAAGACAGGCATCTTCGAGTAGTTTTGAAAAGAATTTATTCAAATTGATGAATAACGCAATATTTGGGAAGAGTTTGCAAAACGTGCGCAAGCAACATGTTATTAAATTCAGCACGAGTGAAAATCGCTCATTAAAACTTACATCAAAACCATCATTAGATTACTTTGAAATTAACAAAGAGTACTTGTTGCTCTTTAAAATGCATCGTCGTCGCGTTGTGTTAAATCGTCCCGTGTATATTGGAACAGCAGTTTTAGATCTATCAAAGCTCACAATGTATGAATTTCACTATGACCATTTTAAAAAGATTTACGGAGATAAATGTCACCTTCTATTCTCAGACACTGATAGTTTATTTTATCCTATTTTCACAAAAGACCTTTATGCTGAATTAAATAATCATCTAAGCTATTTTGGCACCAGCAATTATCCCGATGATCACATGTTATATTCCACTGAAAACAAACAGGTTCCTGGAAAATTTAAAGACGATACTGCCAGGGATCACGATCACGGAATTCATCAGGTTAAAGGCAAAAATGTATTGCTTTCGTTACGGAAATACAATTAAAAAAAACGGAAAGGTGTCAAAAGAAACATGCTTAAGAAAGACGTGCATTACAACCATTACTTGCGGTGTTTAAAAGAAAAAGTATCATATCATTTTTCTTCAACAATTATTCGCAGTTTTAAGCACTTACTTTACACGTGTAAACAAAATAAGCTTTGTTTGTCGTCATATGATGTTAAAAGATACATTTTAAATGATGCATTCATTCTTCCATATGGTCATTATTTGATAAGAAACAAACAATTACTTATGTCCTAATTGATCATTAACTTCTAAGATTTATCTTTTGTATTTAAATGATCATTTTTTAATTTTTTTTTTATTTCTTAAAATAATTTGAAAATTAAAAATGAAAATTATAAAAAATTAAAAAAAAAATAATGCTTAATGAATTATAAGAAATGTTGATTGTAAAATAAACAGGTGAATTAAAAAAATTAAAAGCTTCTGTCTTTATTTTATTGTGGTTAATTAAATAAACTTTGTTCTCTAAAAATAATAAAAAAAAAAGTTGCTAATTAAATATTCATGTCAAATTACAAGTAATACGAATATTTATCTGAGAAAAAATAAAGGGTCGAGCGCCATCTAGTTACAGAATACATAACTAAAACGTAACTATGATAAAAAAAAAAAAAGTTGCAAATTAAATATTCAAGCTAAATTACATGTAATTAATGATGAAATCTCATTAAAATTCACAAAACCTCATTAATATTCATGCTGATTGGTTTTATTGATAGCTTTTATTGATTATTGACAGCTGATGTATTGTCAGCTCATTGATTTTGAAGATGATGGGTGTGACAGAATACGAAACTAAAAGATGTATTGTCAGCTCATCGATTTTGAAGTTGATGAGTGACAGAATTCAAAACTAAAAACGACATCTATGATAAAAAAAAAGAGTTGCTAATTAAATATTCAAGCCTAATATGTGCATATCACATTGAAATTCGCTATACCTCATTAATATTCAGGGATTGGATAATAATAATAATAATTGATAAATCATATTTTTTCATTAATATTTACCAATATCTCATTGTAATTCATGATATTGATAGCTAACTCGCTGAATATGCATGATATCTCATTGAAATTCACTATACCTCATTAATATTCTGGGTGATTGGTTTTATTGATTATTGACAGCTGATGGTATTGACAGCTCATCGATTTTGAAGATGATGAGCTCTGACAAGCCTGATATTAACTACTTACAATGTGTTGTTTATTTAAAATAAATATTAAAATATCTTTGATTCCTAAATAATTTTTATTTATATTTACTTTATGAAGTTGTATCTTTACATTTTTTTTGTAATTAAAATATCCAGTTACTATAAAAATCGTAATTCATGAAGATATCTTTACTATCATGACTGCGTTTCTATTGGCTCATGTTTCCTGGCTTCTAATAACAACCAATCACAGCCCTTCTGGGACTCATAGTTTACATACATTATATGATCACAAATATCCAGACACATGCATGTTTGCGCTCTAGCCACGATTTCATGGAAATCAATAGGGCGTTGCACATCCCTTTGCCCGAATCACAGCTTCCACCCTTCGGGGAAGACTTTCCACCAAATGTTGGTAGGTACTTTCCGGAATGTTCCTCCATTCCTCCCGAAGAGCGAGAATCAGTTCAGGTACAGAAGTTGGCCGATGTGATCTGGCCCGCAAGAGTCTTTCCAATTCATCCCACAGACTCTCTATAGGATTGAGGTCGGGACTTTGTGCCAGCCAACCCGTTTCTTCGACCCCTGAGTCTGCAAACCACTGCTGTACACGCCTCGCTTTGTGGCATGGAGCATTGTCGTGTTGGTAGAGAAATGGCCCGTTTCCGAAAAATTGTCACAACGTTGGAAGTGCACAGTTGTCCAAAACAATCAGATAACGGTCGGAGTTCATGATTCCTTGCACAGGAACGAGCTGGCCCAGTCCGTACCATGAAAATGAGCCCCACACCATGACTCCTCCTCCTCCGAACTTGACTGTGGGCTCTGTGCACTCAGGTAAGAAGCGTTCTCCAGGTATGCGCCAAACCCAAACTCGTCCATCGGATTGCCAGAGTGTGTAGCGAGATTCGTCTGTCCACATTACACGTTTTCATTGGTCCATTGTCCAGTTTCTGTGGGCTTTGCACCACTCCAGACGTCGCTTGGCGTTGACCTTGCTGATGTGGGGCTTGTGGGCAGCAGCACGGCCATGGAATCCCATCGTGTGCAGTTCCCAACGAATTGTCATGGTACTGGCATCATTTGCAGAGGCGTTTCGAAACTCTGTGGCAATTTTTTCCGCCGAGGACTCCGGTTGCTGCGGGTGACACGACGAAGCACTCGACGGTCTCTGTCCGTTAGTTTCTTGGGTCTACTGGTTCGTTGTTGAACTGTTGTTGATCCCCGGGTCTTCCATTTCATAATGACATCGCCTACTGCTGACTTGGGTATCTGAAATTTGCTTTCATTTATCAGTTGCTTATTTCAATCTCCTGGATTCATCTGCTAACTTTTGTGTTGAATTTCCTGCTCGATTTTTCTTTTCCTGCAAAATAAACTCTTCTACCATTTCTCATTTTTTATGTCAACCTATTAATTTTCGGCCGATTCACTCTGTTGCACAAATAAGTATTATTTCAATCCCACAGGGGTTTTGCTTTAATTTTTATCATGTAAATAATAGTCATGATTTTAGTAGTTGCTCAGTTGGTAAAAGCGATGAGCTGAGTGCTAATGGTTCCTGGTTCGAGCTTAATATATTTACATACGTGGGAGATACATCTCCGGTATTTATTTATTACTTTGTTATTTACAACGATGCTAAATGAGTTAACCAAAAATTAAAATAAATAAGACATTAAAATAAATTGCCAAATATAAAATAAACCAATGCATATATGGTGAAAAGTTGACCCAAGCGAACTGAGCACTGCAGTGAAGCATGCTTCGAAGTTTTTTGAGTCATGCATATTGGATACCCCGTGGAGTATACAGGGGTGCGGGGTTTCCAAAATATTTTTTACATAAAATTGGAATTTCACGGTGTATCTAGGGGTACAGGGTATACAGGGGTGCGAGATATATTTGTGAAAATACGGTAATACTACTAGAATATTAGAATTACTACACTTAGATCTGTGTGGGCCAATGCCAGTTACTTCATTTAGTAGTGCTGAATACATTTTAACCATTGTTGATGCATATTCAAGCAAGACTTTTCTATATTTCTTACGAAAGAAGAGTGACACAGTTGATGCATTCAGAGAATTTATAAATCGGTGAGAGACAGAAACAGGCTATAAAACAAAAGCAATAAGGACAGATAATGGAGGAGAATTTATAAGTCACATACTACAGGAAATACTAAGAGAAAGAGGGATAAAACATCAAATAACGGTTCCAGAGTACCCGCAGAGTAATGGCATCGCAGAAAGGAGAAATAGAACCATAATGGATAAAGTTAGAACATTGCTAGAAGAGTCAAAGTTGCCAAAGAAATTTTGGGCAGAGGCTGCGTCAACAGCAGCATGCATGTTAAATTGTACCCCGAATAAACACAATATAAGACACCAATGGAGTTACGGACTAAGAGGAAACCAAGAGTTGGTCATTTTCGCGTATTCAGATGCATCTGTTACTACTTGTCGTCAAAGGCAAATAGAGGGAAGCTGGATTCAAGAGGAATACGAGGAATTTTTCTAGGCTATTCTATGAAAATACAAGCATGCAGAATTTATGATCCAAATAAGGAACAAGTAATTGAATCAAGAACTGTAAAATTTCTAGAAGACAAGCCAGGTGGACTAATTTTAACCGGGAGTCAATTAGACAGAAACAGCAATCAAATTCCATATTGTCTAGAATACGAAGAATTTCCAGAATTTAATGAAAGAGTAGAATTAGATGAGACTGATACAGATGAACAGTTAGAGGAGTATCACGATTCAGATGAATTTTATAGCAAAGAATCAAGTATAGAAAGACAAGATATTCAGACAAATGATGAAAATGACACGCCAGTTGCAGAAAATCAAGGTGAAAATGGTGAGAGGAAAAAAGGTTCTGGCAGAAGGAAAGGAGTGACAAATTAGCAGATACGAAGAGAAAACTTAGAAAAGCGACGTGAGAATGAACAAATGCTGAGAGAACAAGGTGTGAGAAGGTCTCAACGAATTGCGGAAAAACATACAATGTGCATAGCATTTGACATTCCACAGACTATTGAAGAAGCATTTGCACATAAAGATTCAAGATATTGGAAAGAATCAATGCAAGAAGAATTAAATTCTATGAAAGAACATAATGTGTGGGAGTTGGTAGAAAGAAATCCAAAGATGAGTACAATCAAATCCAAGTGGATATTTGTAATTAAAGAAAACCCTGACGGAACTATTAAGCGATACAAATCAAGATTGGTGGCAGTTGGTTGCGCAGCAAGACCAGGAATTGACTTCATTGATACGTTTGCACCGGTAATTCGTATGGAAAGTATACGAATATTGTTGGCTATTGCAGCACAAAAAAATTGGCAGCGCAAGTTATTCGACATAAAGGTTGCATATTTACATGGGAATATAGAAGAAACAATCTATATGGAACAACCACCCGGTTATCAAACGGGAGAAAATTTAGTGTGCAAATTAAACAAGAGTATCTATGGTCTCCCGCAGTCAGGTAGAAGTTGGAACGAGAAATTAAATTTGAAATTAAAGGAAATGAATTTTAAAAGACTGGACACAGATCCTTGTGTTTACTTAAAAAAGGAAGGAAACGAAACAACAATTTTAGGTGTATATGTTGCTGATTTGTTCATTATCGCATCTTCAAAAAAGACAATGGATAAAGTACAGCAGGATTTGGCAAAACATTTTAAAATTAATGAAACAACTTTAAAATTCTTAGAAATAGAAATTGAAGAAGACAAGGATAATATATACATTCATCAACAGAAGTATATCAACAAAATTTTGGAAAGATTTCAAATGGATAAAAGTAAACCAGTAAAGACTCCTGCAGTTGTAGGACAAACAATTGCAGAAGATAAAGAAATGAAAGATATAAAATTTAGAGTTTATCAAGAAATGATAGGTTGTCTGACGTATTTGGCAACGGCGACTAGACCGGATATTGCACACACAGTCAATGAACTAGCTCAGTTTTCACAGAGACCGAAAACAACTCATTTGGCAAGTATTAAACGAATTTTCAAGTACCTATGTGGCACTTCATATTACAAGTTGGCATATCGAAAGGGAAGCAATGGAGCATTAAAAGGAATAAGCGATGCAGGCTGGTGCACAACACCTGATGCACGATCTTTTTCAGGCTACATGACCAAATTTAATGATGCACTGGTTACCTGGAAATCAAAAAAAAACAAAATATGGTTGCTACTTCAACATGTGAGTCCATGCGTACGAGAAATTAATTGGATTACGAATGTCTTAGAAGAATTGGATTTCTCGGAATATATTAATAGACCTATAAAAATTTACACAGACGGTAAAACAGCCATCGGATGAATTAATAACATTGGGACAAAAGCCAGAACCAAACATTATAACTGGCAATTATATTACATACGATCAAAGAATGAAGAAGGACAAATAACACTCAAGTTTCAGCCGAGTGAAGAGATAGAAGCAGATATATTAATGAAGACATTGAATGCAGAAAAAATAGCAAGATGTTTAAAGAAAATTAATATTATAACTTTTTTTTGTTTTGATTTCTTAATAATTGAATTCCTTGCAAATGTAATTACTTAAAAGTTAAAATTGCTAATTAAGTTTAATTTTATAGTTAAGTGTATACAAAATAAACAATTGGGCAGTCTAAGGAGGGTTTTTTGTATTATAAATATGGGTTTAGACAGCGCAATTGTTTATTAAGTGTAAAACAATAAGTTAAAATATCATTGTTGTATTATTGCTTAGCTACGAGGAAGAGATATGTTGTTGACAAGTTTTTTTTTATGCTTTTTATTAAACATGAAACTATTATAGTAAGTTTTTTGATCTCTGTGTATCAACTCAGATGACACAACAGAAAATAGTGAAATTAGGAATGTTAGATAAAAAGATGTAAAATAACGTATTTAAATTCAAATCATAATTATTTTTTACATTGTGCTAAATAAAACAGAAGTAATCTTAAGAAATCATTTATTTATTACTGTTTTCACAATAAATGTTCAAAGTGCCTGCCACCTGCTGCAATGCACAGACTGCACCGACGCAAAAAATTACTGTGCAAATCTCGGAAGGCTTGGGTTTTTTGTCGTATTATTTCTTGAGCTTCATTTAATTTAGTTTTTAAGTCCTCCAAACTCGAGAATTTGTGATGGTACACCAATTCCTTATATCATCCCCAGATAAAAAAATCTATGGTGTTCAGGTCAGGGGACCTTGGAGGCCAGGTGATTGGTGCATTACGGCCAATCCACCTCTCTGGGAAATGCTCGTTCAAATGGCCCCTAACCTCTCTTGCAAAGTGGCAAGGGGCACCGTCCACTGAAATATCATGTTCTGGCGTGTTGATAAAGTGACATCCGAATCTGCCATGGCCTCCACAAAATCATTTTATAAAAAACTTAAATAATTTTCACCATTTAATCTCGGGAGTTCTTTTGGGCCAATCAGTTCTCTGCCAACAACGCCCGTCCACAAATTCACACTAAATTGGTGTTGAAAATTGTGACGCCGAACCAGTTTTGGATTTTCGGTTGCCCAGGAATGGTAGTTGTGCATATTAAATATTCCATTGTGGGTGAATGTTAATTCGTCTGTCCATGCAATTCGGTCGAAAAACTTGGGGTCTTCATTGAAACAAAATTCAAAACTCGGGGTCTTCTTAACATCTCTTGACAAAATTCAATTCGGCGTTGGTAGTCCAGTGCAATTAAATCTTGCACTTTCCGTATGTGATATGGGTGATATCCCTCATTGAGCAGTTTTCTGTGCACTTTAGCACGAGGGATTCCTGTGAAAGAAGGACAAAAAAGGTTAACACACACAAGTATTTTTTATTATTATTGTTGTCTACCTTTCGAAGTCTCTGTCAATTATGTTCCGGACCTTTAAACACGTAAAGATCCTTTAAACAATTATTATTATTTACCTGTGCGTTGTTGAATTACTCTCATACTCGTAGGGGGATCTCTTGCAACTTCTTCCAAAACAACGTCAATGCGGTCAGGATCTATCGATTCACCTTCACCAGATCGTTGACCGCTCAATCCGGGTAAGCAGCCTTCCATGTAGGAATTGTGCACGCGAAGAAAAACATGTTGGTCTGGATAAGTGGCTGGTCGGCGCCCTTCTCTGCATATCAACATGTCCCGGTACAATCTCGCAGCAAGCCCGGCATTTCCTCGTGTGTAGCCGTAATAATAATGCATTTCTGCATAATCCTGTTGGGAGTACGCCATAGTAACAACACACAATATCAAAGTCCAGTAAACGTGCAGAGTTGTTGTTCCAGGGAATTACAATGTCCAAATCAGTATGCAATCAAAGTCCAAAACACAAGCCAAGTACACAAAATCCAATAATACACAGTAACGTACGAGCGAGCACAAGAGTAGGCGATAAACGACTGATGATGACGAAAGAAAAAAGTGCGTTCCTAGAGAGAAACATGTAGGTCGTGCTTTTGTCATTCCTATTGTTGTCTCTTTTCAACACTACCTGCTCCTGCATCGTAAACACTTGCCTGTGCCCGAGACCCTATCTCATTGTTTACCTAAATTGTGCTTTAAATAAAAGTTGTACTTGCAAGTAAATTTTATGTAAATACGTTATTTTACATCTTTTTATCTAACATTCCTAATTTCACTATTTTCGACTGTATCAACTTCAAACTCCGTTTTCGCGTAAAAAAAGCCCTATAAAGTACCAACTTTTTTGTGTTATTTTGAGAGCTAAGGAACCCATAAAGTTTTTAAAATTATCAGGAAGTTATTCAGTCAGGGTTAAGTAATTTTTTTTTCAAGTTGAAATCAAGTAACAATTTCTCTCAAACAGATATTTTTATTTTGTGATCAAAATCTGAGCTAGTAGTAGTTAGAATTTTGGTGTTTAGTGTTGTTACAGACGAACGCACATGCTAGCCATAATACTAACAAAGAAAATCTCAAAGAATCACTTAACAGAAAAAGTTATAGCTAAAACCGTCCAAAATTTAAAAATACTTGAAAATACCAAAAAAATTCATGTCTTGAACACTACAAAAAATCGTGGAGCATACATGGGGTCCAATCTATAGGTATTGGTGTCCCTAGACCACAGACCTTCGCTGATACAGGTTACATGGGACACCCTGTATATTTAGTATAATGGCTTTTGGTTTGAATGCTACATCGTATGATTTTCTTTTCCTAAATTCCATGTTCACCTGCATATTTAGTTAACCACTGAGCATAAGAGTAACTTACCGGTACTTAAAATAAAATAAATGAAGTAACAAAAAACTAACCTGAATGGAAATATCTTTAATTTCTTTTTCGGGTCATACATGGGGTCCAATCGATATAAATTCCGGCGTTTAATAATCTGAAAATGAGAAAAAACGCCGGAATTTATATCGATGACCCGAAAAAGACCCGGCATTTATTTCAGACCCGGCGTTTAATCTATTTTTTACACCCCACCCGGCTTTTATTTGAGACCGGTGTGTATTCAAGATTTTACGGTATTACATTTTAATTTCTAGGTCCTCATCCAAAATTGCAATGAATCTTTCAGTGTTTTATAGTTGGAAAAAATTTTTTAGAAACTGCTATATTCCACCTGATGACAATTTGTCGGACCACAGCCTACTATATAGGTAACAGCCTGTTCAATCGACACGATTTCCATTGAAATCTTAAGACCGCCTTAGTTCAATGACTTCTCACGTGAGGGCGCTTTTAGTGAGTGAAAACCTTGGTAACAACTGTGTTTACTTCTGCACAGAGCTACAGCTGATCAAGTCTTTTTAAGTGTCAAAATGAAACAATATTCCTAGATATTAATTAATATGCACCATTAACAAGCCAAAGAATGTTACTTTTCAAAAAAAAAAAATGTGACATGTTATAAAAATTTTTTTTTTAACAATTATATAAGATTAAATATAAGATTAAGTATTAAATAATGTTAATATATAAGGGGCTGTCCACATATTACGTCAGCAGATTTTTCCATAAATTTAATACCCCCCTCCCCTCTGTCACCATTTGTCAGAATTTTTACCCAAAGTATAAAATTAATGAAACAACAAGAAAAAAAAAATCAGCACAAATATTCTCATAAAAATATATATCTTTATGTAACGTGGATTTTCATCTGGGCCACCATCAACAGTGAGTATCACAATTGGTTTTACCAGGCCAGTTGGTGTTAAAATGACTTCCTTAAACTCTGGTACATTATGTAAGCTTTTAAAATCAAAAGCATGTGTTAATGCTGTTGATGAACTGTTCTTCCCACTTCTTATAGCTATGTAGGTAGGTCCTGAATATGACACAGCTTTGGGATCTCCCATTCCATCAGGCTTGATTATTATCCCAGCATAAACTGATGGAATCAGTTTGTTTATCAGCAACAACCCAATCATGATCTGGAAGCCGAACACGATATTCCATTGACATTAAAATTGGTGCTTGCTTTGCAGCTGCAGTAATGCCAAGTGGAACACGCGCTTTATCATCTTGGCTGATATATGCTACTTCGTTTGGGCCGATTACGGATGCCAATCCGTCAAGAAATTGCAGAAAAGCTCTATAAATATTACTTACATATTAAAATAAAAAAAATGATATTAAACGTGGTTTTCATGTTGTCAATTTACCTGCAGAAATGCATGTCAGGATGAGTTTAACTGGCACGGTAGAAACATGTCGCTTTCCTTCTGTTGTATTGTATGATCGTGGAAGCAAACGTAAATACGTAGCAGATTTAGAAATCTGTAATTAAATATCAGTTTTAACCCAGCGTCACTCGCGCCAAATTTTATAACAGCACTACCCGCGCTGCGGTGTTTACACCGCACTTTTTAAAAATGATTTTATTTGATAAAAAAGTACTCGGTGAGATAAAATAACATAAAATGACATAATCGTAGCTTTTTTTTAATTTTTACATTCTAATTTGTTAAGTTTAACATTCTTTAATTTTTAATTTTATATTTAATTTTTAATTTTAACATTTTTAAAAATTTTTTAGTATCACAAATTATATAAATTAATTTAAATTATAATAACCATATTTTGAAAAGAAAATGTAGATATTACAAACTATAAACAAATGATCTACACAAGTTCCTCATGTTCCACCATGCAAGGATTGCAATGAACTTCCCGAGCACTATGATTTCTGCACACATTCCTTTTGCATTTTCCGCAAGTGACGTTTTTTTTGTATTTTTGTGTGCGCCACATAAGTAACAAATCCCTGAATGAATTGGTGTTTGTCTTTCTTCATTCTGTTTGTATTGTGACAAAAAGAGTGTGATATCTTTTGGTAGAAACACGTAATCGACTCAACTTTGCAATTTTTGAGAACTCAAGATAGTGCAATTTATGATCACTTATACAAATTAGAAGAAAATAATAAAATTAAAGATTAAAAACAAATAAAGTGATTTTTAAAAAATCATGTTTATGTAAAAAATTTACTTACATGACTGCTCGCATACCGGTGTTTGCACTGCAGAGTGAGACCAAGCGTGGAAAAAACAGCTTTACTCTTCACTTTTGATAAAATGAATGAGATCAATACAGGCGCTAGCTGTTGCCAACAAGTTGTACTTGGAATACATGGAAGTCATCACAAAGTAGCGCCACTGTATGATGAGCTATATAAAAAAAATCAAAAAGTGCGGTGTAAACACCGCTCGCGCGAGTGACGCCGGGTTAAAATGCAACAAAAATTTATAATCTCAATGTGTCAACACTCACCTTAAAGCCCATGTCACTTAATACTTCAGTCAATCTAGATAAAGTATTGCAACTTCGCAAATTTTCGTTCCTTCTGCGACCCCAGCACAAAATTCTGCTATGGTTTTTATGGTGTCTAATAACTCTGTT
>JAHWFO010073857.1:0-38287 GCA_023313115.1 Rhysida immarginata
GAAATCTGGAAGTAACATTCCATAGAAAAATATTAAATGCAAGAAGTTTCTATAACTCAAACTTAACAGCTAACTCAAATCAAGAATTCCTACAATTGACAATTTCGAACACTTGCAAAAAATGGATGTATGCAGAGCAAAATTTTCTTTGCCAAGAGTCTTAAGCTATTTTAAGTACAAATTGACAAATGAGGAATTTTCAATACACCACTATCTTTCTTTGCATATTAAAGAGATAAAACTTTAGATTCAGAACGAGTATTGGTCAGAGAAACTCTGGAGCTAAAATAGAAAAATCTATATGGGCATTGGAAACATCTGAACAACGGGAGTTTCGAATAGAGCAAGAGGGCATAAGAACTTCTACGTCAAGGGTAAGAAAAACTTGGATCTCAAGTATCCAGTATGTTCCCCCGGTGGTGAAGATGGTATCATTTTAATCTGAGGCAGGTCAAGAAGAGTTTAAATAAAGTCCCGGTATATCATCTAGAATTTCTGTTTATCGGATTTTTCTAATTGGATAATCCCTTCGCTCTGTGTTAAATTGATTGAGTTATTTAACCAATTTGGAGTTTTAGTTTAACTTCTTGAGATTGTTCTGCTTACCTGCAAATGTAATTATCCTGGGCAACGCCAAGTACTCTGCTAGTTAAATACATAAATAGCATTATAAAAGTGCAAAAATGCATATCCAAATATGTACATCTGTTAATTTAATAAACCCTCAATCTTATTCCAACTTGCATATACTAGTTTATTTATAAAAAAATATATTAAAAACCTTTCACAATTTCTATAATTTTCAACCATGTATAAACTCTCTCACTTAACAGATTATCCATAGAATTCTACAGATCACAAATGAGTTTGCAAATAATTCACTTGTCATAAATGCAGTAAAGTTAGTGGAATTTAACATCAAAGACTAAAGTTTAAATTAAAAACTAAGTACAAATTGCCAATAATTTTAGCTTTTCTTGACCATTTAAAAATCAGCTGATTAAACCTTTTCTTATGCACATTTTCACTTTATAACCAGTGAATTTTTCAATATGGTTTTAAATTCTTGCAATTTTCATTTTTAGGCTTTGAAAATGTATTTCTAAAGACCAAGAATGTCAATTCAGAAATGCAGCTTCATGGTAATTTTCCAAAATTTTATTTTAAATTTAGTTTTCTTTGAATTTGCTTAACATTTGCTTCTCAATTTTGAGATAAATGACCATTTTTCTTTCTTCATTCCAGAATAAGTTGCAAGCAAAGAAAACAAGATTGTCAAAATGGAAACTTCAACAACTGATATTCCAGTCTTCCATAAGTAAGCAAACTATCAATGTGAATATGACTGAGAAGTATAACCCAACAGACTGGTACGAAGAAATGGAGCCAGACACTGTGGACACAGAACAAAAAGAATAGCAAGAAACCACTAATCCACATCAAACTTTTATTCGAACGAATGTGCATTTTGGCAGCATATACATTCGGATCAATTCCTTGTATATGCTGATGAAGGCAGCTTGGTTGCTGAAATGCGCATTCGTTCGAATAAAAGTTTGATGTAGATTAGTGGTTTCTTGCTATTCTTGTCCACCAGACTGATTTGATGAAGAGCACAAGACTCCAGCAGAACAACAAATCAACTCCTTATCTGTAACATTTTAGTTATTACTGCATTGATTTCTGATTGTCTTTGAACAAAATGGACTGTCATTAATAGTTATCTCTTTAATTTCAGATTCAAAGCATGCCAAAGATCTGCATCATTGAAGAAACCTCACTTAAATTTACCAAGTGACTATGGTACAAGATGGAGAGGTAAACTGCTTATTTCAGAAGACTTTGATATTATTCCTTGAATGGAATCACTTAGTAATGAAAAATATACTTTAGATTATGATCCAATGGAATTCTGAATTATTTTTCAAGCTGTATTCAAGTGTTCTTAAGTTGTCAATAAATGTTTAAACCCTGAATGCTAATTTGTCTACCAATGCATGATCATTTACATTTGATATAATTAATATTAGCTTGTGTTAATATAAACAAGGTTTCAATTAAATTAAGTTGAAGAATTAATATCGCTTTCAATATGAATGGGGAAAAAAAACTGAAGATGAACCTTAAAATTCTAAATTAATATCAAGAAATCTACTTACTTACTTACATTCTTCAACTCTAGAGTTCTTGTACAATTAGCTCTTGGTTTCCTCTCATGAATCTTAAAATCCACTTTCAGGCTAGATGAAACTGGAAGTGTTGTATTATGATACAAAATAGACTCGATAGACTTTTTACAACTTAATTTAATTGAAATCTACAGTCTTCCATTGACAATTGAATTTATAATGAAGTTACAATGAAGGAGTCATTTAGGGGATCTCCTTTTAAAGTGAATTATAGGGCATGGGAAAGTATATAAAATAAGGAATGATGCAAGATGTTTTCTCTTAGCATGAGTAAAGCCAGTGTAATGCAGAATTAGACATTTAGAAATTTTTTGAATCTTGATTCTAAATTTTTTTTTTTTACTTTCACATTCATTTTGTTAAAAAAAAAAATATTCCTCTATGGTTTTTGAATTTAAAAAATTTGAGATAATTGATCATCTGATGTTTAATGGATGAAAGAAAAACATTCATATTCCAGGAGAAAGTCTTTCTATACACTACCACACCTTCAGAATTTTGAAGGCAAGCAGGTTAAAACTGAAACCCAGTAAACTCTGGTTCCCACATGTCTAAAACGATCACAGAAACCACAGAGCTGAAAAATGTTATCTTTCTATCTAAGTGAAAAAGCTATCTTTGTAGGCTATGGCTCAACCCAACTCGAAAAAACATGAGTACAAAAGCAAGAAATTAAGTACAAATTCTGTAAACACATATAACCAGTTGAGAACCACTGGTTTATAATATTATATTCTGTAGATAAGGCATCTTGCCTCTTCATTTATATCATAAAACCAGGAATAAAATACAAAATTAAATTTACTGTCGAGCATTAAAAAAATAAAATAAATTTCATATTATTAAACAATGTACGTCAAAAGTATTTACTCAAGAAACAATGCAAATCATATTCATTATAATTCCTTTTTATTACACCTTCAAAAGTAACTACAATTCCATAAACTTTTCTTTTTAACTTTAAATTTTCTCATATAAAATTCCAGTTCTTTGCTTTTGGTATGCAGCCAGCCACATCTACACAGTCCAGGCAGAGATGAAATGCATGCTGAAAAAAGAATTATAAAAAAAGAACCATGTCAAGCAACAGAAGGCAAAAATCTAATCAACTGCTCTAAAACTATCAAATTAAAAATGTCAGGGTAACTATGACATCTGTCAAGCAAAAGCTCCCTAGCATGGGCCACTTCCAGTGCTTACACCACCCAGATGCTACAGTAGGAATTTAACTGAATAGAAGAGCTTTGTGCACCCCATTCAGTGATGGAAAAATTTCAGTCCATGTAATAGTTTAAATACACAAAAATAAGCAATATAATGGCAGGCCATGTGTTTACGTACAGTGTGCTTCCATCGACTCACAGACCTGATGATAGTAGGGTTTTCTCTCGCTGAATCATTTCGATAGGTTTTCAAGAACCTCACAAGAAGGCAGTCCTGGAATCTACGGTCTTAACTTTCGAAATCGTACAGCTTCATGCGAAACCTATCCTGCTTATAAAGGATTTTTATGGGTAGATCTAGATTCATGGAGCTTATGACAGAATACTACATGTCAATGTCCACTTTAAACAACATCAACAGAAAATGTCTACTTTCTACATTTTCTGTTGAAATTGAACAAGTAATAAACAAGAAATCTCTGCAACAGCACCTAAACAACGACAACCTCCCCTAGCATGATCGTCGAGATTCTCACCTTTGCTCACTGGCCACATTTAGACAAGTTAGCTATCGCTAGGTCCATGAGTCTATTGAAACACATCCTTAATCTTCATCCACTGGATTGAGCAATCCTCTTCAGGTTTTTAAAATAGTTGCTCAACACTGCATTGGCAGGCAACACGAGTGCTTTCTGGAAGTCACAAGACGTCCAGTCACAAGGTAGTGACGTTTACTTTCCGATATGGTGAATATGAAACGGGAGCAGATGCACAGACTAATACTGTATGAGGTCCATTCAAAGAGTTCCAGAACTTTTTTTTTAATATTTTAAATTAAGAATTCATTTAACTTAGAGAATCCTGGGAATATGCAAAACATATCTATACTTGCTTTATGGACTACTTGCTTCAGTGAATTGAAGAAGCCCCTATATAGTGTCAGATTCCTGAACAATAATATCCTACATGACACCCTAAGAGAACAGCTAGATAGAGTCCACAGCTACAATAAGGGAATCTTTAGGTGTTGAGCTGCTACTTCTCTGCATTGAGAGATCTCAGTTGTGCTAGTATCAGATCCCACAAACTGGTCTTCCTAGGCAATTGCTATTTTCCAAGCCGGTGGGTAAGAGACCAAGGGGTAGATCTAGAACCTAGTGGGTAGACATGCACCTGATGGGAGAAGATCATGAGGTCTGGAAATCCTCCATATAGCAGCAGTTTCATGAGTTTGAAAAGTATTCAACAGTGGACTTGATATCCTTCAAATGCTCTTCTCCCCAACGTATCCACTTACTCAAATCACCTTTAGTTCCGTCTATGAATTTTTCTTCATCTCCTCATTGACGTCAAATCTCTTCCCTTTCAACATTATATTCAGTTTGGGAATAGGAGCCAGGTCAGAGGAGCACAGGAGAGCAGTCATTCCATGTTTGGCTAAAAACTCATGAGCTAACAGCATTGAGTGAGCTAGAAGTTGTCATGATGAAAAAATCAGTTCTGATTGCAGAAAGCACTGATCTTTTCAGAACATGAGAGTTCACTGTGATCTGATCATGATGAACAACATCAATGGCATCAATCAATGGCATGTGAACTTCTGGTAGACATGTTACCCAAAATGCTGTGAAACTTTTTGAACAGATCTCAGAGATAAAATTACATACAGCTTAACTCACCTTATACTCTTCCTGCCAAGAACTGATCCTCCAACAATGTTTGTTCTTCAAAACTTTTTTGTACAGACCACTTCATTATTGCTTGCAGGTAGAAACCTAAAGATGTGTTAAACAAACTATTTAGAGACCAATGACAAATTCCAGAATGAAAATTACAGCTTAGACTCTAGAGACTCAGATCACTGTGAGATTTGTATCATATTTTATTCAAATGACAAGCATGAATACAAGAGACTTCTAATACTAGTGCTTCAAAGCCTAACAGACTTTTTATCATCTACAGGGCTCAATTTGTGGGGTTTCGGATCGCACTTTGTGATGCCATTTCAGGCTAATATTACAGATCATATATGTTATATTGCAGTTGTTGCCATAAAAAACATGGAGATTCCAATGTCCATACCCGATTTCAAAATGACAAAGAACAAACTGTTCATCATATCACCAAGTTTCGAAATAGTGATTTACTGGTATTCAATAAGGCCCCCATCTGGCTGCAAGGCACACAGCTATTCAGTCATTGATGTTTTCATCAGAGATATGAGGCCAACCTGTGTGTTTCTGCTTACACAAAAACTCAATTCTTGGAGAGTTTGATGCCAATTTCTAATACTCTTTGCAGTAGGGGCTTTCGCTCTCTTATCACTCATTCGCACATGTTGAGGTGGAGGATGGAAAACTCTTTCCATTATTGGGTCACCATTTCGAAAACAACTGAGACTAGGGAAACCAAATATACTAATTTTTTCAAAATGACACTGGTATTCCTTGTTTCTCAAATGCAAAGGTTCAGAAATGCTTTTCTACTATGTGAAGGGTAAAGAATGATTAGAGGAATGGCCCTGGACAGGAGTAGTTAAAATATCTATCGAGATTCCCGTGAGCAGACCACAGTCCAAAGATTTCTCTGTAAATAAAGTGATACAAAAGTATTTGATCAAATGCAACAATCCTTGATCAAATGTGTAGCCAGATCAACATGTCTTGCAGACACTTAATTAAAACATTTAACAAATGCGTTTGAAGGTAACAAATCCAGCCTTGCCTCACATAAATTTTTAAAGTATATAAATTTCGTGATCCTTGAATGAATAGATAATAGCAGCAGTTTGCGAGACCTTACATCCATGATAATGCAACAACAGAAAACATTCCATATTTAAAGGTTAAGTTAGAACCCTAGAGGAAATGCCAATATGAGATCTGTTCACTTAGCTCTGGACCTTTTTTTTTTTAAATTAAGAATTCATTCAATTTACACGTAACAATCCATTTCAGCAGCATCTTCCATTTGAAGACCAGGAAAAAGCATGCTGGAGCTAGGTCAGAAGAATAAGTGTGAGGAAGCAGTCATTCCATGTTTGGGTAAATACTCGTGAACTAACAGCATTGTTGTGATGAAAAAAAAAAAAGTTCTAATTGTGCAAAGTTCTGGCATTTTCCTCCTAGGTACATTTTCTTCTCTGAGGGGGTGTTTCAGAACTTGGAAGTAGTAATCTCACAGTTCACTGTGGTCTGACAAGATGGAGGAATTTATGGTGAACAACATCATTGGTATCAATAAAACATGGCCATCATGACTCTGAAGTTGGAACCTTCTTTTATTCAGCCAAAATGAGGAGTGAACTTTGGCAGTGTTTTCCCCAGAAAATGATACCAGGCGGGTAAAAAGATAAAATAGTCAGGCAGGCAGAAATTAAAAGCAAATAAAATATATTGTATTGTGTAATTTTTCATGTATCCAGCCAGCAGTCATCAAAACCAACTAGGCGTTGTGCCCCTTCAAAAGAACCCCGTTTGAAACTAAGATATCTACACTGAGCGGCCAAATTATTATGACCACCTGACAGTTTTAGGCAAATGAGCTATTGCATCACAGCGCTGCTGCTAGAGGGCTAGATAGCTATAAAAAGGGAATGCAGGTGAGGTGAACCATAAGTTGCACTGTGTTATTGCGACGATATGGGCAAAAAACTGATTTAACTGAGTTTGAACGCGGGATGATCATCGGCACGTGCAGTGCCGGAACCAGTATCAGCAAAACAGCTGAACTCGTGAAGTGTTCAAGAGCAACAGTTATTAATGTTTACAGAGAGTGGACTACCAAGCAAAAATCCAGCTCTCAACGTCAAGCGTGTGGTCGTCACAGGCTCCTCAATGCTCGAGCTGAAAGGAGATTGGCCAGAGTTGTCCAGGGCGACAGAAGAGCAACAGTGTGTCAAATAGTGGCAAATCTTAATCAAGGACAAACTGTGACCGCCTCTGAACGAACTGTTCGTCGCTCATTACACCGTTTAGGCTATGGAAGCTGACGACCAGTTCGAAAGCCTCTACTGTCAGCCTTGAACAAGATCAGACGTCTCCAGTTCGCCAAGGAGCACAAGGATTGGACAGTAGATGACTGGAAAAGGGTCATGTGGTCCGATGAGTCACGATTTCAAATGCATCATGCAGATGGCAGGGTTAGAATATGGAGAAAACAACACGAAAGCATGGACCCCACATTTCAAGCTGGTGGCAGCAGTATTATGGGGGATGTTTTCTTGGCATTGTTTGGGTCCTTTGATTCCTCTGCACAGAAGTGTGTGTCCCCAAGATTATTTAATATTGTCGCAGATCATGTACATCCCGTTATGTTAATGGTGTACTCTGATGGGGATGGATACTTCCAGCAGGACAATGCTCCTTGTCATAAGGCTGGCATCGTCCTCAGATGGTTCGAAGAACATGCTGGAGAGTTTACCTTGCTTCGTTGGCCTGCACAATCGCCAGATCTCAATCCCATTGAGAATTTGTGGGACGAGATCCAACGGGCATCAGGCAGCGGGATCCTGCACCATCAAATCTGCAGGAATTGGAAGGTGCAGTTCTTCAGAGTTGGTCTCAAATTCCTCCTACAAGCTACCAACATCTCATAGAATCCATGCCCCGAAGAATGCAAGCAGTAATATGAGCGAAAGGTGGCCCAAAACTGTATTAAGGGGGTGGTCATAATAATTTGGCCACTCAGTGTATATCTGTGGATCTGTGGATAATGTATAAAAAGAACTGACCTTATGATCTGTGGATAGTTGCATATAGATGAAGGAAGAATGCCACATTTCCACAAAAGAGTTTTAATAATCATAAATGTATACATTTCTGCTACCAGGTAGCCATCATCAGTATGAATCCTTACTCTTAAACTCTTTTGTGGAAACGTGGCATTCTTCCTTCATCTAAACCCTGTTTGGTTTCAATGTTTAGCAACAGACCCGTATTTCATCCTTCGATAAAGATCCACTGACGCAATTAATCATTCGGCATTAAAGCTAGACATGATGTTGTCACATATAAAATTTAATAAATTTACAATGAATATCGATCAAAAATTTCCTTTTAAAGCCTTTTTTTCCACTTAATGACTTAAGTGTCTCGTAATGTGCAGCGACTTTTGTGTTTCTTGAAATCATCGCCTGCAATATGTGTTGGAGCAGGCTACTTTCCAGTTAGCAACTTTCAGGCGGTATCCAGACTCTGGTGTGATCTGATTGGTCGAGTCGCTGCAAACAATTGCCGCTCTCTCAAGGAAAAGAGGATATCGACCACTCCGATCATGTTCGCACTATGAATTATTATACCATTTCTACAACTCGGTTGCAAAAATATACAATCACTAGACAATTTCAATATATCTTTATTTTTGATGTCATTTTGCTCAAAAATGAACTGAAAAGAATGCAATAGATTTCGGATATGTAGAAATAGTTTTAAAAAATACATCAACAAAATTTATCCATATATATTATTACAACAGAACATTAAACATGCCTTTAGTCCTTCAGAAAATATCCAATCACCCAGACTGCTGTTTCAAAAATTTCCAATCACTCCTCAAAAAATGGGAAAGTTTTAGCTGACTGCAAACTTAATTTACATTTTTATTTTGTAGTAAGCTTAATCAGCCAACTTGCATACAAAAAAAAATTCTCAGCTTCCCTGTGATTTTTTGGGACTCAAATCACATGCTACAACAAAATGGGGTGAGGTAAAACAACCAGTAATGAAATACGCAATTTGATTGTTGACAAGCACTTACAGAAATACTTTGCTCACAAAATAGCTACTGAATTAAGTATATGTCAAAGTGTAGCTGTTGAAATCATTAAAAAATGGAGAGAAATAGGAAACTCTTAAGCAAATAGGCAAACTGGTCGACCAAGGAAAACATCAAAAAGACAAGACAAACTTCTCCCAAGAATATTACAGGGCAAACAAAATGTCACCACATCTGAAATCACAATTGACTGGTGTGAAACAACAGGAGTAGACGTCTCAAATGCTGCTACAAGCCAACATCTGAAGGAACAATGCCACGGATTTTATACTGCAAAAGTCAAACCTCTACTGTCACTTCTCCAAATGGTAAAAAGGCTGAATTAAATTAAAGAACATCTTCAATGACCTTCAGAAACATGGAAAAGTATCATCTTCAGTGATGAGTCTAAATTTATAATTTATGGTGAAGAAGGTAAACTTGTTTTTCATAAGAAAGATGAAACATATAAGCCAGAATGCTTAAGTACAAATGTCAAATTCTCTGACACACTGATGGTATGGGGTTGTATGAGTGCAAAAGGAGTTGGCCAATTGAAATTCATTGAAGAGAAGTAATGCTCACAAGTATCAGGATATACTGGAGGAATGTTTTCGTTGCCCTCGTTGCCAGAATTAAATCATAACGGTCAAGCAGTGTTTCAAAAGGACAGAGCAGCACCACACCGAGCTCGAACAACTATAGCGTGCTTTCAAGCTCATGAAGTTGAACTGCTTAAAAAGTGACCACCAAACAGTCCCGATTTATCACCAATCGAAAATCTATGGCATATTCTGAAAAAAGGGGTCCGACGGAAGAAACCACAGACCTGAAAGGAATTAAAAACTACCCTGACCAATCTCTGTGCGAAAATATCTGTTGGTCAATGTGGGAAATTGATTTCCAGCATACCAAATCGTTTGCATGCAGTAATTTCTGTTAAAGGTGTAAATACTAAGTTTTTATTTGGAAATATTTGAAATGGCAGTCTGGGTGATTGGATATTTTTGAAGGACTAAAATTATGTTTAATGTTTTGTTGTAACAATATGAATGAATGAATTTTGTTGATATTTTTTTTAAAACTATTTCTACATATCTGAAATCTATTGTATTCTTTTCAGTTCATATTTTCTCGTTCATTTTTGAGCAAAATGACATCAAAAATAAAGATGTATTGAAATTGTCTAGTGATTGCAAATTTTTGCAACTGAGTTGTACTTAGTAAATAAATGACTCACCAAATTTTTAAATTCTGTTTATTAAAAATTCACAAGAATCCATATCAGCAAATACCATTGATCTATATAAATAACTGGATAGCACATCCCTCATTAAGAGGATTAAAAAGGGTGGCGCCACTGGACGCCATGTTGGTAGGGGCTATAGTTTTAACTTTTTTGTGACATTTTTATTCGAGATTATTCCAATATAATAAATTTGATGGGAAAATTTAAATTATAACTTTTTACTAATATAATTAAATATTATCTTTTTGGTTTGGCAGAGTATAAAGTAAATAATATTTACGAAACTCAGGCTGCTTAATCAAACCTTACATTAAAGATTTGATTTAAAGGTGGACAGACAATTGCCTACTGGACAGTTTCCTACCGCCAAATGTCTCACTCGGACAATTTCTTACCACAATTAAAAATTATGTATCACAGATATATCGCAATAGATATCACGTTTATAAATATATATCACAAGTAAAAATATTCAAATATATCATTCATTATCATATATTCATATTAATAATTTTATTTTGAAGATTTTACAAACATTAATAGCAAATTAAACCATACAAACATACATACATGGGTGCACAGTGTCTAACTTGTAAAGTCCCTAATCTACAATGTGGCACGAAGCCAAGCCATTCCATTTGAAACCTCTCTCACAGGCAAGACCGTCCAACATCCCGATTAAGTGACGGAAACGTTCGTCCTCTCGATATCGTGTTGCAAGCCCAACTTCTTGAATTTTTCTCCATGTGCTTTGCATTAAGTGAAGGAAATTGTCCAGGTAGGAAACTGTCCGGTAGGAAATTGTCCTACTTTCGATTTAAAGTATTTAAAAGATTATTTTTAATTAATTAACATTTTACTTTGAACATTTGTTAAGTTCACTTTGCTTACCTTTACAATGTTCTTTCTGGCATTAAAAATCAGAATTGATCCAACAATCAAATAAACGTTGCACACACAATGAGATTTCTTGCCCCTACTAAGATGGCGGATGGTGGCGTCAAGTTTTTCGCTGGATGCACCATCCAGTTATTTATATAGGTCAGTGGCAAACACCAGCTACAGCAGCCATGATTCTCCATCTGAATCAGTGAAGACCACTCTACCCAGAATACATAGTGAAACAGATGCAGATCTTGAAAAATCGCTAATTGAAAAATGAGAGCGATTTCCAAAAATACACTTAAAGTCACGGACACCTAACAAATGTTAAAAAGCTGCTAAATGGAGAACTGGCTTTAGCTTTATGCCTGTAGAAGAGTGTGATAACACCAAAACATATCTGCATTAACTAAAAGTTTACATTTACAGTGCTAATCCTGGACTGTTTATTTCTTATTGATGAAACTGAATCAACTGCAGAGATTCTGCAACAATGCAGCTCAATGCTCTTTCTGAACTTGTGACTTCAGAAGACACTAAATTGACCTTGTTCAAATGATGCAGACTTTCACTGCAGAGGGCTGTTGCACAAGTCACTGATCATAAAAGTTGAAAAATCACAGCATAATGCCTGGGGGATCATCTTACACAAACCATACAAAGCATGGTTATCAGCTTCTTATCAATAATCCAATAATGGGAGATTATTTGCTAAGTTCACACGATACCTACACACCCATCCATGTCTGTAACTGTATGTGCATTATCCAAAATGTTCCGGAACCTTTTGAATAGACCTTCAAGATAAAATTACATGTAGCTTAACTCACCTAATACTTTTCCTGTCAAAAACTGATCCTCCAACAATGGTGTTCTTCAAAACGTTTCGTACGGACAATTTCATTATTGCTTGCAGGTAGAACCTAAAAACATAATAAAACAATCTCTATTATTTGGAGAACAAAGTCGAATTTAAGAATGAAAATTACAGCTTAGATTGTAGAGATTCATAGCACTGAGATTCGTATCATGTTTTATTCAAATGACACGCATGAAAAAAGGTCATCGTATATAATTCTAAACAAGAGACTTATAAAGAACAAAATTTCATGTAAACTTCGCAATATTTTCCTAAAACTAGTGTTTCGCAGACATAACAGAACTTTTCTATCATCTATAAGGCTTGATTTATGTGATTTTGGATCGTACTTTGCAATGAGTTTTCAGACTAATATTACACATCTCCTATTTTTATATCGCAGTTGTTGCTATAAAAAATAAGGGGCGTTTCAATGTCCACATTCGATTTCAAAATGTTCTACCTGGTGTTCAATAAGACCCCTCTGGCTGCATGGCACACATGTACTCAGTTATCAATGTTTTCATCAAACGTATGTGAGGCCAATCTGTCCGTTTCCACACACAAAAATCCATTTCTTGGGCAGCCTGATGCCATTTTCTAACACTCCTTGCAGTACGGGCTTTTATTATGTATCTTCTATAAAATTGAGCTGGACAGTTATTCATTCGCAATGTTGACGGAAGATTCAAAATGCTTTCTAAACCAAGTGAGACTGGGGAAACCCAATAAACTTTGATGGTCCCCTCCTCTTCCTACTGGTAGGCAGCAGCTGCAGAGATATAACGCTTTGAAATTAGGTACAGACTTTTAAATCATCCCTAAAACAACTGTCTCAAAGTGATGTTATGAGCATAATTCTGTCAAATAGTTCCCAGTTTTCAATACAGTCAAATCTTGATATCTTGAACCTCATTATCTTTAAAAAATTTTATTATTAATTCAATGTAATTTTCCCTCGTTATCTCAAAACATTTTCACAAAACCTCCTTATGCCAAATTTTACTTTTTGTGCCATTTAATACATTTGAGTTAGAATTTTTTCATTATGAGAAATTTACATACAAAGACGAAGAAATTTGAAGTCACTTCCATTAAAGTCAAAGAATTCTTGCATGTTACGAAAAAAAAAAAAAAAAATCCAGATAAACTCATCAATTTTCAAAAAATAATCGACCTAATTTAACTATTCTTTTATTGTTACACATGTGTGAATGCTATTTTCTAATTATAAATTCCTTGCTCTCTGTATTATTTAAATCTCTGTAATTTTAGCATGTATTTTATTGGTAATTGTTCGCAGTTACTATTTTTTCTTATTTGCTCATCATGTTCCAACCAATCACTCACAACCATTTAAACAGCTTTGTTTAACAATTTTCCTTATTTCGTATTCATCCAATCAATGAATAACACCAACCAATCTTATTATTCTCTCTCTCTCTCATTTGGGGCTTCTTACCAGCTCATGTCTGAAATGTTTTTTTTTTTTGATAAACCTCTTACTATTCTCTTTTTCTCATTTGGGGCCTCTTAACAGCTCATCTCTGAAATATGTTTTCAATATCGAATGTTTTATAGCATAATTTGCAGTATGCACGATGGAAATTAATATCTGTTTGAACCCAAGCCAATTTCTTCCTTCATTTATAAATTGGTTAAGAAATAATAATAATAGTCCTAAAAGTGCGCAAACCACACGGAGATCAGAATCATTGTGATAGCAAGTCGTTATTATCTGTGAAAGTTGCACAGTGTAACGCAGAGATAATGAAGGCCATAACCGGAAAAAAAATCATAACTTATGACTCATAAGCTACACCGCTTAGTCATTGGCTAGTTCATATATTCTCGGAAGCCTTGGTATAATCTTCCAAAAAAAAAAAAATAAATAAAATTTTTATGCAATATTGGTTTATTTCATTTACGTTCTTTGGAAAATTTTCCAAAACTTTTTTAAAACTTAATTCAGAAACCACCGATTTTCCAAAACTCTCCAGTCCTGGAATTTTTTCGATTTTCCATGACTTTCCATGACCCGTACGAACCCTGTGACATGAGGGCTGTTTAGTGGTCCTGGTCAAGTTCTTGAGGGTAACCTCGACCCAGTACTGAAAATTTTGCTTACTTACAGTGCCTCCTAAGTGGAAGTGGGCCTCATCTCTTTCCTTTAGTTCTTGTGTAATTATTTTGTAGGGATGCATTTTGAGATTGTTGTGCAGGATTCTTCTTACGTCCGATCAGACATGCCCAGGGAAGCTGCATGTTTCACTGCTGATTGCTGGACAAAAGCTCTCACACATTCCACATTGTTTGGCGAGGTCAGCCAGGAGATTTTCTTCTTAATGCTGAACCTGTTGCTCTAAAATTTGATATCCACATATGAAATTTTTTTTTTTTTTTTTAATATCTGGAACAGAATCATGCCTGCTGTGTAGTAATCACATAAATTTCTCTACAACAAAAGCCCAATGCTCACCAAGCCAAGCCATTGCACCCACTGAGAATGTTGACTGCTGTAGCGTTTGCTGTAAGTGGTGTATTGCGTGGTGACAATAATACGATCTGACTCCATTCTCGTTAATATATAAGGCTATTTTTTTTATAAAAGACTTTGGTACTATAACTAAACACTACATTTTGATAATAATGACAATAACGATATACAATGGTAATTAAAAGTTGGCATGTCTGCGTGAGAAGAGAGAGTTCTGTTCTCTTTGGTTGCTGCGATCGCTCTGTCTTGGTCTCCTCTCTTCCCAGAGTGCCACGCGTGTTTTTTAGTGGCCTCTGGTGGTCGTTCGGTGAAGTCGGCTTCACCGCCATCTGGTGGCGACCCGCGGAAGGTGGCCGCGGAGCTCGCCATAGTACTCCCCCCCCCTCCCCGAATGCCGGAGGCGCGGTACGTTACTGGTATCTAGGATTAAAACGTACCTGCCTGCCGGATCGGGTGGTGGTGCGGGCGATGGGTTTCACTGCAACTGTGGCTGTAGCTGCAGAAGACGCCGGCAGGGTGGCTTGGGACGGTGTAGCTGTCGTCGTCATTGCTGTGGATTCGATGGCCGAATCAGTCCAGATGAAGGCGGGCTTTAGGCGGTCTATGTGGATTGTCTCGTCCCGGCCGTGTCTGCGGATCGTGCAGTGGGTGCTTGTGCGTTTCACGACGGGGAACGGGCCATCGTACGGGTTCGAGAGCGTCGGTCTGGCGGTCTCGATCCGCACGAACACATGCGAGCAGGATGTCAAAGCGGGATGGATGAAACATGCCGTCCTGTTGTGAGCGGACGTAGGGGTTGGTTGGAGGGTCCGCATGGCATCGCTCAGGTGTTGGAGGAAGGTTGAAGGCTCGGACGGTGGGGTGCTGCTGGAGTTGAAAAACTGTCCGGGTAAACGAAGCGTGGAGCCGTACACCATCTCGGCGCACGTGCCTCCGGGGTCGTCCTTGTAAGCTGAACGTAAGCCTAGGAGTACGATTGGTAGCGAGTCCATCCAGTGCTGGCCGTGGCAGCGGAGAGCTTGCTTGAGAGAGCGATGAAAACGTTCCACTAAACCGTTGGCTGCAGGATGGTAAGGGGTCGTACGGATGTGGTCGATCCCTAGCGTGGCTTTTAGGGAGGCAAACAGGTTGGAGGTGAATTGCCGTCCCTGGTCGGTGGTGATGGTTGTCGGGACGCCGAATCGGGAGATCCAGTGACGGGAGAGAGCTCGTGCCACTGTTTCGGCGGTCATGTCCTGGAGGGGGATGGCTTCTGGCCAACGGGTGTACCGATCCACGCACGTGAGAAGGTATTGGTGGCCTTCCGACGGCGGAAGGGGACCCACGAGATCAACGTGTATGTGGCTGAATCTCGTGGCGGGGAGCTTGAATGGTTGGAGAGGGCTGTGAGTGTGGCGATGTATCTTTGCTCTCTGACAGCCCGTGCACGCTCGGGTTTACTCAGTAATGTCCTGGTTGATTGATGGCCAGACGAAACGCTGTAAGACGAGTCGTCTCGTGGCGTTCACACCTGGATGGGCCAGGTTGTGGAGCGTCTTGAAGACCTGTCGGCGGAACGCGGGCGGGACGTATGGCCTGACGTTTCCGTCCTTGGTGTCACAATATATGTGGGTATCGGAGTCCAGCTGTAGGGGCTTCAGCGATAGTGAGGTGTCGTTCCGGTGGAGTAGGTCTTGGAGCTCGTCATCCTCTGTCTGGGCCTTCCCCAACGCGGCGAAGTCTGTGGCTGGTAGACGTAGCTCTGCGATACGGGACAGGGTATTGGCAACAACGTTGCTTGAGCCTGCCACGTGGCGTATGTCAGTTGTAAATTGTGCGATAAATTCTAAGTGATGCTGTTGGCGGGGAGAACATGAGTCTGCCTTCCTGGTGAACGCGTACGTGAGGGGTCTGTGGTCGGTGTAAACGGTGAACTCACGGCCTTCCAGTTCATGGCGGAAATGCATTATGGCCGCGAAGATAGCCAAAAGCTCTCGGTCATAAGTGGAGTATTTTGTCTCAGCCGAATTTAATTTGCGCGAGAAAAATGCAAGGGGGCGCAGCTCTTGGTCTCGGTGCGTGTGGAGCGCTGCGCCGATGGCTGAATCGGACGCATCCACCATCAATGCTAGCTGTTGAACAGGGGTCGGAAAGGTTAGGGTCGCGGCCTGCGCGAGATCACGCTTGCATGTTTCGAAAGCGGCGCGTGTGGTCTCACACCACACTACTGGACGCGTGTCCTTTTTTATAGTGTCTTTTGTCAACTCGTGCAATGGGGCTTGCATGCTGGCAGCGTTTGGTAAGAATCTTCGATAAAAATTCAGCATTGCAAGAAAACGTCGCAATTGAGCGATGGTCTCTGGCAATGGAAATTCTGCAATTGCCTTCGTCTTCTCAGGGAGGGGTTGAACTCCGTCCCGGGAGACTAGGCAGCCAAGAAAGGCAACGGAGGGCTGGCAGAAAACGCACTTGTCTAAGTTTATTTTTAGTTGGTAATCACTCAGGCGTTGTAATACCTGCCTGATATGTTTTGAATGCTCCTCCTGAGTGCGTGACGCGACGAGAATATCGTCCACGTACGGAATACAGAAGTCAAGACCGGCGAGCACCTGGTGCATATGGCGCTGAAAGGTTTGGCCGGCGTTGCGTAAGCCGAACGGCGTGGTCGTAAATTCGAACAGGCCGAACGGGTGGTTATAGCAGTTTTGGGGATATGCTCGGGCAATATCGGTATCTGATGATATGCCCTGGCCAAGTCAATAGTGGAGAATACTTTTTTATCGTGTAGAGTCTGGGTGCAGTCCTGAATATGGGATAAAGGGTAACGGTCTGGTGTCGTCACCGCATGGCCGACACCCACCGTTGGGCTTCCTGACCATGTGCAGGGGGCTGGCCCAAGGACTGTTAGAAGGCTTGACAATGCCGTCGGCCATCATGGCTTCAAATTTCTTTCTGGCTGCCTGGAGCATGTCAAGCGATAGACGCCTTGGTTTTTGGGCAGTGGTTTCAATATGGTGGAAAACCAGTGGCTCCCAATCCGTTTTGGAGGATAGGGATGGGTTAGTTACCCGTGGAAACTCTCGCAGGATGTCGTAATAAGGGGAGGCAGTGGAGAGGATAGATATCCTGCTTAAGGAGGCGGGTTGCTTCAACAGGGTGTGTGTTGTTGTAAGGTGGGTAGTGCCATCGATGAGACGATTGTTTTTTACATCCACCAGGAGATTATAATGGTTTAAAAAATCCACGCCAATAATTGGTTGAGAGACGTCTGCGATGATGAATTTCCACGGGAACTGCCGTTTCAAATTAAGCGCGATGGAGATCGTCTCCATGCCGTACGTTTGGATTGGGGAGTTTTGGCGGCATAGAGGATCAACTCCGCCGGGCTTTGGAGATGAGGATAGCGGTGCTTGGGGAGGACAGACACATCCGCGCCCGTGTCGATGAGGAAGGTTATCATCGACGCGTTGTCGGCCACGAAAATTCGGTCAAGACGGTCGCTGCTAGTGGCCGTTAATGGCCGTCCGTTAAGTTTTCCGAACCTGTGTTTTGCGTGAAAGAACAGGGGGCCGTGCACTTACATGTGCGTGCTCCAAATCTTGCGTGGTAAAAACACGCGCCGGGAATGATTTGGTCAGCTTGCTGTTTGGGCCTGGAGCGGCTGCATCTGTCGCGCGCACGTAGGGTGTGTGTCGTCGTGCACGTAGGGTCAGCTGCGCGTGTGTGTCTTCGTGTGTTTGCGAGGTGTGCGCGCAGCTCGGCAACGACTTTAGTTAGGTCGGCGATCTGCTGCTGCATAGAGGTGCCGGGGGTCTCAGCTGATACCTCGTGTAATTGGAACGAGGCCGGGGCAACTACCTTCACTATTTTATCAGCTATTTCGGCCAGCTTACTTAAATCCTCGCTGGATGCTACGAGTATGGCCTGGGTGCTGTGGGGAAGTCGGGTCATCCACAGCGATTTTAGAATGTCATCGCTAGCGTGTTTGCCGGCGAGGTCGTGCATCCTCGCAAGCAGTTGTGACGGGCGTTGATCTCCCAAGTTCGATGCCCTGGAGTAATTGTTTTATTTTCGAAGATTCGCTTTCCGCGAAAGCGTGAATTAGTCGGCTTTTAAGTGTGCTATATGCCTCGGACACCGGCGGTTGCAGGATCAAGTCCTGGACCGCATGGAGGACGTCAGGGGCGATGGCGGCTACCACATGGTGGAATTTGGTGGCATCTATCGTAATGTTTGCTATGGCAAACTGAGCTTCCACCTGGGCGAACCATAATTGGGGGTTTTTGGTCCAAAAAGGCGGCGGTTTAATGGCTACAAGTGCGATTTGTGGGGACTCGGGAGTATCTCCGGCCATATTTCTTCAGGGAACAAAGGAGTCGGTCTTAAAAAAAAAACGTGTGGGGGTTTCACCATGAAAGGCAGGGACTCGTGTCTCTTGCCACGTGCTTGTCGCTGAAATTTGCACAATCTAACCAAGGGACGCGGCTTTGTGGCAGGGTCAAAACAGCAATAGTTGCACGTACCTTTACTTTTTTTTTCTTGTGTTGTTGCCGTGACTACTGCTGGGCTTCCTTGGTTGTTGTGGTCGGGGCCACATGGTTGGTCGCTCCCTTGGTGCCTGGTAGTCTCTCTGCCGATTTTGTCGATTCCGTCTGCTGCTGTCGTGGTGATTCTGTTGATCACGTCCGGGTCACCAGTTGTAGCGTTTGCTGTAAGTGGTGTATTGCGTGGTGACAATAATACGATCTGACTCCATTCTCGTTAATATATAAGGCTATTTTTTTTATAAAAGACTAAGGTACTATAACTAAACACTACATTTTGATAATAATGACAATAACGATATACAATGGTAATTAAAAGTTGGCATGTCTGCGTGAGAAGAGAGAGTTCTGTTCTCTTTGGTTGCTGCGATCGGTCTGTCTTGGTCTCCTCTCTTCCCAGAGTGCCACGCGTGTTTTTTAGTGGCCTCTGGTGGTCGTTCGGTGAAGTCGGCTTCACCGCCATCTGGTGGCGACCCGCGGAAGGTGGCCGCGGAGCTCGCCATAACTGCTATCATTTGATGTGCCCTCTACCGCCATAACCCAACAACTGCTCGTCCAGTAGCCTCTCCAAATAGGGGAGGTCTTTATGCCGGACCTTGTATTATTGACACTGTAAATATCCTATGTTACTGTATCATAAAAGAAAATTTAGAATGCAAGAAAAATTATAAATAAGTTTGAAACAGTTTCCATGTAATTTCTTCCTTGATTAAAATAAAGAATTCATCACTGCAAATTCATAACTTTTATATTTATAATCTAAAACACGCATAAAAAGCAAAATCTTGGTAACTGTTCTATTCTCTGTAATATGCAATCACAAGCCAAAAGTCATGGGATAGCACTTAATAACGTGTGGGACCTCCTCTAATCCGGCTAAGTGCCACAGTGCGACATGGCGTTGATTCCACAAGTCAGTGGAAGACATCTGAAAACATTGCCAACCATTCTGACAGGAGAGCTTCCCACAACTGCCCATCACGGAGCCACTACCAGCTTGCACAGTACATGCTTGACAACTTGGATCCATAGCCTTCGTGGGGTCTGCGCCACACAGGATCCCTACCATCAGCTCGTATCAGCTGGAATCGAGATTCATCAGACCAGGTCACACGTTTCCAGTTGTCAAGTGTCCAGTCAATGTGTTTATGGGTCCATGAGAGACGTTACTGATGATGTCTTGTTACTGACCACCTCCAATATTGAATGACCCATATGTTGTGCTCCACGTTCGAACTCTGATAGCCCTTGCCACAATGAACACCTCACCCCTTACTCATGACAATGTAGCTAAACCTATTGACACATGATTTGCATATTTCTACTGTCTGCACATGATGCTACTGCCTCTTGAAAAATAGTCCATTGCTATCCCATGACTTTTGGCATGTGAGTGTATACTATGAAATATAAGAAAGGATTCACATTTCTACATCCTTCTCAAATTGAAAATCAAATCATTCCCTGAATTTTCATGTTCATATTTTTAACTGACTTCTCTTTAAATTGACTGCTAAATAAATGACAGATTATTTTATCAGAAATTGCTGAAAATCTCAGCAATTCCATCTTGAGATTATATTATATAGTTTCTTAAACTTTTTACCATTTCTTCTTTATTGTGCACAAGTGGTGTTTGCTTACCATCAAAAGCATTTACAGCATTCAATGATACCGACACAAAACAACTTCATTCTATAAGATCACTCAAAATTAATAATAATAATAATTTAATAAAAATTGTAACAACAGCGGGGAATAACCCACGAGATATACCGGGAGGTAAAACCCCATGTTGTTCCCCAACAGGCTAAAGCCCAGAAACTGGGTTAATGAAAAATAAAGTGGGTGCAGTTTAATGTGATCACGCTTAATGTTATCATTCGTTTGATGTTATCGAATCAAGAATTCCCAACAGTCTTAATACGTGAACATGTTAAAATCATCATTTAATGTGATTACTACTCCGTTTATTGTTATCATTTTGAAAAATAGTTATTAAATAAATATAAAAAAATAAATAATAATTGACAAAATAATTAATAAATAATAAATAAAATCAAAATAAAACTAGAAATATAAAATAAAATAAAAAGCTGACGTTTCGGATAGAGACTATCCTTTATCAAAACTTTAATTAGAATATTAACTAAACTTCAAGATAATCCTCTAATATTCTAATTGCCTTTAGAGAATTATCCTTTTTGCTTTGATAAAAGATAGTCTCTATCCGAAACGTCAGCTTTTTATTTTAATATATTTCTAGTTTTATTTTGATTTTATTTATTATTTATTAATTATTTTGTCAATTATTATTTATTATTTTTATTTAATAACTATTAATAACTATTATTTATTGTATTCCAGGGTTTTTGTGTCTCATCCTTTTCGCTTATAAATACGGTATCCGTTTATCATTTTGAAAACAAATTTTGAGTTTTTCCCATGTACTTCACCCTTGTTCACTTCCTGGTTAAAAATATTTCTGTGTGAAAAAAGGGTTTGGTTTTGATTCTACCATTCGCATGTGCTGTCCACGTCACAGCAACACACAATTCGCTTTAGAAGCAGCAACTACAGCACAGCTGTAGCATGCATGAGAGTCCACTGTTTGTTGCCTTCCTCAACCCTTTTTGCTTGCTGTATGTACCCACTGTACTAAACTGCTCTGTACTGTGTAATAAAACAGAATGACTTGAGCTTAAAAGAGAAGATTATGCTACAGTACTAAACAAATGACGATAGATGATTTTCTAAACGTAAATTAAAAGATTCTTAATTAAAGTACATGAACTTATACAGTAAAATCCCATTACAACGTACCTCACATTAACGTACATTTCAGAATAACGTACAAATTTCAAATCCCCGTCCCAAACATAGATATTTTAATGCTAAAAAGTTTCAGAATAACGTACATTCCCTTGGTTAAATTATCCCTTCAGTACAACGTACATCATTCACATGTCTTGCTCTGATTGGTCAGTGCAGCCCATGCGAAAGTTGCAACTGGGCCAATGGGCTAATTAAGCCGAGTTCATTTTTCATTGGTTGGTCAGTGTAGCATATATAAACCCGGAAATCTCTGCATGCTACCACTTTTACCTCATCTGTGATGCTAGACTGACCGGGATTCAATTTGTTGATAGACAATTGTTCGCCACATTTTGTAAATGTACGTTTAGAAAACATTCAGTTAGAGTTCCTTCCACCGAACTGAACAAGCACTGGACCAAGGCATTATAAAAAATGTGAAAGACCATTTCCGGCAACGTTAATTAATGTAATACTACATATTGTATATGCTATAGTGTATTTGTATTGAATAAAATAAAATGCATTCATGTATTCTTATGTTTTTCTATGAATATATGCATTATTCACAAGCCCCCCCCCCCCCCCCAGTTTCAGAATAATGTACACCTCAGAATAACGTACAAATTTCCAGGTCCCTTGAAGTACGTTGTAACGGGGTTTTACTGTAATTAAAGTTTTTAATATATTTTGTATACACAATCATAAGAAACATGTATTAATAATAAACACTATAATTTTGGATTTTTTTTCTTCTGCTACACCTTTATTTAATTTCGGCTATTGTTATCACTTTGGCTTGGTCCCAAAGTGATCATATTAAGCGGTGCCCACTGTACATATAATTTTACTTATATATATAAAGGAGGATGTTTGTTTGTGGGCTTGTTTGTTTTTTATGCAAATCTACAGTTTTAGTCCGATCTTGATGAAATTTTGCATACTTGACCTTCAAAGCATGAGGAAGGTCACTGTCTACCTTGGATTTCAGGATTTTGGATTTCGTACTCTCTCTCTCTCTCTCTCTCTCTCTCCCTTTTGAGACCGAAGTGAGCTCATTTAACATTAATTATGAAATGTACGATCACTTTTCACTTATCTGTTTTGTGTTCACTGTCATGCATCGGTACCATATGACGAAGCACTTGATGAGCATCTTCACTCACGCTGTGAATCGTTGGGGCCCATTCACGGATCGTTATGCTTAGTCCCTTGATGTGACGTTGCACTGGTCATCATCGGAGACACCGATTCCGCTGGTTTCTTCCCCGTAGCTTAGCTGATGCTGATCATCCACCCCACGGTTGCTGCCACCGTTACCTCGTGGATTCACAACTCGCTTTCCTTGCTTCGATTCAACGCTCATACAGGACCTGGTTGACCTGTCTTTAATGGCCTCGATGTCACCAAAGCTCTTGTGCTTTAGTTTCGATTTCACCATTAGTTGCAACTGTTTCATGCATGAGTATCCTTCAATGAAGCTTTCCTGGCAACGTGTCGCACCTTCACAATAGTTCGTCTGAGAGAGCCGATGTTTCAACCATGTAGTTATGTATTGACCACATCATTGAAAAGACGCATTTGACATGCTAAACGAAATGACAGGACTCAGTTGTTTGAGATCTTTCATCTTCGAATGCACACGTGCGAGATAATTGAACATCACGCACAGAAAGAGTTTTCAACACTCACATAGAGAGTCTGGAACAACTTGCTAGAGAGAAGATAAGAGAAGAGCTAGAGACAAGAGAGGGAGAGAGGGAGGAGAGCCGTTTCCCCCCTTTTATAGACAACGCTCGCTGCGCGGGAAAGCCATAAATCAACCAATCATTGCCCTCGATTACGCCAAGGATAAAAAAAAAGATCGTTCGTGAGAAACTTTCGTTTTTGAAAAACGAAGTAAGCAATGCTAAAAAAATCGTTGTTGCTTAGCAACACGCTTTTGAACTTTTCGTTTCTCTCTTTTTGCACACGATACTAGTGACGCTCTAATCTTGGCGGGTCGAACAATGAGAGATATTTGCTTAAATAATTTTAAGACTAAAACGTTGAATTATAAACTTACAATGAAATTGAATAAAAGATAGATATATCAAAGATTAAATTGAATTGAACTGATCACTAAGTCAGGTTAAAATGAATTCAAATGAATGAACTGATCATTCGCTTCTTATGGTCCGAGATCAGTGCATCATTATCAAAGCAACTGCTGACTTTATAGATGATGTCACGTGACCCCATTCATGACATCATAGTGCCACCTAGGAAAACTATACCCCGTTTCGGCTTCAGTTGAGAATGACGTCACCGAAAAACGTCGCTTATCAGACATAGTACACAACGTTGTATTCGTCACTTATCAGACATACTACACAATGTTGTATTCGTCATTTATCAGAACTATAGCCGCTTCACTTGTGAAGTCACTCAACTAAAGCTGAGGCAGGGATAGATATAGGGGGTGTGCTTCTCTGCCCTTTTCATACCCACCTACTCATAGGGGGTGTTTTCAAGCTTTCATCCGTCACAAAAATGGTTGGATGTGTAGCTTCAAATTGCTCAAATAACAGCAGACAAGGCCATAAACAAGTAAGTACAAATACCAACAACAATAATTCCAAAAAATTGGACAACAAATCTATCAAAAAGACCCTCGTTACTAAACTTGAACACCAAAAGAACTTTCAAAGTTCCTTATTCAGCATTTACAGTAGCTACATTCAAAAACTCTGTGCTAGCAATGTTAAGCATGTCATGTTCAGCTAAAGCACATCCTGTGCTAAAGGTAATTTGTGAATGAACGCATGTTGTTTTAGAGCACAACTGGCAGATGGTGTGCACGGTTACAGAAAGGCAGCAGCTTAGCAGTCTAGCATAAACGTAGCAGAATCAATGATTCTATGCCTATTCAAAACAAGAGGGGGAAAAAAAAAAGATTTTTTTTTCAAAATGCACTTTTATAACGTTTTATTATTATATCTCTTCAGGCCGGCTTTAACAATTTAAAAAAACTAATTGTTTGGTCGAAACAATTAAGCAATTCGTATAACAACCGTTCCTCCGACTTATGGAGAGACGACTGAAATGAATTGGTGCTCTAGAACACAAACTAGTGAACCAATTTGAAAAATGTTTCCTTTAACATTCATGGTCATCGATCCTGTATATGTATCAAGTTTCAGCTCTCTAGCTTGTCAGGAAGTTGGTTTAATATTGGTTACAAGATTTGACGGATACACAAACCTACAGAAAAGCAAGTTGAATAAAAGCGTATAAAAAGATGCTAATTGGTGAAGCTTTTCGTATATCTACGAATACCATGTTCATACTACAATTCATGATCATGATTATTTTACACACATTCAAGGTGAATCAAGCTTAATCGACAAATCCCCGTTTTCACACAGCAAAAATCCTAATTACGATCCGGGTTACAATTTTTACCGCGAGATGGGGATAGTGGAGCTTTTAGCGATAAGCACTCGAATGCCGACCCAATCTTCTCTGATAACAAATAACTGTTTCTTTCTTGTTTTGGTTCACCGATGTTCTTGAAGAAATAGAATTATTCATGGCATGATAGCGCAATTAATTCGTATAACTAGAAAATATTTAGCGAAGTGACATTTTTTCGCCATTAGTCTACAGCTTTTCATGAGAGAGATGAGGAATGCCACAATGCGCATGCACGCCAAACTAACACGAACACGGAGAAAAAAAAGCCCGTGCTCCGTGCTCTTGCAACATGGGAGACGCTTCGTGCAGGAAATGATGTCAACTTTTAGCAACACGACACACTTAACACGACCAGCACAGTTTTTAAACGTACCTACTATATTTTAAATGTTTAAATAAATTTAAGGGACCCACTAAAGAGGGGAAAGAGGTAAAAAAAGAAAAAAGAGATAAAGAGTGGTGAGGGAATAGGATCGCCTTCTCTTTATGCAATACAGGAGTGGTAATCTGGCTAGTTGAACTTGGTTTGCTGATGCTGAGGAATTTTCTTTCTTATTTTCACTTTAAATAAAAGTGAAACCTATCAGCTGAAGGATTGAGATATTATTAGTGAATTTAGTGTTCAATAATCTTAGGAATGATTTGTAAGGGTTTTTTAATTTTATATGCCGTATCTGAGATGTGTTAAATTCAAAATGAAAAGAAGAAAACTACTCCTCAGAATGGGCTGAACCTTGAAAATTTTCTAATTGAACCATCGCTCTAACAAATTAAGTTTCGCTGGCGTGGAGGCCTGAAAATCTACCTATCCATCATGACGGTGTCAGAGCTGTACTTAGTTTGCCAATTCTGAGGAATTATTTTTCTTATTAGGAGCTTTAGCATAAAAGCTACTTATAAGCATGCGCCCTTGGTCTGTACGTTTATCCAGCCGTCCATCCGGAAGTCCACCGTTTGCACGATAACTTGAAAACGAATTTACTTTTTCAAATTCTGTTTTCAGAAATATGACCATCAAAGTCTTAGCTCGGCCGTATCAACATTTCAGAATTTTTCGTGGACCCCTTCAAGTCAAATTCTCGTGCTAAAACACTGAGTGTAAAGAATACAAAGATAATGGCATGTGATATAACAATTGATTTGTCAAGAAGGAATATATTGTTACATTCTGTTCATCTATTAAGAATTACTGACATCGGCGCGAGCACATGAAATCGCTTTGTCGACGCACGATTGCTCAAGGGCTCATAATCTATATTATTAAGTAGCCGAAGAATAGAGCTACGTATTGGTTTTATAATGTCTTAACTCTGTACCCCTTCTTAATTTCTACATATTTTGAGGTAGAAGTTTGAAATTCGGAATGTAGTTTACTATGGGCATGTCCATCTGTAAGATTTTGTTTGGTTTTGATTGGTACACCGGGGTCGGAATTACGGGGGTGGGATTTAGGGAGGGCAATGAATCTGTGTGCTATTTAGGTATGTAAAGGCATGAAATTCGTTATCCAGATTCCTCTAGGCAAGAGCTACAGTACTATGAAGTTTAGGCCCAATTGTTCCAGAGGGGTCGTATTTGCGGGGGTGGCAGTCACTTGGTCCTTAGAACTATAGCAACATATGGCATGTTATATATCATACGTTCGGAAAAGATGAAAAAGGAAAGAAGTTACCAGGTTTTTTACATTTTATACATATTACGTTCGAGAAAATCAATTTTCTTGATTAAAAAACTTGGGGAGAGGTAAAAAGTGCATATAACGGGGTAAAAATAGATGACTGCAGGATCTGCCACTTGTCTTCCCCTACTCGGGGGATGGGGGGGTTAATTTTTTTTTTTCAAAGATGGCCGCCTCAGACACACGTCTGTAATTGCTCTCCTGAATTGAAGTGGTCGATATCGCATCGTTCATCGACTATCTATCATTATTAGTCATCTAAGATAAGAACTATTCAAACAATTTTAGTAATTTTTCAAAGCTCCTGTGTCATTTATTATGCCTCCAAAGAATGAGAAAGGTGTCTCCATGAAATGTATGCCCGCTACCCGGCTGACAACGATAGGCTCACCCGCTAAAAGTCATCAGGACGATTCCACTGCGCTCGCCAATGAGCAAGGTATTGTCAATTAATTTTCAAATTCTGAATATCTTGACAAGATGGTCGACTTAATTTATCAGAAGTTTGTTAATAAAATTGAAGAAACATTGGCGAATTTAACCAGCCGTATTTCCTCTTTAGAGAACAGAATTTCTGAGATTGACTCTCGCCTGATTAATATTGACTCCTCTTTAGAACGTCTTAATTCCTGCATCTCGGAACCTGATGCTCCGTCTAGTTTCACAACAAATGCAAAAGTTAATTTACTTAAATCTCAGAGTGATGATTTGGAACAATATACTAGACGTTTTAATATCCGTATATTTGGTTTAGAAGAGGACCCCTCAGAGAATCTCCTGGCTAAATGTTTGGACCTGTTTCAATCGAAGTTTGAAATTTCTATAAAACCAACTGACATATCTTCTGTGCATAGATTGGGGCCTCGACAATCCTCCAAATCTCGTGCGGTAATTATGCAATTTACTTCGTCCCATCAAATAGATCTTATCTTAAAAAATCGTCGGTATCTACGAGGTTCATCTGCAATTACAGTTGAAGATCTGACTTCTACGAGATACCGTCTTCTCTCAGCTGCGAAATCAAAATTTGGCCCAAGAAACGCATGGTCGTCTGGGGGAAGAGTGCTAACTAAAGATTCATTAGGGAGAACTATAATTTTAAACAATTCCTTTGAACTTCAATCTGTCAATTAGATTATGTTTAAAAAAAAATCGGGATCTTGTTATTTATTTATTTTGTTGTTAAATAATGATTTCACTTCACAGATTGTAATAGCCTGTAAGTAATATAAAATTGTGAACTTTTTTTTATTGTACTTAAGCAATCTTCATTAAGACCAAGAACTGTTACAATTTCTTGGTCTTAATTCTTATTCCTTTAACTAGTTTAATTTCCCTCAGATTGAGCTTTTAATCTACGCTTTTCTTGGTTATAACTGGTCTAGTACCTGGTCCTTTATTATTCTTCTCCACTTTAATTTTATATTTTCTTTGCTTTTCTCTACCTATTTGTTGAGTTTCAATGTCCTTTTGCACTAACCCTTTACCTTTCTCCGAATTTAATTCTCTCTTGGCGAATGAAGTTAACTCCTCATTACTTTGTCCTCCACTCTTTTTACTTGGGATAAATATTCGAAGTATTCGCGCTAATTTTTCTTTGTTTTTCACGCCTATTACCTCACTTAACACTCAGCCACATTATATCACTATTTTAGAGACTTGGTCAAAGTCTTCTGCTGACATTCCCCCTCTGAGTGGCTATTCCTTCACGGCTATACATCGTAGTGTTAAAAAAAGGAAGGGGGGCTAACGGTTGATGTGAATAACTCTGTACATTATAATCTCTGTTCAAATTATACTGAAATTACTTCTGACATTGAAATTTTAACTATCGAAGTTAACAAAAAATATTACATCATATCAATTTATTGCCCTCCCTTTTCTTTATTCTTCTCCTATCTGTCCAAGCTTCTTTCTGATTTAAGTTTATCCTCCAAAAAAATTATTATTTTAGGGGATTTTAATTTAGATTTTTCGAAATCTTCTATTATCATTTCAATAAAGGACTTAATGTCTGCATATGGTCTTTCATCGGCTATTTCTTTTTATAAGCATTTTTCCAGCTTTCACAATTCCTATTCTTTAATTGATCAATGTTTTCTTGCCCTTTCCGATTGCTCGCTCAGCGGTTCCATAGATCTAGCAATTTCTGACCACTTTCCATTTTCTTATTATGTCATTCTTATACTTATAAAACTTCAACACTCTCTTCTTTCAAAGGAAGACTAGTAACGCCTGCTCGCAACTTACCGACTGGAACACTTTTAATGCTTTCCTGGAACTTACCGACTGGAACACTATATTTGACTCGAATGAGAACATCAATACATTATTTAATAATTTCCTTTCAACATATTAGCACAGGCCTTAATCGCTATATTCCTTATATTCTATTCTCTTCAAAAAAATCCGATTCTTCTTTTCTCAAACCATGGATGAATTCTAACATTTTATCATTAGTTGCCCATAAAAACGCCCTCTATCGGAAATTTCGCCGGAATCTAATTCTGTGAACAAAAATAAATTTCGTTCCTTTTCCAACCTTCTTAAGAATACAATCAAAACAGCTAAGTCAAATTATTATTCTCATTTATTTAATAAAACAAATGGAAATAAAGCTAAGTGGAAATCGATTAACAGTTTAATACACGGAACGCAAATTCCACACCTACTTCGAACGCAGTCTTGGATTTCTTAGAGACATTATTACCCTCCGCTTCTGTGAATTCATCTTATCAATTACCTTATCCATATTCGGGCCCCTCGAAGCCCATTACTTTCTTCATTACCCCTGCTTCTTTAGATGAAACAGCTTCTGTCATTAATCAACTGAAGCCTTCCTCTTATCCGGACACATTGGGCATTCGTTCTGATATAATAAAAGATACTATAGTAGGATTTACTTATCCTTTAACATATCTTTTTAATATTTCAATATCACAAGGTATTTTTCCTTCATGTCTACGGCAGGCTAGAATTATTCCTATTTTTAAGAAGGGCGAATCTAAAAATTCCTCTATCGTCCAATATCGATTCTTTCTTCTTTTGCCAAAATCTTCGAAAAGTTATTTTATGTCCGGCTTTCGCACTATGTTTTCTCGAACAACTTGCTTTCTCCTATACAACATGGGTTCACTCCTAACCGCAGTACTCTAACGGCTTGTTATGATCTTACAGAATTCATAACTTCTAACATGGGTAAAAATAAGTTAGTTGTCTCCGTTTTTTTAGATTATTCAAAAGCGTTCGACTCCATCCCACATCGTCTCTTAATACATAAACTCGAAACATTCTTTAATATTCGAGGTCCTCCTCTCACCTAGCTCATCGGATTCCTATCTAATCGACGTTACACTCTTTCGATCGATAACATTTCCTCCACCATCACGCGGGATATGGGCGTACCCCAGGGGTCAATCTTGTCCCCTCTATTATTTAATTTATTCATCAATGACCTTTCTTTTATTATGTCTCCCCTATCGTCAATTTTTTTATGCATATGATGCTACTATTTCTTTTGCAGCTTCTTCTATTTTAGTCATCCGATCCAAAATGAATGATGCTTTGGCCAGGCTGTATCATTGGAATGTTAGTAACCAACTAACTTTAAATTTAGATAAAACTACTTATATCATTTTTTTTCAATGCAATAGACGTTTAATTCTCGACAAATTTTCGCTATCTTATAACTCTCATTTAATTACCCCATCTACCTCTTTTAAATATCTTGGAATTTATCTATTCTCTGATCTCTCATGGGAGCTTCATATTAACAAGTTATCTACTTCACTTAATCAAAGCTTGGGTTTATTTTCTTGAATACATTATCTTCCCTCTCCTATTTTACTTCTTTTATATTTCTCCTTAATACATTCCCGACTCTGTTATGGAATTTTATTTTGGGATGCATCTTCAAATTCTAATTTATTACGTCTTTTTAGGATGCAAAAGAGATTTTTTAGGACATACCTTAAACTTCGTAAACCAGCCCCGGTTTCTCACTTATTTAATTCTCATGGAATCCTAACTATTTACCAACTCTATTTAAGCAATCTCACTGTGTTTACTTATAAGGTAATTTCTTGTCAATTTTCTCTCTCATTTCCTTTTCCCATTCAATATCAGAACGAGCTTCATTCTTATGCCACTCGTTCTGCTCACTTATTGGGTATTCCCATAGTAAGAAGGAACTATCAGTTACGTTCTGTTTCCATCGCCGCTATTAAGTTTTGGTCCACCTTACCTTTGGAAGTACGTACTTCCCCGAACATCGCCATCTTTAAACTTAAATTAAAAAATTTTCTAACCAAATCTTAACACATTAACTCTTTAAATTTACTTTGTTGTTTCGTTTATTTTTGTACTAACCTAATTGTTTATTTTTATGTAAATTTAATTTGATTATTTTTTTTCGAACCAGGGACCTACCTTGTCGGTTATTTGGCCATACAGGCCCTGGTTAGATTTATCCTGTAAAAATAATAAATAATAAAATAAATAATGTGTGATGTACTCTAAAGAAAAAAAAAATGTATAAATGTATTTCTGCTTCACTGCTAAAGATTTTATTTTCACTTTAAATAAAAGTGAAACCTATCAGCTGACAGATTGAGTTATTATTAATGAATTTAGTGTTCAATAATCTTAGGAACGATGTGTAAGGGTTTTTTTTTATATTTTAGATGCAGTGTCGGAGATGTGTTAAATTCACAATGAAAAGAAGAAAACTATTTCACAACATGGGCTGAAACATGAACATTTTCTAATCGAACCATCGCTATAACAAATTAAATCTCGATGGCTTGGAAGCCTCAACATCTACCTATCCATCAAGACTGTATCAGAGCTCTATCTGGTTTGCCCATGCTGAGGGATTTTCTTTCTTATTTCCACCTAAGGGGAGCCACACATGTGGAAATCGAATTTTGGAGCAAAAATTCGAAAATTACGAAAATTTTTTATTATCTTCTTTAGCATCTCTACTATCGATCTGCGTGAGTGTTTTATTAAAATTTCACTATTATTACAGTAAAAAAATAGTTTTTATAACCCTCCACCTTCAATTTCAGTCCAAAAACGGCTGCCATTATGCAAAAAAACACCTGTTTTTCACTCTGCGATAACTCGCTGAAAAATGTGCGTATCGGCACCATCTTTTTTTTTATTTGAAAGAGAGGCCCGTCCTCTACAAGGTTACGTTGGTTTTGTGGGGGCCAATCAAATACGTCATTGTAAATTGTGTGCTTTTTGTATTATGTTGAAAGAATTGCCTAACTACAAAGGATATGCATCTCTTGCAACGATTGGCTTTCCCCGATCACATGGAGATGACCGGGCTATTGATTGGCTAACAGCTCTACAGTAGCAATGACGGACATGGGTGGAGCCATGGTTTGAGCTCTTCTCCTTTAGCTTCCACTAGCTTTCAAACGGAATTTTTCTTTCGTTTGCAGCTGAAAACAACCTACAAAGATTATTTTTTACGTTATTTTTCACGATGATGCCAAAGGGCACAAAGTTCAGAAGGGGGAATGTGCTTGCAATATTAGTGCTCGAGAACAAAGGGGCAGCACAGAAGTTTTGAGAAACTGTGCAAATTCTTGATTCTAATTTTTCAATGAAATCGATCTTTCAACATCAGTAGCTTCGGTTCTACTGGATAGATGTTTATGATCGTGGGCATTTTGGAAAGGTCTGAACCTAATAAAGACTGCCCAGATCCAATTGTTTATATAAAAGCAAAAGAAAAAATTGTGGATTTAAAAAAGGTAGGTACTCGGAATTACAGTAAAAAAAAATTCTTTCGACCATTACATAAAATAATTACAATAGAAATGTTCTGGGAACAGGATTTTTATGGAAAAAACTGATCTTTCCAATGGTGTAAAGGAATTTTTTCTATTTCAATGGTTCAGCTGTAACGTATGCAAAACTGAAAAATACGATCTTCGTAATTAATGGGGCTAAAGGGTTAAACTTAAGTCTCATTCAAACACTCTTCGCATGCATAATCATCATGGAAAATTTCATTCAAGTCTGATCATTAGATTCGAAGATATTACCGTTTTTTAAAAATGCGTTTTCACACTCACAGTTCCCCTTAAAATAAAAGAGAAACCTAGCAGATGACAGATTGATTTATTATTAGTGAATTTAGTGTTCAATAATCTTAGGAATGATGTGTAAGGTTTTTTTTTTTTATTTTGTATGCCGTGTCTGACATGTCTTAAATTCAAAATGAAAAGAAGAAAAATTGTCCACAGCCTGTGCTCGATCATGAACTTTTTCTAATTGTACCAATGCTCTAACATAGTACGCCTCACAGGTGTGGAAGCATTAACATCTATCTATCTATCCCTCAAGGCTGGGTTAATGCTGTACCTTGTTCACCTTTACAATGCAGCGACTCCTGAGAAGGTGAAATGAATTGAAAACCTTGTGCTGGCAAGCAGAGCTCGAATTGCAGCTCAAATGGAACTGTTTGTTCGAGTCACTGGGGTATTATTAATATCAATAAGTATTTCCACCTGGGTGCGGAAGATGACAACCACTGGAAATCCTTCCTAACGGATAAGCAGGTAGGAAAACTATATTTTTACATATGCTGACAAAGGTAGCAGCTGAAATGTGCATCAATATTAAATAATAAACTAAAGTTTATTCTTTTTCTTTCGAACAGTTTGGTATCTTTTTAAATAATTTTAATTAATACTGAATAAAGAATCATTGTAATTACCGAATAGCCCACATGTTCATGGCAAAAAAAAGCCTGAAACATGGGAAAATATTTCTTTCCCAGGGAAAAACACTGCTCTCCTAAGTCCTTTTAAAATTCCCTGATTTTGTTGTAATTCCCCTCAACAGATGGCATGGGCAAGCGAAGCCGCAGGTAACAACTAGTATATTAATAAAAAAAAAAACCATAAACCACCAAAATCGATAACGACGAAAAAGGAAATGAACCAAAATGTTTTGCTTCAAAATAGTAAAGAAAACCAAAAAGCCTCTTACCGTGTCTTCATCCAGAAAACATTCAACTGTTCCTACATATAGTTCCTGATCCTTCCAGTGGGCCTTGGATATAGCTCTGCTTCTACCATTGCCCAGGATTAGCTTGCTACAGGACAAATTTGACTGTTTTTTACAGCAAGTAGCAATTCTATCAACAGACAACCACCAAACACAGCAACTGTAGAAAAAATGCATTAACACAAAGCATTAATCTGTGCGGTCAATTAGCCAAATCATTCACTGACATTAAAAATATAGGCCTGGATTCACAAAAGTGCCGTTAGCGACTTATCGACAACATTTCATCGTTACAGCATCTAACAATGTTTATTGCTATTCACAAAACCTGTTGCTAACGTAAACATTGTTTATTAGCATCTTTAAATAACGACAGCTATAGCACTGTCGTATTCTGATGTTTTGATTATCATGACTCAGCATTGATGAAATATCAGTAATCAAATATATTCGACACTGTGGATTTTCTAGGGATGTGGTTTTTCAACTGATCGAGAGGCTCAGTCGATATATAAATGGAAGAGCAAATCGGCAAACTTGTTCAACCCCCCTCCCAGCCTAAAGGTATTGAGTTTCAAATAAATTTCTGTCAAATGCTTCTTTATGAGCTTTTGATATTTTCATAAAAAAATTTTCTATTTTTGAGCACTTGATATTTTCTAGAAAGAGCTTTTATTATTTTTTTCGTAGTCATCAAGTGCAATTCCGAAGAAGTAAAAATTTTCAGGGAGGCCGTTGCCTGGTGGGCTTTCACTGGAACACAACTTCTGTATAAAATTGGTAGAGACTTTACAACACAACAAAGGGAGAACAGAGTTTCCGACTAGTTTCGCCATTTATTCCTGGCTTTATCAAGGATACACACAAGAGGACATAAGCCTTTATATACAGAAAATATGGTACAGAATGTGAACATGATTGGATGAAGAAATAACAAATAGTAAATAATATAAATTGTACAGTGGCGACATTGAAAGGAGAATGGTTGGATAAGGAACCAATAACAATGAAATTATAAGGAAACCTTGAGAGGAATATTAATTGAAATATAAAGGAAAAAATGTCATAACACAAACAAAATTGAAAACGCGGACCTAGAAGAAGACTCATCCGGAGTTAACGTAAACTAAGGTATTAATAAAAAATGGAAAGGAAAGTAAATATACAAAATTGAAAAATTACAAGATATCGGATAAAGAATTTAAAATTGAATAAATATCAAAAACGGTTTGGCAATTGAGGAGGTGATCTGGAGAGGAGATTTTAGCTTTAAAGATCTCAATGGCTTCGAGAGTGGCAGTCTTGAATGGGTCGTTGCATACATGGAGAATGGTCATGATTTCACTTTGCTCTTTGGGGGCATGTCCCGTGCGGGCAAGGTGGATCGCGTAGTGTGAATTATTATCTTGTTTCTTGTAGGAGTCCATGTGTTCTTTAAATCGTTTATTGAAATTGCGGGTCGATAGGCCTATATAGTATTTATCGCAAAATCCACAGTTTAATCTATAAACTCCGGAACGGGAGAATTTGTCGGTGTGTGTTTGGATGGGTGGATTACCGCCTTTCCGCCTTCCTCTCCTCACTCGGCCTCCAAGTTTCCTACCGCTCATCGACCCCATGCTTTCGCTCTCTTAATCCATAGCTCTCGTCGTATAGCCATTGACACACTGAACACCTCACACCTTACTTGTGACAGTGTAACTAAACCTACTGACACTGATTTGCACATGATGCTACTGCCACTTGAAAAATAATCTACTGCTATCCCATGACTTTTGGGATGTGACACTATGTTTATAGTATATTACTTAGTTATTTTAATATAAATTGTTAAAGTGCATTAAAAATAAAATTTCACACACCTGTCAGACACTTCATTCCAGACCATATTGATTACACTACCTTTGCAGAGTCAAGCCTACCACAGTCATTAATTATACAATAGAACAGGCCAGGCTTATTAAAAATCAAAACAACAGGTTTTCGTTAAAGAGGCAGCAAAGTATTGCACCATTCCTAAACTTTATACAGGGTTTTACAAACTTCACGTGGTGATCTGTCAGACCATGATGAAACAAGTACACGCATTTACCTAGGAAATTGTGTCCGAAAATCAAACCGCCGGGCAACTCGCTTGAATTGATCCCGCTTTCCGCTCTTTAATACCCTGTGAACATCGCCCTCTAGCGGTGGCTGGTCACATTTTCTGACACAACTTCCTGTGTAAAATTGTACATCATGGTCTGACAGATTAGCATGTAAAGTTTGTAAACGACCTTTTGAGACACCCTGTATAATAATTAAAAATTAAATAACAATCATAGTAATCATTACATTATTTCTTATGATAAAAAATTAATCTAAATAACACTGGTTGGCAAAAAAAAAAATATACGAACTATATAGCTTTCACATTCCCAAATCTAAATATGACATCCAAATTGCACCATCACGTACCATTTTTAAGAGAGAGAGAGTTTTATATTAATAAATATTTTATCATTTACATTTCTATATAAAAATGAAAACATGAATAAAGATATTATTTTGCACCATCTTATTAACATATCAATAAAGTGTCTCATGAACCCTCATTTTGTTGTCTTTTGTGTCTTGTATTGCGCTTTTGGCATCTCCCATAAAATTCTCCAGCAGTAATCAGTTATATTTTGATTCACTTTGCTGCTGTATCGCTTTTCAATTTGAGCTATCAGGCCCAGGGGAAAGTTTTTTGTTTCTTTACCCTTACTTTTTGAATGGTTACGATCCTCTCGTAGGATGATTTGAATAATGCAAATTTTTTATACATTAAAGAGAAATGATTGGTCATTCTTTTGCACTTACTTGTCTAAGTGAAAACATTCACTTTTATTTTGAAAAAACGTCTGAAATGGCACCTACATCACCAATAATCCGAGCCTGCCTGTTTTATGAATTTAAACTTGGCCATAAAGCAGCGGAGGCTGCTCGTAACATTTGTATAGCATTTGGTGATGATTCTGTCACCTACCGGACGGCATGGAATTGGTTCAAAAAATTTAGAACTGGTGATGAGCATCTTGAAGATTCTATTGAGTGTTTGGTGGACAACAGCTGGTGTAGTCCATTATGAGCTCAAATCCAGGACAAACTATCACAGCATACGTTATGTTGGTCAGCTTCAACGTACACATGAAAAATCACAGCAAAAACAGCCAGTTCTTGCCAACTGTAAGGGTGTTCTTTTTCTTCATGACAGTGCACATCTGCATACGGCAAACCTGACCCATCAGGCAATAAACAAACTTGCCTGGGAAGTGTTATCTCATCCACTATACTCTCCAGATATCTCTCCAACAGATTATTACCTTTTCCGATCTCTTGATAACCATTTGAAAAACAAGTGCTTCAAGACAGAAGAAAAGCTAAAACATGAACTGGGTGTGGTTTTCAACTGTAAAACTCGGGACTTTTATAAAAAAGAAATTTATGATTTAGTAGTTCATTGAGAGAAGATTGTTAATAATGATGGAGATTATTTCGATGAATAAAAAATTCATTTATGCATTAATCTGAGTGCCAATTGTAATATTTGCAAAAATAAGAAAAACTTTCCCCTGGACCTGGTGGAACCTTTCTCCATGTTCATCAGAAACTGCACCCATATTATCTGGAAAAAAGTTTAAGTGCAAATGTAGGTAATTTTTACTTTAACGGCAACCATCCCCCCCCCCCCAAAAAAAAACCCAGCATGATACAGCAATTTAATTGCCATATTTGGAATTAGTAGTGTGAAATCTATAAGAATAAACCATTATTTTTACAGGGAGGACTTTCATGCTGACCAGTGTAATCGAGTATAACAGAATAAAAAATATATCAATTTTTAAGAATCAACTTTTCATGAAATCATCATCATGAATACTATGGGGCTTAACTAAATGAACTGATGCATTCTTTAGTGTTATACTTACTGCTTGCTCATGATCATTTCTCTCCTTTTAATAACACGTTCAAACTGATGAAAAATAAGAAGAAACTGTGGTATGGAATTGCTTGAATAGGAAGAAAATGTTTCACCGCAAAAAAACAGATGAGATATTAAACACTAAATACAAATTTTGAAGATTATGTCTTCCTTCTCAATGGCAAGATGGAGACCCTGAGAAAATAAATAAATAAATAAATAAATAAATAAATAAATAAATAAATAAA
>JAHWFO010073857.1:38297-97399 GCA_023313115.1 Rhysida immarginata
AAATAAATAAATAAATAAATAAATAAATAAATAAATAAATAAATAAATAAATAAATATTCTTTACACGAAATCTTGCGTATATTTAAAGTGTAATTCTACTAAAAGGGATTGCCCAGAAGACTGAAAAATTTTAGAAAAAAATACGTAGAGAGGCTGCTTTTGCTTCTTTAGAGTGAATCACCCTGTATAAATACCATCCAATCTCTTCTTACAGCGACGTCAACAGGAAGATAATACTGAATCTGCCAAAAAAACGTTTACACACTTTACTAGATGTCATCTGTAATTTTTTCCATAAAAGCTTACATCCAAAAATTATTACATGCATTGAATGAAGATGTTCCTGATAAAAGACCACAACTACCAAAGGAGATTACTTGACAACAGTTTGCTAGAAAAATGCATAGGAGCAACTGTTCGCTGTAGATGTATTCAAAAATATCTCAATGCTTATGATAATCATTTTGAATACTTGTTGTAATTATAGAAGTTAAAGAGGATGAACACTTGATGCCTGTATGAATTTAATGTTTCAATGTTTATACAGGGTGACCCAAACTTATCCAGCATAACTGTTTAGGAACATTGTATGGTTCAAATGGAACAAAAAATGTCCTATAAACATTACATCTATATTATTATTATTATCCAAGTATAAAGTAATGATATTATTTGAAAAAATGGAAGGAAAAATTCCACGTCCTGGATTCAAACCTGGAACCACGTATATCACGCTCGTTGCCGCACCACATATGTGCTATCGTGGACACGGTAGAGTAAGGCTGTCTCCAAGTGTCCAAATAGACTACAAAGTAGTCAAGTTGGAAGCCCAAAGACTGATGGAAAGACTTACGTTGTCTCAGATGACTGTTTGTAAGCAAAAACACAGTACAATAGCCAATTGTCCTGTTGCAGAGCTTGCGAATGAGGATTGTGGGTGATTCACTCATCGGATTTTGATGAACTTTTTTTGTTTTGCTAGGAATTTTCTGTTGAACACATGTGCAATTAGAATTTTTTGTGTCTCTCTTACGGTTTTCGAGATAGGATTTGGATGTATCCTAATTTGTATAATTTGAGATGATGAAAGGTGCTCCATCAGATAGAGCACCCTAAAGTTCCTATTATTCCCTGTATTGGAATTTGTATAACTACATTGATATCAAGATAGGAAGATGTCCAACGACTTTTGACTCGCCCTGTATTTATTACATACAGGGTCGAGTCACGTTATTATGATCACTCCCTACGTTTGTCTTTGGGGTTGACAAGCCGAGGAACTATGTCATGTGCTGGGAATTGGTTAAGTGACTATATAAGGTAGATTTCCACAATGTTAAAAACATATCACTCATTACAGCAATGGGTAAGAAACATGATTTATGAAATCTGGAAAAGGAGATGATAATCGGCTTCGGGCCAAGGGTGGCAGTATTTCGGAAACCACGCAGTTTGTGAACTGTTCTCGTGCTGTTGTAGTTAAAGTGTACCATGACTGGGAAAATGGGACCGTTCAGAATAAATGGTATGGGTACTGTGCATCATGTGCCATTGATGAGAGAGGTGAACGTCGGCCGCAAAGGTGTGTGAAGGCCAACCGAAAGCTACCGTGGACCAACTTACTGCTCAAACCAACCAAGGTGCTACCAGACATGTCTCTAAAACCACAGTATAGAGGACCCTGCTACATATGGGCCTCCGTAGCAGACGGATACTCACTGCACCCATGCTGACGAAGGTTCATCGCCAAAAACGGCTTCAGTTTACCCAACAGTACAGAAACTGGACCACTTCTTGCTGGAAAAAGGTTGCCTTCTTCGATGAGTCACGATTTCTGCTCCACAGAAGTGACGGCCGTTGGCGGGTGAGGCGAGAAACCTCTGAGAACAACCATCCTGCAACCATTGTTGGACGAATCCAGGCTGATGGCAGCAGCTTTTTTGTGTGGGAAGTGTTCTCATGGCATTGTCTGGGCCCACTGATACCTGTGGAAGGCACTCTCAATCGATTCGATTATTTATCCATAATTGCAGATCAAGTACACCCATACATGGTGACAGTCTTCCCAGACGGGGATGGCATGCTCCAGCAAGACAATATGACGTGCCATACGGCTGCAATTGTTCAAAGGTGGTTTGAGGAACACGACCAAGAGTTCCAAGTACTACACTGGCCCTATAATTCCCCAGACGTCAACCCAATCGAGGACCTTTGGGATCACCTCAATTGTCATGTGCGTGCTATGGAACAACCACCGCGTACCTTTCAGCAGCTATAGGATGCTTTACAGTCTGCATGGTAACAGCTACCAGTAGAAACCTACTAGAATCTTATTGACTCACTTCCACACAGTCTAGATGCTGTCCATGCAGCTAAAAAGGCGGTTATCGGAATGTCAGCTGGTGGTCATAATAATGTGACTAGACTCCGATGAGAGAAAATAATAATGAAGAATACATAAATTAGATAGATAAATGAATAATTAAAAAATAAAATACAAGCTATGAGAGAGAGAGAGAGAGATAAAGAAATAAATGTTATTTATTTATTATTTATATTGCTCCGGATGATACAAATCATAATAACACGAAAAACAAATATTTTCTGCATACAGCACATTTTATAAATGCACACGCATCTACGAACATAAATCTTTAGAAAAGCAGACGTCATTAACATTTGAAAAAAAAATTCTTTCTGGTATTAATTTTGATGAATACCGTACATATTGTATCATATTTGAAAATATATCAGCGGATATTTGATAGTGAATAAGGGAATGAATTTTTAATAGCATCTTCCCTCGTAGATAATTGTGGTTTATTTTGCAACACCTTTATACAGGGTGTATCTAAATGGTCTGTACAAATTTGGAGGGGAGGTAGCATGGGTGATTTGAAGCAAAAAAGTTCAAATGAACATGGGTCCGAATTTGAATGCTAACTGAGATATGAACAGAAATAAAAATGCTGCCACCAAGATCAACAAGTTAATAATTCAAGTTCTGTAACATCTAGAATGATGAATTTTGGTAAAACAACAGGGTACATAAAACTGTGTCTACCATTAAAATTTGATCGAATTCCAACGAATAGTTTTCGAGTTACGCAGTCAAAATCGTAACATGTGCTGGTTAGTACTCGCATGTGAGCACAGGTTACGATGTTGAATGCGTAACTCTGAAACTACTGGTTGGAATTTGATCAATTTTTAAAGGGACACACATTTTTTTTGTACCCTGTTGTTTTACTAAAATTCATCATTCTAAATGTTAGAGAACTTGAATTATTAACTTGTTGATCTTGATGGCAGCATTTTTATTTCTGTTCATATCTCAGCGTTCAAATTCGGACCCTTGTTCATATGAAATTTTTTGCTTAGAATCACACATACTACCTCCCCTCCAAATTTGTACAAACCGTTCAGATACACCCTGTACAATCTTGGAGCTTTTTAATAATATTCAAATTTGGCGAAAAAAAATATATATATAAACATCGCATGGTTGGCAATATGGAGTGCAATGAGGAGGAATGATTTCTATAGTTGAATTACAATTCAATCATCATCTGTAAAAATACTATTGAAATGAGCCTTAAAACAAACTTGGAAATTTCTCTAAATTTCAAGTATAAAAGAAGTTTAATTAAAAGGCGCATTGGAAGAAAAGCTCGGACACATATCAACTTATTTTCAATACTCATTCACCAAAAAAAGGAGATAAAAATCGGTGAAGAGTCGACTGCGAACTCTTCTTGTGAGAGTCAAGGCAGATTAGACTGGATCTGTCCCTTCTGAATGAAAATAGGGTAGCAGGTATACACTTAAGATGTGCTATTCACGTGCTCAACTATGACTTAAGTTTAAACCTTTATCACTAGACTGTACATAAACCTATACAAAAAAACCCTGTTAATAACAATTTTTGAAGTCAATCAGGATCTAACCTATAAAGTAATTACATAACTACTCTTGCACTTAAAAAAAAAAATGGAATATTCAGCTTGGTAGTGACTGTGTTGTAAAATAGTCTCATGTTAAGTGTGAATAAATTGGTCAAATGATACAAAAATTTTATTTCTAAACGTATACTGGATAAAGTTTAATTCTATGTAAAAAGTAAAACAATTCATCAAAAATCAACAAAGTTAAGAGATTTTCCATCAATTCAAAACAATGGAATATTGACTGCACCGCGTCAAAAGAATAGAATATTCCGATTTACATATCCCGTGTGGTTTTCCAAGCTAGAATACTTTTTGTTACTTTATACTATAATTCACATACTTCCTCGACTGCTAAAAAGAAGTTCAATTCACTATTTAATGAGAAATGTCATCCAAAAAGGATCTGTCATTAATCCAGCGTAAGCAGATACTCCAATTGCCAATGATGAGAGATTTTTCTCTCTGTCCCTCCAAATTGCAACAAACAAGGGCAGTGATGCGATCTTTGGCTGTTTTAAGTCCTTTCCCATTTCTAAGTTCATCAGTAACAACATAGGTGCTATCCGGTAAGACCCTGAAATAAATTCCTTTTAACGCGAAAGCCCAGTGTCTTCAAAAAGCTATGTTCTACATTCCATTCACAAGTACAGAGTTTATATACAAGTAGTTGAACAATCAGTACAATCGATAATTTTGGGCAGCAGTGCCAATTGGCTTAGAGGGAAATAAAAAGTGGATATTATAAGCAGAGTGTTCATTTATCCAGAGTAAGATGAGATGAAAAGTAGAATTTGTGAACTAACTCTGAAAAAGTAGCCGTATTAAGCGGAGTGTGGCCACATAAGGCGAAAATTTGTTACATAGGAAACAGAAAATTCCGGACCGAACTGAAGTGGCCATAAAAAGAGGGTGGCCATATCAAAAGTGGCTACATTAAGCGGCAACCACTGTAATGGTAAAAAAAAAAAAAAAAAAAAATGGCATTGTTCCATAGCTTTAAAGTATTAAGACTCTACTTTGCTTGGACACAATAGGTTTGTTTTGGTGACTGAAATTCACCGTAGTTGTAACGTAAGGTTTCTCTATAGAGGTTAATCCTTCCATCCATTGTGTCTGCAATATGTTCCCCTGGACTAGGAGGGCAGGGGCACCCCCCCCCAAATCAACTAAGAAGTAACAAAAAATAGTAAAAAAATTAGTAAAAATTTAAATTAGTCATCGCGATGTGCAGATAGTGAACATTAATAAACTAAACATATCTGCTTTCAATTATGTTATTGATTTGTAATTTTTTTTTAATTAAACCTGTATATAACGACCACCTGAGCTGTAATATTTGGCTACAAAACTCGGTCGCCCTTATAATGTTTAAGAGGTTTACAAAGTTTCCCCCACATAGCCACACGAACTTCTTAACTGCTCAATAGTAATATCAGAATTTTTTGTTGCATTAGAGTAAAATAGTATTCTAAGCTCAATCGAGTATTCTAAGCTCAATCGAGTATTCTAAGCTCAATGAGCTGTTCGTTCATTGACGATGCTTTCTTGGCAACGTAGGATAATGGAATGCTACACCCATGCGTGGGATTTGCACTTATTAACAAATCAGCTCATTAGTCATCATAATCATTTATTTATAATGGAGCTTTTACAATTAGCTGATCAAGTCAGTCGTCCATCCTGTTTCTTTCATCTATGGCATGGTTTCTTAATTGAAGAAACCAATTAAGAAACCATGTCCATGGTTTCAGCTGATTTAGTTTCAGCTGATCAAGTTCATACAAACGAGGGGCAATGTGGATAACAATTATTGGCAAAGGCTCTGATCATCGTAAGCTTTGCTGTGAATAACAGTTGATGTAAAGGGAAAAGTGAATAGTTTAACGAATTTATGATATAAGAACGCTTAAATTATATTATTAATAACGAATTATAATTACTTTTTTATCATTTTTGGTCAAGTTTTGAAACTAGCATGAACCCCTCCACAAACAGGAACTGGGGTTATTGTAAGCTGCCATCTAGTGATAAGAAAAATGAAAAATGAATATTGGGTACGCGGGATGCAGATGAACAAGGAGGAGTTTATGAAGAACTATTTTGGCTGTTGAAAACTCTAGTGATAAGAAATGATTAACACTTTTAAAAGAATTTTTCTCAATGTCTAAACGCACTTCTAGGGGCGCAAATTTTCCAATTTCAAAAATTCTGTGAAACAAAAATCCTCTCAAGGAAATTAGAAAAGTATACAGAATTAAAAAAATAACCTCTTAATAACTGCACCAAATGATAATAATTCACTTTATTATTGCATATTATTATAGAAGAAGACAAATTTAAGAAATTTAAGTTAAGTACATGTAAACGCGAGAAAATCCTTTCTCTAGTTCTGTCTTCCTCTTTTCATTCTTCTTCCAATTTTTCTTTTTCATTTGGAAAAAGTAACTCAAAGTGGAAAATAGCGGGCTTGCTTAGCTTCAGAAGGTAATTTGATTCTGACGCTTAAAACAAGAAAATAAATTGCAAAAATCAAATGCGCGTACACGAAAAAATTTCGTTTAGACAGTGCGACGATGATCAAATACAGTTCTTTAAGCGATCACGTAGCTCTTAACACGTTAAAACAGACCTTGTAGTCAAGAAGACGTCAGAATGTTTTTGATTGGTTTGGTTTGTTTGGTATTAACGTCCTTTTCAACTGCTATGGCCATTTCAGGACGGCGTTATAGAGGCCGCAAATTTTGCCTCGCAAGGATTCTTTAACGTGCAGCCGGCAAACGACTACACGGGACCAATGGCTTTACTTCCCTTCCGAAGGAAGTGCGTGATCTCAGGATTTCCCCCTGAAAAACTCTCGTCGTCCTCGGCCGGGATCGAACCCGCGTACTCGGGCATCAGAGGCGATCACGCAACCGCTGAGTCGCCGAGGCCGATCAGAATGTTTTTGAAGTACCAGAGTTAAAAATAGTTGAAGATTTAGAGCCCAATAAATGAGAGAAAAAATGATAACAAGACATTGGTTTTTATTCGAGGCTAAAATAAAGTTTCAGACGGCTTTTGCCCTCTTATTTCAGATGTCCGAGGAACCAGGTTCCAGCGTTGTGTTTTAAAAGATGAATTCGTTTATACTCTCTGAAAGTGATCCCTAATGAAGTAAAGCATGAAAAGTCATTGGTTTCAAGGCATTTAGAGTTTTAGAGAAAAATTCAAAATTTTTTCTCTTGTATTTCGAAAGAAAAATTTATATTGAAACTTTCTTGAAACTAAGCAATATTTATTTGAAGACTGTGTCGTTTTTTTCAATAAATAAGAGGATTTTTATTTATGAAGGACAAATATTTTTTTAAATTACACAAAAATATCAAGAGTTTCAGCTGGAGGAACAGATCGCACTTACTTGTTTTCTATTAGATCAAAGGTTACGCTAGTTCATGGCATGGCAATTGCCTTGCAGTGGAGTATCGTTAACGGTGCTTTTGTTTACGAGCCATTTATCTTCCGCAGCAGAAATAAGCAAATGCAGGCTCGCTAAAACTTGGTTTTATTTACTTACAAATAAAAAATAATAAATCTTAAGTATATTTTTTAAATTTTCGGTATAAATAGTCCTTAAAACATCGGGCTATTCATTGAAGTGGACATTTTGATGGTGACAACTGCCTCAAATAATACTTTAACAATCGAAATAAAAGTTTCTTTTATTTAATGAAGAGGTAATCAAACTTATTAATTTGTAATATTAATATCAACACCACTTGAATTCTAAGAAGTATAAATGTTCCAATTATTCGCCAACATGAACACGTATAGTATTTACTAAGAAACTTTAACCTTCATTTTCTCAATTGTTAAAAAAATTGTACTTGATCAACTCTGGTTCTCAACCATTCAATGATCTTGAAGCGCACTGCCCTCTGATTCTCTCAGCTGGGTGGCAGCCATTCCTTGATATTTTGTTTCTGCATCATACCATTTAAAATGGAGATCCTATCTTTCAAGGCATGGCTAGTTAATATCTTTTCCAGTGGATTTCAGCAAGAGTATGACGAAACAATATTGCATAGAGAACATTATTAGCCGAATCCGCTGTTCCATTGAAAACGAAGTATCTCTTAAAAAATACATCTCGACCCCTTTGATTTACAAACTAGTGAAAAAATCGTATCTTCATTTAGGGCTTGAGGCGCATCCATTTTCTTTAACTCCTACTCAATATTTAAGAATGAGGAAAAAAAAACTTCGTGCATTATCACCTTTTGAAATGTAGTTAACGATGCTTTTCAAATAAAAGCGAAATAAAGTCACCGTGTTTGATCCTGTGAAAGCCGTTTTTTTTTGCATAATGATAATTTTGATATAACAAGGAAGAAATCGTCTACAAAAACATTTAAAAACCAATTATTTATTTCAACTTTATTTTATACATCAATTTTTCCAAGCAGCGAATTAGTAACTCACAAAGATTTAAATACCAGTCAAACAAAAATTTGTAATTAAAAACAAAAACAAAAAAAAAAGAAAATTTTATAATTTGAAAAGCTTCTAGTGAATATGAATAAGCATCCATAAGATTTACATAAAACAGTTTCATGTTCAAGCTATAAATTATTGGAAATCTTATAAACCATGAAATTCCAAAGAAAACTGAAGAGACTTTTTACATGATTTTGCTTGGTGTTATTCAAACCCTCAGTTAATTTTTATATAATCTTTTCTGACATTCATCGTCAGCGACTTCAATGGCAATGGTCAGCAAGTAATGCATTGCAATGTATTAAAATAAGCATTTCTCATGGCAATGGTCATCTATGAACGTGAGAATAACATCTCATGGTATCAATTTAGGATTACACTTTACAGAGGGAGGAGTGTTCGGGAATATACAATTCCAATTAAAAATGTACTGCAACCAGGATCCTGTTCTGCAATTATTTTTTTTTTTTTGTAATCGGGATAAAGAATTCCTGACGGCTTTCTCTTATGATATGTACATATTTACAGGAAAGGAATTGAATTTTCTTCCACGTTAAAATAAACTGTTTCAATGATAGGTGAATTGATATCTGGCTTTAACTAGTGATTTGAACGAAAGCTGATTATGAAAAGTGTGTCAATTTCTTCTATTTCATATTTGCATTTGATTGGTTCACGTTGATTATCACAGATACATAACTCTTATAAAAAACATGAATTCTCGACGCAACAACAAGAAATTTTGTATGCAAATGATAGCAATTTTTTACAATTATGATCCCAGGCGTTCATTGAAACTATTCTCATCCTTGTTTTTTTGCATTAGAAAACAATAAAATTTTAAAATAAATAAAATTTATTATTATACTATCGCACATTTGTAAAATAAGGAGGCAGACATTTGGCTTTTCTTTAAGTTAAATTTCGTTAAAAATATTTAAACTAATATAAATACGCTTAATATTTTGAAATGCTTTAAACCTTCGAAATGGATGAAAAACTTGTAAAGGATTAATGGTATAGACGCTTAAAGCATATATTCAAAGACATTGAAGATATTTAAACGAGACATCTTGGTCTTCGATTGGGGACTAGATGAGAAAAATTAAAATTGGAATAAAAAAGAAAAGAAAAACTACAGACGTTGAATGTTAATACAAAATACTCTTATATAATAGGTAATGGATTATTGAAGTTTTAGACAGAAAAATAATGAGCCTAAATCTTACTTCACCATTTTTTTCTCTCTCTCCTTCCTCCATTAAAACTTTAATCTGCTTAATTTGCTTAATTCTCAAAGATGTTATAGTACATGGGATACGTTTTTCAGCAATTAAATGCACGATTTTAACTAATCCATTAAAAAATATTTACATACAAAACATATACACATTATATTATTTCTTCCACTGACTTTTTTAATATTTAAAAATTATTTCATATTTATTCTTTTTCAATTACTCTTGAGCAGTTCTTATATGTTGTGAAGAATTTTTTATTTCCATTTGGCCATTAATAAATTAACACAAACCTGTATTAGAAATATTTAAACGCATTAAGGATAAATGTATATTTGTCCATTTCAAATACTGTAAAGAACCAAAAAATATTTATTGGCTTTAAAAATTAAAAAAATAAAATAATAAATTTCCAAGTTTTTACCCCCCCCCCTCCTAAGAATAGTATTTGAAATTATTAAAAAGAAATGGTTGTAAAATTAGTCGTCGTCGTCGTCATCGTCTTCTTCGTAAACCCCTCGAAGAGGTTTCAGGATTTTGGCGGCCTCGTCCAGGGCCATGATTACATCAGCGATGTATTCAGCGTTTTCCTCCCAAAATTCTTTGACTTTGATGTCGTACTTGCTGTCAGGCTCCTCGGCGTTCTGCTTCTCCTCCCTCTCCTCCTCGCTCTCCTCAGACTCTACGTCGTCGATGAGTTGCACGAGTTCGTCAAACACATAGAACACAGAATCAGCGTTCTTGTCCAGGTCGGTGGGACCATACAGGAGATGCCTGTAAAGGAATTGATTAATTTAATAATCAAGACTTTTTATTATTGTTATAAATATTTTTCCTGTATATATGATTAGATTTCTCAGGCGGCCTCGTGTTAACAACTAGAGTTCCAGTAGAACATAATCTGCCTGAGTAAAAATTGAAGAACGCAGCCTCAAGTTTGCTGTGCAGAAAACGAGCATTAGCCTACTCCCGAATAATATAGTGAAATATGCACACTTCTTGAAAAACAATTAATGAAATCTACTGTAGATTTAAGCTACAAATTTACAGAATGAATTATAAGCGAACAAAGATTGATATTCATATTGTCTCTGATTATGATATCACAATCTTTTGAAGAGTGAGTTGAGTCTCTAATGGAATACTGTCAAAAGTGCTGATAAAGTACGGAGGGGGGGGGGGGTCTTTAATTCATCCAAAGAAGGACATCAGATTTCAAGCTTATCAATGCTTGAAAGCTTTTCTTTCAAACTTGGTAAAAAAATATTCGCTCCAATATCCCTTCTCTTTGTCAATGCCTGAATACATCTGACACTTCTCCAATATTAGAATCTTTTGCTATTCTATATTGTATATTACATATCGTCTAGTCCTAAGGATCTTAGACTATAATGCTAGTGTAGTGTCGCCTGTCTTACTTGCAAAAAATCAATTTCGACAGCTATTGCCTTCTTTGGTATAGAAAGAGGCTGTAGGAAGAAATAACTTTTAAACAAAAGAAAACCAATCAGGAAGGAAAATAAATTGTAAGGGCGGAATGGTACATTTGCACAGGCCTACCACACGGATTCGAAAAAGAAATTTTTTTTTCTGTGTGTAGTGGTAGTGGGGGGGGGGGGGTCCTTAAAACCTTAATTACTCCAAAATGGCTCTTCGCAGCCAAACAGTTTCTTTTCAAAAAAGATTCGTCTCAATGAGAGGAGGCCGTTCATGTCGTTTTTATTGGGTCGATGAAATGAATGCTTCTGCCATTTCTTCATTTTTAGGGAAAAAATAATTTCTCTAAAAAGGCTTAGCCCATTTCCATGAAAAATACGTCAATGCATAATTTAAGGTTACCTCTAAGTATGAATTATTTTATTTAAAAAAAAATGTCGGGGGGGGGGGGTCTGAGGATGGTAACTCCAAAACGGCTCATCTGAGTTTCTGAAACGAACACATAGGCCTTCACTTTTAGAGAGTGGTAGGCCAAAACGGGACAAATAAAGGAAGTAGATTCGCGTATAACTTTGTTCAATTTCATTGAGTAATTTTTGTTTATTTTTGTTTTCTAAATTGTTCCCCTCACCCATACCTAACCTGAGAGACTGTCTCTTTTAAAAAGCTGCTTCTCTATCTATAATCTCCTTCAATGCTGAAAAAGGCAGCACAGTTGTCGAAATACATCCACGGAGAGCATAATTAATTTCTTGTGGATTTGCGATTTTTCTTCTCTTTTACTTCCAGTAAGCTCCCACAGTTTTATATTAAGTTTATACAAAATGAGACCGGAAAGTTCGGTGAATCACCCCTTAATATGTATCTCAGCTAATAAATGCAAGCGTGCCTTCACCATTGTTGATATGCATACTTTCATACGGCAGTGTTTCGAGTGCAGCGCATTTATTACTGATAATGGAGCAGAGAGTCAGTATAAAATTCTGTTTTAAATCGGGTAAAACCACAAAGGAAACCCACGAAATGTTAAAGAGACAGTGTACGGTGAAGACGCTGTTTCTCGAAAATATGTGTATGAGTGGTTTAAGCGTTTCCGTGAAAGACAAGAATGACGAATTTTGATGTGGAAGGCTGATTACCAGCACTACACCTCACAATATCGAACATGTTCGTTAGCTTCTCCTAAATCAACAATGAAAGGACCAGATTTCTCGGCGTTCCGGATATTCAAACGACTGTGACGAGGAAACTTCAACCAGTACCCCGAAAGAAGATTTTTCACACACCATACAACAGTTGTACGAACGATGTCTCAAGTATTTTGTGACCATAGGGGCTTACTTTGAAGGACAGTAAAGTATCATCTCTGAAATATCTGTCCCTGTTTGTTTTTTCGAGTCCTTCACCGAACTTTCTGGTCTCAACTCAAATTTAAATTTGAGGCCACCCTTGCAATTTGGTTAAACTAAAGAATAACCATCTAAGTCATTGTCGAACGAAGAGCAAAATAAAACGGTGCATTGGTGTCTTTCTTAAATATTTATTTTAAAGTTAATAACATTATTTTAAATAAGAAATAAAAAAATGTACTTCATTCTCCGCAGTCTTACCTGTGAAACCAATCGTCATCATCTCCTTCAGGATTTATGAATGCGCGCTCAACAGCCATCATCTGGTCATTGACCATTCGAATATCTAGGGGACTAGAAACAAAATAAGTTATTCACTTGATGGAACAGTTGATCAATCGATTTTGATATTCAATTAGACGTATTTTGTTTATTCAATCAAGTTTTTAGTATTTTTCACTCCATGTTTGGTGCCGTTTTGTAGCAATCCAAAAATCTCAAAAAGAAGCGTGAATTCAACTCAAAATCAAGTTTTTGGTCATAGTGTTTACACATTGCCTTCATTATAATAAAGAACTTCTTGACGCAGGTCAACAAGCATGCTCCTTATGACAAATTGAGTCAGACCACATTATATTGTTTCATTGTCCATAATCATAGCATTTATGTAACATTAATTTCAGACGTATATTAATTATTTGTTGTATAAACTTATGATACGCTATTCGAATATTTGACTAAGTTCAAAAAGACAGTCTTTGACAATTAAAAAAAATCAACGTAACCAAAAATATGAACTGATCATAACGAAACCTGACATGTAAACATCTTTCGAAGGGATAAGTATATCAAAATTTCGCAAACACTATCATTGGAGGACCCTGATCTTTCTGCTACATAACATACGATGTCGACTTGCTTACTTTGTGTAACACTTTCTGTCCGATAAGTCAACCAGTTGTTCTGAAAGCTAACCATTTCGTCCTCTATTCATGTACAGTCGGGTGCAAAAAGGTTTTTACCTGCTCCGTAGGAACTGAGCTTACCGAATGTTGATCGGTTGTAAAATCAGGTAGTTTTAATGAGAGTCAAGGCAGATTAGACTGGACCTGTCCCTTCTGAATGAAAATAGGATAGCAGTTATACGCTTGGGATGTGCTATTCACGTGCTCAACTATGACTTAAGTCTAAACCTTTATGCACTAGGCTGTACATTCTACACAGGACTGTACTTTCGTATCAATTTTTGATTCGTCGGGTTTGTTTTTTTTTGTTGTTTTTTTTTTGATCAAATATTGTATGAACATTATAAACATTTGATTTACTAACTTGTCGTCGTCGACATCGTCTACAAGGCTGTGGAAGTCTTCAGCTGCTTGATCAAATCTCTCGATTGCTCTTTCTAAGTCATCTGAAAATTATCAATGTCAATAAAATTAGACATTTTTAAAGACTTGGAAAAAATTCAATTAATTCGGTGATTACCAAATGTGTGGATTTTTCTATCCTCAAAGTACTTCTTTAATGGCTTCTCTTCAAATTCATCATACTTTTTTACGAGCAAGTCGGACATATTTTTAACATTAAAAGGTAAAACTGCACTATCTATAAAAAAAAAAGAAAATGGTTATTTTTTTATCAAGTAATACTGTTATTAAATAAAATTATATAGAAATTAGATTACTAACCAGCTAGATATCGTATTAAGACGGCTGTGAATTGAGCGCAAGACACGCTTCTTGTTCGCTCGGGATCGATGGCGTCGAATAGTTCGATCGTATCGTAGATTGAATTTTGTTTTGGATAAAAATGAGCATCGTCCTAAAAGAAATACCATGTTCTTACTTTTTTATATGTAGAACATAAGAATATGACTCTTATAACGAAGGTCTTACATCTTCCCTTTGGGAGTGAATGTCAACTGATGGTATCCCAGCATAGAAAGCAAAAGCTGCGTGATCACTCTCTGCCCCCAATGGCGTCACCCTGTACACCAACAGAGGAGAAGAGAAATCGGTCAAATAACAGCACAGCAAAGATTAAACTATTACAAGTTAATCCGATTTAGTATCAAATTATATTTTCTTGAAATGAATCCCGATTGGTTACAATAAATGGTTTGTAACTGTAAAAGTAACATGATAAAGAACTCACAATTCATCCACCTTTCCTTTTTTCTTTTGTAGCCAATCATCATACAGAGATCTTTCGGGGTTATCTTCATCTTTAATCTGTAGTGATAGAAAATTATTTACAAAAATCTAAATTTCGTATCATAGAGAAATGTCATTTTTTATTATTTACAAATTTACGTATTTGTACTCGTAAAGTTTTATGAATCTGGTAGCTGTACTTCTAATGATTACTAAAACTATTATTCGGCATAGAAATCCCACGCATATAAGAGATTATCAGCAAATCGTCATAGATCTTCATCAGGTACAATAAGTACGTAAGACGCATGACGTAGTCAATAGTAAATGGCCACTATGTTAAGAATGAATTCGGATGCACACAGCAAGAAGAAAATACAGCCTTCCGGGATCACGCAATCTATTACCTCATCCCATACGTGCTGATGGAGCAGGTTCAGATCTTGCCAGCCATAAAAGTACCTAGACCTCTGTCAAGTAAGCAGAGTATAATCTGTTCGTGACCTGGAATTATTTACAGTTGCTTTACATTTCAGATATTTGGTGTTGGCTATAACTGATATTCTCGATAAAGTACAAGTTTGAGGATTTGCCTGGCCAACATCACGATATAAATCATATAGACTCGGCAATATCGTGCTGGCAAATGGCTCCTCAAAGAAAGGAAACACGATAAGCCGCATAAATTTCTGAAATTATTACTGCTCTGTTAACGCCCCACTTAGTATTAATAACGCATGTCTAGAGGGAGTGGCTCGCATAAAAAACTCAAAATCAAAGTGTGAATCAAAATAAAATCGATATGATGTTATTCAAACGCTGTCCTTTATTCTCGGGCATAACTGAGTTCTGTGTATGCAAGTCGTCTTGCTAACTTAGCTAACGTTGTATCTAAAGTAACCTACCTAACCTACATCTCTGAATCAGTTTCATACAAAATATAAAGCAAGAAGACTGGATATTTGCTGACCTGAAAATAAGGTGTGTGAGAGAGAGGGGCATTCCACTTGTCCCTTATTGTGGATTAGTCATCTCTCTTTCTCTCTCCCTATTCCATATATCGCCTTCGCGGTAAATCACTGTTATTTGGAGATGGCTACGGCCCAAATGACGATCAGTTCATCAATAGGATCAGTCAGCTCCCCATAAGCCAACAACGCAGCCCTCTTGAAAGGCCGAATTTTTAAGTGTTTATAGGGGCGTTTCGATATTAATATATTTACAGTACAGTTTTCATTTACCAACAAGCAAGGACTTTAAAAATAATTTTGCTTAATACTTAATTATTCCAGAAAAGAAATTTTATTTACCATTTTGGCTACGTCGGTCACTGCCTGATACAGAATCGGAGATGCCGACACTTCAATATCGTCAGCTACAAAATAAAAATAAATTTTTTTTAAATATCCAGTTAGAATATTATTTTGCAAAAATTGAATTAATACATGCCATATTTCTCATATTTCACTCACTTTCGATGCAAGACTCCGTGTTGATATAGGCAACTGCTCTGGAAGTGAGGATATCGAGGTATTGCTGAAAGTTTGAATTAAAATTAATTTATCTTGTTATTCTTTTTATGAATATGATTTAGGATCCTAAAATTACCAGTAATTAAATATATTCTATCATTTATGTCATTTTAATTGGCATGGACCTGAATGCACTGCAGCTGAATGATAAGTAAAAAATGTTTAATAAACTTAAAGGATTTAGAAAATAAAAAATAGCTCCCCTCTTTTTCAACTATCTGATTACAAATACAGGATGGCTTATAAGTCACAAAAGGGTTTCAATATTTAATAACCTTTTTAATAATTATTTGATTGTTATTTTATTTCAATTTGATATAAAGAAGACTCTAAAATTTAAGCATGGAAAAGTACACTACTGAACAGCGAATATAAATTATTGTGAAATTTTTGAAAAAAATTTAATTTCTCGATTTTCAAAGATAAATTGGCTACCTTATTCTCCAGATCTAATCGCTCCAGAAAATTCTTCTATGGGGCTATCTTAAGGAAGCCTATTTCTAGAAGCCTCAAACAATTACAGATCTTAAAACATTAGAACAGAAATTAGATCAATGGAGTCACAAACGTTAAGGGTTGTTATGGAAAACGCCTTAGAAAGAGCATGTTCATGCGAATTGGAAAATGGACGCCAGTTAGAAGATGTGATGTTTTGCATCTAGGGGAAATTAATCTCACGTCCTTTTTCTATAACCTACTAAAGTATCAAAATATTTAAACAAAAAATAAACGCGATATTAAATATTGAAACCCCTTCGTGACTTTTGGGCTTCGTGACCTTATAAGCTGATGCCATTTTATAGGTGAAAAGGTGGCATTAATTTACTGGACAGATATACCTTTAATATACCAGTAATCCATTTTTTGAAATAATGGAAAAAAATTACGTACCAATACTGTGAGATAACATTTAGTAGACGACTTGTTTCGAAATTACTTCATCATCAGGGTAAAGAGAAAAAATGAATACATCGCAATTTAAACAGACGGAACTTTGACCTTTCACGAGTGAGCAGAATATGGTACTTTAAATTTTGCCTTAGATGGAATCATGGATAATGTCCAAAATTTGGTAGAAACCGAAATTTGGTAGATAAACGACAAAGGTGCGCTCATTTAATCCAAAGCAATGCAAAGGCAAATTTCCGTCTTGCATATTCTGAATTTTCTAATGAACTGAGCGGACAACGCTCAGGGCCTCCCAAGATCACTTAGCCCAGTTTAAACGCGAGAAGTTGCTTGTTCTGCCTAAAAAGACAGATTAACCCTGAAGTGTTAATCCTAAAGGGTAGATTATACGTTAATCAAGGAAAACGTATTACCAACGCAAATTGAATGGAAGTCCACTGTAAAACCTAAAACTCCGTATTGACCGTTATATTTTTTTATCGGGAAGTAAAACCGCACATTTTCTATAGTTAATATTATTTGGACGCTGAAGTAAGTATACATGAAAATATTTAGCACTTATTTAAAATTTACATTTACTTAAGAATCTTTACCTCGACCCATTCAGTGGATCCGATTTGGCCGAATTTCCCTGCATCCCACGCGGCGAATATTATCGTTCTCCGGGGCTGCCAACCTGTTTGAAATGGACAACATTTCTTGTAAAGTTTTCGGAGCAACTCAAATACGTTGGCATTTGATAAAATAAAAGTATATTTCATATAATTATTTGAAATGATTAGTTTTTACCTTCCTTTTTGAGCACGCCGAAAACACGTGCAATTTCAAGCAGTTGCGCCGTGCTGCTAGAAGGGTTGATGGCTCCTAATCCCCAAGCATCGTAGTTGTTACCAACGATGACATATCTATCTAAGTGCAGTTGACGATAAAACAAATGTAGTGCAAAGAGAACAAAACGGGTTGAGTCTTAATTTTATTAATTCATTTAAGTCTAAATACAGTAAATTTTTTTCAAATTTTTACAGCTTTTGACTAGTACCGACAACAACTAAAGGGAAAAGGTAAATCTTCCATTTTAATGGCACTTCACACAGTTTATTAGCGCGCTTTTTATCAACTCATTAAAAATGATATCTAATTCAAAAGAAAGTTGATATAGGAAATGAAATCACCTGGTTCTAAATGGCCTTCTATTTTGGCAATGACATTACTTATTTCGGCTGTAGTGAGCGTATTGTGGGACGTAATGGTAACTTTACTATAAAAGAAAATAATCAAATGCAGTTTAAAACGAATATAATATTTTAGCTGAAGATGTTACTCGTAGAATATATTTACTGTTTATCGTAAACTCCTTCGAATCCTGGGCCCAATCGATAATTTCCCCAATCATGATATTCTATTCCAGTCATCATGCTAAAAAGTAAACATTTATTATTATTAATTTTGTTATGATGATAATATTTAATGCATAAAGGTTACATAAAACCATTTGAATTTATCTTCCCAAGTTTTACATTCCTGCACTTTTACACATCATTACAAGCTTAATTACATGTACTTTTACATGTGTTATCGAGTAAAGAGGCAACTGTGGATACTTACAATAATGATAAATAATTCGGGACACCACTTCCAAAATGATAATTTATTACCATGGGATGCGCTTTTCGGCTGCAACGCGTGAAATCAACTACCGTATTTTCGCGCCAATAACCCGCAGCGTATACAATTTTTTACATCACGAAGAGGGGGATTTAGTGGGTGCGGGTTTTATTATTTTTTCTTTATACAATGGCGGTGAATTCTGAACTTTCCCGACCGCTCTAGCCACCATTCTAAGCAAACTTAGGGAAGATTAATGCATTTAATTAAAAAAGAAATTAATAAAGTTTATTACAAAGACTAAAGCAACTATCTAAAACCTTTCCTTTGTAAAAAAATGACCTTTGTAAAACCTTCCCTTTTGTTGTTTTTTTCAAAATAATATGACTCCATTTCCGGCTAAATTAAAGTAAATTAAAGAACTATATGCATTTAATTTTGTTTTGGCTCAATTTAATTTTGTTTAAGAGCAAACATTTTTTATTTTTTATTTTTATTTATTTTATTTTATTTAATTAATTTATTTATTTATTTATTTATTACATAACTAAATTTTCACGGGTTATTCAGGGGTGCGGGTTTTTCTCGTTCGCGGATTATTGACGCGAAAATACGGTTCAGTATGTTTACACAGAGAATTTGTCAGCAGTTAACAATACATTAGAAGACGCTTTAAGAATTTCCATCGATTCTAAAAAATTTAATTCCACAAGGTCATTGGCCACTCTCAGGATTTTATAATTCTTCTTTGTGACGTGTCGGGTATTGGAAATATGTTCCGCAAAATGTTCAGTGTGGCTAAGACTGAGGTTCTGTTTTTTTTGTTTTTTTTTAAGACAGCCTGCTCAGTGCGCTCTCTTTGTTAGAAGTTCAAGTATCTTGGGATTGCATTCACGAGTGATGGGCGGTAGGATAAAGAATTGGATGCTCGGATCGGTGCAGCAAGGTGCGTCATACGTGAATTGTAGCCATCCGAGAAACGAAACGTGAACTGGGAAATAAACCCAAGCTCTCCGTTTTCAAATCTATCTTTGTCCCCATTCTCAACTATGGTCATGAATCTTCGGTAATGACCGAAAGAGTGCGATCGCGGGTACAAGAGACCGAAATGAGATTTCTGAGAGGTGTCATCACGTGGCAGGTGTTACCCTCCTAGATAGAGTGGACAGCAGCACAATAAGGGATCTTTAAGTGTTGAGCCGCTACTTCTCCGCTTTGAGAGATCTCAGTAGCGCAGGTATGGACACGTGATACGGATGCAGCAAACTGGTCTTCCTAGGCAATTGCTTTTTTCTAACCCGTTGGGTAAGAGACCAACAGGTCGGCCTAGAAACAGGTGGCTAAATTACATGGAGAATCTGGGTTCGAGTCGCTTGGGTATTACCATGGAGGACATGCGCCTGATGGCGGAAGATCGCGATCGCTGGAGATTCTCCATGGGGCTGTTGCCCCCGCGACTCTAACGGATAAGCGGGTTTGAAAAGCAAGTAAAAAGTGTTCATTTATTATGGTGGATATTTTCCTCTGACTTTGACCTCGATATTTGAATCCACAAATATCACAAGTTACTTCATAGACACGGTATCTTGATTCCAATGGGGGTTTATCATTTGTGCCTCCTAACAGTTTCTTTATGCTTTGACCGGTCTTGAATCCAATATAGATGTTAAATCTTCCACAGATTCCATGCTATCTATGGCATAAGGCCTTGTTGTACTGGGCAAACCAGTAATTGGCTTAATCTTTTATTCGGCTTAATGTGGTGATTTCATAAATTCCTTGGTCAATTGAGTAGTCACTTTAATGGAGACAGCATAAAAGCAGATCATGAGAGGCTAAGAAAATCTGAGACCAGTCAAGCAGATTAACATTGTCTTCTTAGAAGTGGTCATCTATATTGAAGAAAACTGTAGCCTTAAACGGATTATCTGATCTGTAATAATGTTGAGGTAGCTACTGGTATTAAGAAATATTTCCATTATCGGCCCAAGTGTAAAAGTTGTCACTTGGCAAGACGGCTCATTTACACCTTCAGCATGTTGGAAAAGAAACTGACTCAAAGAACCAAGCTGCTTTAATCAAGTGTCCAATTTCGATGTTTCTTGGTTCATCGCAGGTGAGCTTTCCCGTTTTTCTGTGAAAGAGGAACTACTACTATTATATCTAATCAAGGACAATGTTCGACGAGGAGTTGCCCTTCTGTTGACGCAGACGACACGTGCCAGTCGCCTGTTACCTTTTCATCCATAAGCCTTTTCCAGCTACAGGTGCTATTGTCGCTAGAAGTTTTCTGGCAAATTGCCATTCTTTGAACATCCTAATTTCAAATGCCAAATCATTTGTCTTTAAGATATGCTGCCAAACAATTGTGCAGACAACGATACCCTTTTATTGAAATACATGTATTGCATACAGTATATATAGTTGCAGCTATGTCATCAAGTTTCGCATACGGACGCATCCCAGTTTATTAAATAGCGGAAGAATAGAGCACTTACTGGTTTCACAATATCCGTCTGTCCGTTCCATAATTTTTGCATTTTTTAGGCAGAAGTTTGAAATATGAGATGTAGCTTACTATGTACACCTTCACTATTTAGTTTGGTTTTAATTGGTCCACTGGGGTCGGAGTTTCGGGGGTGGGAGTTAGAGTGGACCAAAAGGTCTACGTGTATTTAGTATGTTAAAAAGTGAAATTCGGTATGCAAACTCCTCTAGGCAAGATCTACTTTAGTATGAAGTTTGGGCCAAATTGTCCCCATGGGGTCGGGGTTGTGGGGATGACAGTCACTTGGTCTTTAAAACTATGGCAACTTATGACATATATTATTCGATCGGAAATGATGAGAAACGAAAGAAGATAGCTCTTTTTCATTTTCTAAATACTACGTTCAAGAAAATCAATTTTTCGATTCAAAAAAATGGGGGGGGGGGGCAAAAAGTGCAGATAAAAGGGTAAAATTTATGATTTCAGCGCTTCCGCTACTTTCCTATACCTTCCTCGGGAGGATTAATTTCTTGTTCTCTAATAAAACAAATATGGACACCGAGTATTTTAATTTTACCCTGAGGATTAAATTTAGACGCCTCCGTAAAATTAATTATCTTTATTTGTTCATGAAAACGGCTTATGAAACAAAGAGGAAAAGGAGTAACACTACCCTAATAACGTTTCGGCATCATGCGTCGAAATTGGTTGACTAATAATATCGGGAAGATTGGCTTCGCTGATGTCGAGACGAGGAGCAAACTCTAAAAACAAAATTAATTAGAATTTACCTTTTATGTTATTAACATAAATATATATATATATATATCAGCATTAAAAATCAGATAATCTTTCTTTATTCCTCATATAGATGTGTCTTGAACAACTCCTACCTACAGAAGGATAGCCTGGTGTCAAAGGATCTCCAATTTTCTCGTAAATGGAACCTCGCTGAATGCCATCTTTTGGCAGCGCCTCTGCTTCCAAGATCTCCTCTGAACTGTCCGTCTCACCCTGGGCGCTCACTTCACTGGCGTCGGGATACAAGAGAACTCCAACGGCGCCATATCGTGCTGCATTCAACACCTATCATGTTAAATAGTAAATTAATATGAGTATGGTGTGGAGTCCTAAATCATATTATACTGTCTAATCAAAGAAAAAAACTGTCATCACTTTATTTCCTCGGAAAATTTGTCCATTTCTTGCGATGACGATCTTTCCTGTCACGTTGATACCAGCCTTTTCCAGTAATTCAAAATCATCGTCCGTTGCGAAATTAGCGAAAACCAGATCCCCCTGAAATGTAATGCTTTGTTAAACAATGCTATATTTATAAAACAAGACTACATAAATTTAATCAGTAAATAATTTTCTTATTTATTAAACTGAATAAAGTAAACACTATGGCCTGTTTTTATAAGAGGTCGATTTGAAAATTTTGGATACGAAATAACCAAATCAAAATTTTTGTAGATGCTAAATCAAAATCTAAATGCAGGCTACAAAATAACAAAAACCTTTAGTTAAGTGCCGTAGCCCTTTCCTTCCTTGTTAGTTAAGAAATGTTTTTGAAAAAATTTGAAACAATTGAATGTACGAGGATAAATCGAAAAGTAAGGCACACAAACAGATATAGAAATTAAATAAATAAGAGCACTGATTTGAAAACTAAATTATTTATCCATACACACGGAGTGGCCAGTTTATTAGGAACACTCATGACTGTGCAAATCCGTTGGCATAGCAATTACTAAGTATCAGCTGGTCACGTGACAGTCGGTACCAATATAAAGCGAGAACACACCTGTCAACTGTAAGTGGCTTGACCGTCACCATGGAGAAACAAACGATCTGAGAGACTTCGGGCGCGAGATGATAGTTGGTGCCCGGCGAGGTGGACTGAGTATTTCCGAAACCGCACGTCTTCTAGGCTTTTCCCGAATAACCATTTCAAGGGTTTACCAAGGGACTGGTTAAGCAACCAAAAAACAACCAGTCAGAGACAAGTCTGTGGTTGCAAACTACTCGTCAATCCAAGGGGTGAGCGTAGAATGGGAATGCTTGTTCGTGCGAATAGAACACGACTCGTCAACTAACCGTGGAGTACAACACTGGCCCACAGAATAACATCTCTGAACGCAATACACGCCGTACATTGACACGGATGGGCTACAACAGCCGACGGCCAGTCCGGGTATCTTTAATCCCCACCCAAAACCGCAATAAACGTCTCCAATTTGCCCGTGATCACCAACACTGGACCGTCGAAGACTGGAAGAAGGTCTGCTGGTCGGATGAATCCCGTTTCTTATTGTACCATAGAGATGGCCGACGTAGAATATGGAGACAACAGCACGAAGCGATGGGCCCCTCCCGTTTGGTTTCCACTGTTCAGGCTGGTGGAGGCTCTGTAATGGTCTGGGGAATGTTTTCCTGGCATACTCTTGGTCAGCATAAAATTATTTGGGTTGCTGTCCGAACCAGGCGGCGACTTCCCTTTGTACAGCTTTATAAAAAGCTTGTGAAAGATGGCGGTGACTTCGAACAGCTTTGTTCCTGACCAACGGCGTGCTGTCCTCTATTGCCAATAAGACAACTGAAGTGATGAGAAAATTCAAGTGGGAAATCCTCCATATATGCCTGACCTAGCTCCAAGAGATTTCCATTTGTGCGGCCTTCGTAAGCATCCTCTTTCGGATGAACACTTTCCCGACAAAGTCACTGCCCGATTCAGAAAGCAGCACAATTTTATGCTGCTGGATTTAAGGGCTTGTGAAACGATGGGACAAGCGGCTCAGTTTAAAAGAAGATTACATGTAGAAATAAAAGTAGTTTTCAAATCACTGCTCTTATTTGTTCCATTTCTATATCCATTCATAATTTACTTATTGGATTACCCTCATATATACTTTTATCTAAAATGCGCTGATTAACAACTAAAACCCGCATAAGCTTAGAGAGTTGTTAATCTTCACATACTCTACCTATGGCCTACGAAAGAAACTGTTAACTTACCGTGACGTTTCCACTCGGGGCATAAGCGTGGTAAGCAAAAGGGAATCCAATATAATTATTTTGTAGCGACGATTCTTTCCACGCCAGAGATATAAAATGAGTTTCACGGTTTGCAGGATTATAAATGTCAACCTAAAGGCAAGAAAAATTAATAAAAATATTACAGCTCTTTTTTTAAGATCTATTGGACAAACTTTATTAGAACTACTGTGAAACACTGATTTCTGTAAAAGTGTCTGTATTACTTAACAGTTAAATTAAAAAGAATTGTTAAATTAAAATTGGATAAAGTTTATAAAACTGGAAAAAACTTATACTATCCAAACATACCGTGTTACCCTGTTCAGAATAAGAAAGAAGAACGTCGTAATCATAGAATTCTATGCTGTCAAACGTTCCGAAGTTCTTCCATTGGTCATAGATATATTGGCCGACTTCCTTGTTCCTCTTAGTTCCAGCTACGTGGGATTGCGAAGCGAGAACTCTATATCAAATGAATGGATAGTGAAAATCTTCATATTGCCCCAATCAATACAAACTTAAGAAATACTAGAGTGTCACATTTTATTATAACAGTGACGGCAAAAAAATTTATAAAGGTCCCTTATATTATTCATTGATTATCACTTCAATAAAAAGAAATCATTTATACAGGGTGTTTAAGAACTCTGCATACACACTTGTAGAAATGGTAGAAGACCTTATTTTGAATATATTTTGCCAATAAACTGGAGATCGCAAATGAATCCTTGATACATAAAAAAATTGTCAAACAGCTAATTCACTCTTTTTCTAGAATGGAATAACTACAATTTAATATTTAAATTCATGAACATAAATTATCATTATCTGCCTCACATGTATGGCTTTGAAATTAAACTGAGGGCCGCAAATGAATCCTTGGTACAGAAACAAAAATGAATTAGTAACTGCAGGGATATTTGGCTCATGGTCAACAGTTTGAAACCTTTTGTAATTTTACAAACGTTGTGACCATCAGTATCAAGTTTTCTAATTTCTTTCTGGAAATACAATATTATGAGGAAATCTCGGATAGCCATTATATGTATGACGTTTGACAATTTTTTTATATACCAAGGATTCATTCACGACCCTCCCCCCCTCCCCCCCAGTTTATTGGCAAAATATATTCAAATATAAGGTCCTCTGTACTCTTAAAAGTTTGTACATAGAGTTCGTAAACACCTGTATACGAAAGAAAAACTGGAGTTTTTAAGAATGGCAAAAACATAAGGGACCATGTTAAAATTGCCCCGAAGCCAAATAACTTGAAAGCTTTTGAACAACGATTCTTAGATACAAAAAGAAATTTTCCAGATATTTTATAACCCTCCTTTCCCTCTCTCCATCCCAAAAAAACGTAAATAACGTGTTTTTCACATTTTTGATGCCTTTGTACGTTGTTTTCATTCAAAATATAAAAAAATACGTTTTGGAACGCATCAAAAAAAGGGGGGGGAAGGGGGCGAATGAAGAGAGGGAAGTGGGTATCAAATTTACAAACAGCCACAAGTGCATAAATAATTTTACTCCAAAGTTAATCATAAGTGTGCTCAATGTGACGGACGACCAACTGGGCACGGAACTTAACTGATGCTATTACATTGGCGAGCACGGTTGGTGTCACTCATCGGCATGCCTCTTCAATATGTTGTACCAGATCCTGCAGTGAGGAATGAAGTTTTTGGTTTGGTTTGGTTTGGTTTGTTTGGTATTAACGTCGTTTTCAACTGCCTTGGTCATTTCAGGACGGCGTTATAGGGCCGCAAATTTTGCCTCGCAAGGGTTCTTAAACGTGCAGCCGGCAATGAAGTTTTTCCTTCACGAAGCCCCACACATGCTTTTTTCCTTCCTCATGAAAGTGAACGGTTATGGTTATTTCTTGATTTGCACGTTGAACAGTCAAATGTCTTTGTGAAGTGCATAGGGAGATAACTAATAAATTCAACATGTGATTGTTGGTGATCCGTTCATCGGATTTCGGAATTTTTTCTTGTTTTGTTCGGAATTCCATGCTGAACAAATCTTCAATTGGAATTTTTCGTGTATCTGTTACAGTTTTTAAAATAGGATTTAATATTTACAAATTTGGGATGATGAAAAGTGCACCATGGGATAGATCACCCACTACTTCTATTCATTGGATTCATCAAAATGGACATATCTGCTTCGGTTAAGAAAATAAATGGGAGGGGGTGCTCATTTTTTGTATCCACCCTGTATATTAAACTGCTAACTGTAGCTTATGATAGGGCAGATTAATTATGATATTTCTGTAATATGACTACAGACATGTTATGTGCTAGTTCAATACAATCAACTCATTTATCTTATGTCTATGATTTCTGTAACAAATTAAAAGTTGCTTCAAATTTTAACAACTCATTTTTGTCTACAATAAATAAAATAACAATCGATGCTATAAAACCTAGAAAAAATAAATCTGCCGAAATTCTTATGAGTTTAAGAGATTTCATAGCACGAAAATAATCTTAAACAAAAATATAGGCCTACATAAAATATAAAATCACATACGTGAGATGTTTGCGTATATTGTCTCCTTTGATGCCCTTGTTTTCGTCTTTAATTAATGCCGTGTAATTCGGTTCCGACTTGAAAGCATCTTCCAGAAGGTCTTTGACTTCGTCGCTATCATCGTCTGAGCTCTTAGCGGCGGCGGCAGTCATAGATCCACCATTACCGCCGTCGCCGTCGTCTTTGTCATGATCGTGACCCGGCTTGTCGACGGCAAAGATCCCAATAAGGATCCCAATAGTAAAGCCGACGGCAAGGAAGACGACGAGCAGCGTCGCTAAAACGGGCTTTGTCACCGTCATGACGACTGAGACTTCTCACGGTCACCGTCTAATCTGCAATGAGAAAATGAAACCAAGAGTCAATTATTAAAAATGAATAGCTGTAACAATCAACTTTTGAAATAATCATGCCTTGAATTTTATTTTATTGCCATTCATTTACACTGAGTGACCATCATATTAGAGAAACCATATAAAAAAAAGAACTGGTCCATCTTTAGCTCTGATCACAGACGTAATTCTTCAAAGCATAGATACCAAGAAGTGTTGAAACTCTTACACAGTAGCAGCCCTTTGTTGGTTCGAATTGCATGGTGGCGTTTGTAGACTTTCGGGTAGATCTTTCGACCTTGTCTCACAAATACTATTTCAGATGAGGTCAGATGACTCAGTCTGACAAAGTAGCTCGTGAAAATTAGTCATGTTCACTAAGCAATCGAAGACCAATCGAGCTACGACGACCGCAAGAATATAGCCATCTGCATCGGGAAACATCGCATCCAGCAAGGTTGGTACCACGTGTTAGCTGTTTCTAAAATACTCGAACAGGGTCCTTTTGCATCTACAACCATGCTATGTTTGAAGTCGTTCAAATCCTTTGCCTTATCAAGAAAATGGTGTCTCTAAGAAAGTGGCTATTCAGTATATATGCATGCTCTAAATGAAATCCAAACTTTAGAAAATTCAAGATAATTCAAGTCTACTCGTAAGAGCTTAGCCGAATCGGCCACCAAGTCTACTCAGAACATTCATAAATCAAATTACAGATTTTTGGAATTTTAAATATGATAAAGTGCTTTGGTGTACGATCCTAATGATTCATTTATTAGCCGATTGTTTAGATATACGCTTTAGATCCTGCCAAGATATACGAAGAAGCTTTTAAAGATTAGTGAAACAAAATTTTTAATTTTTAAGATCATCAAATCTAAATTCAAATAGCTTAATGGATTCGGAAATTTTTGGATAACAGCCAGTGAAATCTTATTAGGAATTTGAAGATTATTTAAGATGAGCTTTCTCAAAGCTCGCTTCCTCTCTTTAAACAGTTGACAATTGGCATGCATATCGGAAAGTCTCGAAAATTATTTAATAAATATTTATTATACACAGTGTTATCTAATCTATTTGGACAAAACTATGTTATAGAAAAAATAATAAATATAATAATTCGCAACGCTGCGGACCAATCATAGTACAGTACGGTCGCGGTAATCTGAACTAATTGAGGCAATAGAGTGTTCGGATTAGCCTTTTCTCTGTCTTATAGTGATATGTTCTCTTTTGTTGCCACCCCGAGTCAAAAATTACTGATGTTCATTATATCAAGTATCATGGCAAATACATGAAGGGAATAAAATGAGCCTAACGAGTTTCGATATTTCACCATCATCGGAGACACATATATACAAAAGGCAAGCTATATGCCTCCGATGATGGTGAAATATGGAAACGCGTTAAGGTTAATAAACTTAGCATACAGTGCCACTATTTTTGATTCATTTTCTTTACTTGTTATAAAAATTACTGTACATGTTTGAATGCTGGTAAATAATGTAGTAATTTACACGACTTTTACCCTTCAAAAGGACTGCCACCACCTAAATCCAAATATACAGTACATTTACTATACAGTACCGACTTAGCAGCAAAATCAAAATTGAAACTTTCCTGGGCTTTTGAACTTATTCTTGTTGGTGAGGTCATTATGGAACTCAAAAAAAAATATACAGTAGGCGAGACTCTACTGAGAGGAACATTTCGGATCACCTGGGGGGAGGGGGGGGGTCAGATTATCGCTATCATACTGAATTTTGTGGAGACTCAAGATTCATTTCCTACGTCAACAAGTGCCCTCTCCCCCCCAGCGATGATCTGGGCGGTTATTCCAGCTAGGAAAATTTTGCTCTATTCCAGCTAAGATAATGACTGCTGCAAGATGACTGACGGCTTAACTTGCCCTCCGAAGCACGGGGAGGAGGAACGAGATGGATGTCCACTGGCGAACACCCACCCAGTGGCTGGCTGTGCCTGAAGTTGCTTAACTCCACCGATACGGAGAACCGATCGGCGAGACAACGAGGCCACGACCAGCCCCCTTGCAAGTTGTTGACATGCATTGCGATTTTTCATTCTTTGAAGTTGCATAAAGAATTCGTGCCAGTAGGTCACACTATCAATTCTACTGTGATGTTCTCAGGCGCCTTCGTGAAGATGTCAGAAGGAAACTGCAGAAATTGTGGCGAGCAAAATGTTGGGTTCTTCATCAGGATAACGCTCCCGCCCACCGTTCATTTAGCATACAACAGTTTTTGACCAAGAATTCGATGAGCATCCTCCCCCACCTACCTTACTCACCTGTTTGACCCACTGGCACAGATTCTTTATGCAACGTCAAAGTATGAAAAATCGCAATGCAACGTCAACAACTAACAAAACGGCCTCTATACAAGCGAGAACTTCTTCATTAACGATGAAATTTCTTACCCTAGCTACTGCCATCCATCGGCGTGTATTGAAACTATTTAACGTTTCGGTTATACGGCTCCAATCCGGAAAATTTAGGATCTCACCTCGTAGTTTCACCATCCTGTTTTCATCTATTCATGACGTCACTTACAATCCATTCGAGGCCTACGAGAGAGGCAGGCTCTGGCACTCAAAATCACTTGACCATTGCGGATCCGAGCATCAATCCAACCTACATTGTCTCTATCTTGGATTTTAACAACCAGTGTTTTTTTGTTTGTTTGAAACAAAGGTTAGATTATTGCTTGGACCCCGATGGTCAGGTGACTTTTGAGTCTCAGGGCCTCACAATCGATTTTGGTATGCTTACTTTAGCTGCAGTACTTCGTATGGAAACGTTACTCATTGACATCCTGTGATTACGGAAAATTCATATACACTGAGTGGCCAAATTATTATGACCACCTGAAAAGAAACACGAGGAAACCATGGTGATTTCCTCGTGTTTCTTCTAAGGTCCGTCCATATTATCTGGCTCCTATTATTTGTTTACCACCTGACAGTTTTAGGCAATTGAGCTATTGCGTCAGAGCGCTTCCGCTAGAGGGCTAGATAGCTATAAAAAGGGAATGCAGGCGACGATATGGGCAAAAAACGTGATTTAACTGAGTTTGAACGCGGGATGATCGTCGGCGCGCGCAGTGTCGGAACCAGTATCAGCAAAACAGCTGAACTTGTGAAGTGTTCAAGAGCAGCAGTTAATAATGTTTACAGAGAGTGGACTACCAAGCAAAAAACCGGCTCTCAACGTCAAGCGTGTGGTCGTCACAGGCTCCTCAATGCCAGATTGGCCAGAGTTGTCCAGGGCGACAGAAGAGCAACAGTGCGTCAAATAGCGGCAAATCTTAATCAAGGACAAAGAACAGGCCGGAGAGTTTACTTTGTTTCGGAGGCCTGCACAATCGCCAGATCTCAATCCCAATGGCCATCAGGCAGCGGGATCCAGCACTATCAAATCTGCAGGAATTGGAAGGTGCAGTACTTCAAAGTTGGTCTCAAATTCCTCCTACAACCTACCAACATCTCATAGAATCCATGCCCCGATAAATACAAGCAGTAATAAGAGCGAAAGGTGGCCCAACACTGTATTAAGGGGGTGGTCATAATAATTTGGCCACTCAGTGTATATCCGTCACATGTGCCTAAAAGCTATTGATAACTTGTCAGAAGTTCTCAGCTTTATATAATCAGCTCCTTACTCTCAGCGTATCTTCCTGCCTATATATGCTTTGCATTTATGCAAATGCTGTATTTATTAAGTCCGAATAATTTTGATAATATATAATTTTTAAGAACTAAACTCCACATAAAAAAGAACTATAAAGAAATTCCTTGGTTCGAAATGAAGTAAATCCGTTTTAATTTAACTTGAAAATTTCCAGAAACATATCGTAAAATTTTTTTAACATTCTCTTTACATAAAGTTAAATTTAAAGGTTAGCTCTAAATTTTGAACTCACTGTAGATAAATTTAAAGACAGAAAATTGTCAACTGGAGGGCTTCGTTTGCTCTCTTCTTACTACTTTATCTCAAGATCATTTTCATTCTTTTAGTACGATATTACTAATAAAATAATTTGTAAGCTGTTGCTTAAAACCTTTTCAAGTGCGGATGTTAATAGCGTGTCTTTCAGGAGCTAACGAACATAACACGTTAAAGGCGACGATTCAAGTGCAACCACCAAAGAACATAAGAACGTAGAAAAGATTAAAGCTGAGCTCGAACATAAACCCACAACAAGCTCTCACAAGGAGAGTTTATGGAAGAGCCATGTTCAGAAATGGGATTTAGAAAACGGAATCGTATGTCGAAATGATATTTCAACGACAGTTGCTTCCTAAACAAATAGACAGAATTAGAATACGCGTATCCTTTTCTCTCTTTAATATAATTAAATTACGTATTACAATTAAACGAGAATAAAGAATTTATTAAGTTGATAAATATTAATTTTAAAACGCATAACATTATTAAGCGTACAAGCATCTACAGCTTTTGTAATTCTTAATAATCTTTCATGTTTAAAGGGAGGTGGGAAAATTCCTCGCACGTTGGACCCTAATTCTTCGAAGTTATCTCTTTGCTTCTTACTCGGCTAATGGAGAACGAAACGCGAACAAGTGCCATCTATCTTTTACCTTATGACATCTCCCCAAAGGAATTATCAGGAACTTTTTCACTCGATCTACTTCAAGAGCTGAGGAGTTCCACAATTCCCTCAAGACCCTTTGTTAGAGAATGCATCAGGTTTGCTTGAAAATTTCGAAACTGACACGAGCTCATAGAATCATGGCTTTTACAAATGGTTACGGAGAAATAGTGATACACGCTTGGCGGTACAAATGATTTCGGTCTTTCATAGGTTCTCCAAGCAGAATCCAAATTGTATCTTAGGTCAGAGGGCTTAAAGATAAACTGGAAGTAGAATGGCGCGACAGAAAATAAAGTGAAGGGCTGGAAAAATATCGAATACGCTGAGATAATTTCCTATGCAAATTTATCTTATAGAATTTTCCGTGTATTAAAACATTCTCGTAAGTATCACTGCTCTTTCTATTAAGCTTAATTGAAAACCTAACTATTTTACATTCTTGCTTTTGTTTCATAACTCTTCTTATTAAATAAGAAAAGAGTTTACTCATTTTATTCATTTTAAAATGGCATTATGAAGGATATTAAGAAAGCGATTGAATAAGGAAAGGGCCTTTAGCGGAGTGAATTAGCCATAAGACTAACCTCTTTCTAAGTGCTGCTCACCCTCTCATGAAAATTGCACGCGAATTTTATATTGTTCCTATTAACCAAACAGAGAATTGGGCATCCATTCGATCGAATATGTGTTAAATGCATTTTGCCTTACTATCATTCTGCTATACTATCGCAGACTTTTGGTTTTGGTCCAGATTGATTATGGCTGTGTTTTACGGCTGGATAACCTTCCTGGCGCCAACCCTACGTTTACGATCCTGGTAACGAGAATGGAATTGAAAAGAGGTGACCAAGGAAAAGTTGGATGGAAGTCATCAGCAAAGATTTGGAAGAGAAGAATTTACATAGATGTAGTTCTGGTGAAAAATCGCAATCTTCGGAAAAGGCTCTTAATGAACAGCGACCCTATATAAGAAAATGGGATGTGAGAAGAAGAAGAATATTCTACAATACTTCCTTTGTTTTAAACGCATGAAGATTGACAACAACAAGATCACACCCTAATATTTCCGGAAGTAAAAAAAACTTGGACTTAATCACCCCAATTAAGCGACGCCACATTCTGGATGATGTGTGGAAAGACAGCGAATTCTATTTAGGACGACCCCCCAAAAAACTAGTTATTGGGGTGGCAGCCAGCTATTAATCTGCCAAGCCATTTCACTCTGGGATCTTAAGTGGCTAACAGTCTCCCAAAAGAACTATATCACTGATGACTGATTTTAGTAAATCCTATGATTTGCAAAAATAAAAAAGAAGATTGAAACAACTTGAAAAATAGCAACAGCCTAGGTAGACCATTTTGCGGCAACTGTATAACGTGACCATATCAACGCAATTGAGACCTCTCAATGCGGAAAAGTAGAATCTCAACATCTAAGTATGTATATTTTGCTCAACATCTAATAGGATAACACGTACCACAACCTCTCAGGAATCTCATTTCGGCCGCTTGCACCCGTGATCGCATTCTTTTGGTATTACCCAAGACTCATGACCACAGGTGACAGTGAGGACAAAGATAGATTTGAAAGCAGAACTTTACTTTTTTTCCAACTCACGTTTCGTCACCACAGATCGTCACATTTCGCGTTTGACACCGTTTGCTGCACCGATCCGAGCTTCTAATTTTTTTGAATACAGTCCCGAGATACTTGAACTTTTCCATCTCTCTCTCAATGGAGCTCTCCTAATATGAAGAGCGCACTGAGCAGACTGTCTTGAAAGGACCAAAACCTCAGTCTTAGCCACACTAATTTTAATCCCAGCCTCTTCAAACTTGGCTGTAAACAGATCTAGCGCTTGTTGAAGGTTCAGTGCAAGAAAACCCAAAGAGTCCTTTACAGAAAAAAAATATGCTTCAATAACATAAAAAATTTAAACTCTGAAATGTATGGAAAAAGCTTTTTAGGATAAGCGTCCCACAAATTTTTTTAACTTCTTAGAATTTTGCATTTTTTTTACTGTAATATTGCAGTTTTGGGCTTGTTCGAATGCACTGATATTGAATAAGACATTAGTTTTTTTTAACAGCTCTTGTTTTTGAATATTATTAAACTACCCTCACTTAAACGTCACGCGCAGTTTTTTAAAATTTAACTCTATTCGGAATTATTATTTTTTTAACTTTCGATATGTCTACGACTCGGAGACGTTGTTCACATAATCCTGATAGGTTTTGTTATATTTGTGGCGATAAAGTCTTTATCTATCTCAGGCTTTGTTAAAACTACGTATTTTCAATACTTTCAATGAAAATTATACAATGAAGACAATCAACTGGATTAATTTGAGTAAAAATTGTCAATTTTCTTCTCGGACAACAGGGCGGATACACCAAAAACCCATGTTTTATGTGTCTATGGGACAACCGAGGAGAAACATCACTGGTCTCAAAAAGTTTGGCCGGTAAGAGAGAAGCTTATGGTTGGTAAAAAAAAATATCATCAATTTGCCCTTGGTAAATCGAGATCGCACTATAGTGCCATATTAAACTCGGCATTATGAAACAGTTTGTAAGGCCCTTAACAAAAACAATGAATTTTGCATTTCTTTAACGCAGGTTTTCAGGATTAAGCATAGAAAAATTGAAAGAGGGTATTTTTGATGGGAACACGAATTAAACAACTTGTTAAAGCCCCAAGCTTTGTGAATTCAATGAATGAACTCGAGTCTAAAGCTTGGAAATCGTTTGTTTTGGTGATTAAAAATTCTCTCTGAAACAATACGTCGGACAACTATTCTGAGTTCGTTGAGTCTAATTTGAAAGATCTGGGCTGCAACATTAATTATTATTACAATAATTGTGTTTTGTAAATGTTTTTAAAGTAGTTTTTTGAGATTGACTGTTGATGATTTGTTTGTTGTCTTTCTTTATTTTGTTTTTGTTGATTTGTTTTTGTATATTTTCTGTATTCTCTGCTTACATTTTGGTTTTATTCTATGTTTAGTCATGTTTTGACCTTTTTGTCCCTATTATCTCAAACAAGTCTCTTTTAACAGGCTTCGGGAATTGGGAGAAATATGACTGTTTGATGATTTTTGTACTCTGTTAGTTTTGTAAATTAATTTTGTACTCATTTTTAAAATTGCGAAGAATGTAATATTTTAATTAATAATTATTATATATTTTAATTATTAATAAATTATTATTATTATTATTATTATTATTATTATTATTATTATTGCTATTTTTATTGTAGTAGACGAGGTCGTACCTTTCGACCATTTTTATTTTCTTATCTTGATGGCTTTTTAAAAAATTTGTATAACGTCTTTTATTTCACTTTCTTAATTTATGACTTTTGTATTGTTTTATGTTTTTTCTTTACGGGGTGTACGTTGGCCTATTGGCTGTCCCAACCTCGTTTTCCCATTCTTTAATTGGAATAAATTAATTGAATTGAAAAAAAAAATTATTATTACGAGGTGCATTCAAGTTCTAAGGCCTCCGATTTTTTTTCTAATTAACTACTCACCCGAAATTGATGAAACTGGCGTTACTTCTCGACGTAATCGCCCTGCAGACGTACACATTTTTCACAACGCTGACGCCATGATTCCATGGCAGCGGCGAAGGCTTCTTTAGGAGTCTGTTTTGACCACTGGAAAATCGCTGAGGCAATAGCAGCACGGCTGGTGAATGTGCGGCCACGGAGAGTGTCTTTCATTGTTGGAAAAAGCCAAAAGTCACTAGGAGCCAGATCAGGTGAGTAGGGAGCATGAGGAATCACTTGAAAGTTGTTATCACGAAGAAACTGTTGCGTAACATTTTCAGGTCGTCATGCAGGATTGTGTGCACAGAACCCACGCAAATGCCAACTCTGGAGGCGATCTGTTCAACAGTCATTCGGCGATCCCCCAAAACAATTCTCTCCACTTTCTCGATCATGTCGTCAGACCGGCTTGTGCGAGCCCGAGGTTGTTTCGGTTTGTTGTCACACGATGTTCTGCCTTCATTAAACTGTCGCACCCAAGAACGCACTTTCGACACATCCATAACTCCATCACCACATGTCTCCTTCAACTGCCGATGAATTTCAATTGGTTTCACACCACGCAAATTCAGAAAACGAATGATTGCACGCTGTTCAAGTAAGGAAAACGTCGCCATTCAAGTATCTAAAACAGTTCTCATTCTCGCCGCTGGCGGTAAAATTCCATCTGCCATACGGTGCTGCCATTTCTGGGATGTATTGACAATGAATGCGGCCTCATTTTAAAACAATGCGCATGTTTCTATCTCTTTCCAATCCGGAGAAAAAAAATCGGAGGCCTTAGAACTTGAATGCACCTCGTATAATCGCGTCTTTCTAGACAAAAAATTCTTACAGCAATCCATCGTAGATTGCTTTGTCAGAGTATACTTGGTTGAAATTCTTGCAACATGTTTAGTATGAGCGCAAGATGCTGTCGAGCAGTTTAAGATATTGTCTTTGATTTGACACGGGAGTCGATTCCATTCTTTTATTATATTGAAAGGAAAAGTCTTGTCTCGCCGAGTAGATGTTATAAAGGGCAGTTATATATTCCATTTTCTTGTTTGTCTGGATGAATTGGAAGAGATCATATAGTTTTTTATAAAATGCGTTGGATGGTCTGCTTGAGTTATTGATCTGTAAAACTCTTTTAAGTTAGCTATGTACAATATAGAGTCGAATGTTAATAGTCCTAGGCTGTTATATTTTTGAGTAATCGATGCGGTTTTGTATAAGGCGAAAGAGAAGCGTATAATTCTATTATATGCTGTTTTTGGGCCTGATAATTTGTATCTGTTCGCTGTTGACCAAAGATAAGCGCCATAACTAATTTTTGGGAAACTTTGGACTTGATGACTGTTATCATTTCCTTGTCTGTAAGTGTTTTCCTGAGTCTTTTCATTAAAAACGGTAGCCGGTTCAGTTGTTTGGTTAGATATTCTAGATGGTCATGGAACTGTAGAGGGGAGTCGAAAATGATACCTAAACACTTATGAGTCATAACTTCTTGTTCGTTATTCAAGGAGAAGATTAAAGTATTAGCTATCTGGTTATTTAAAACCATGCCTTGTTTGTTTAACCACTATGTCAATAAAGATATGTCTTGCTTGATTAGGTGGTCATTATCCAGCGTATAAGATTTTAATAAGTACATATCGCAAACGTAGGCTATAATTTTTGTTTTCAGTGGCAAGGTGAAAATGGAAGACAAAAAGGTTGCGAATAAAGCCGCACTTGTTGTAGAGCCCTGCATGATTCCATTGGACACGTGTTATTGTTCATCATGTAGGTTGTTCGGTTGTTTAGAAGATTTTGTAAAAGTTTTAAGATATCTACACCGACTCCCATCTGTTGTAATTCATCTATCAGGCAATCCCTTGGAACCGAGTCAAAGGCTTTTGCGACGTCAATGGAGGTAATTGTCAGCGTATGTTTTTCTTCAAAGATTTCAATTACTGACAAATACAGCGTAAGCAGTGCGTTATTAATTGAAGATCCAGGACGGCCTCCCATCTGTTTGTTTGGAATTTTTGCCCAGAGGTAGGTAATCAAGGGCGAGAAAATTACTTTTTCAGAAATTTTATACAATGTTGGTAATAATGATTTTGCACGTTTGTTGGTGAGCCTGATTTGAAAACTAGGACAATTTGTGAATTTTTCATTGCCTGGAGGAACTTTTGTTTGCTTACTATAGTTCTTATATGGTGAGCTAGTAACCTATTGCTTGTTTCGCCCCATTTTTTGTTAATATTTCCTGCGAGGAAGTGTTCACTAATGCTTGCTCCTTGGGGGGGAGGGGGTAGTCTGCACTGTTTTGGTTTACCCTTACATTAGAAACATTTTTTATTTGAATATCAAAATTGTCGATGTTTACTATATTAATCAATTCGTTATTCATATTTGCATTTGTTCTTGTGTCTTTGGCTCCACATTCTCAGTTCTTAGTGGGGAAACAAGTTTTTCATTTACCTGGTTTCCCTTCGGTCAAGGTCGATCGGTGCTGCTTGCTTAAACTTATTGAAAGACTGAGGAGGAAATTTTGAGTTTATGTAGAGTACCTTTTATTAATTTCCTTTACTCACTGTTTGAGGATCTTTCCCAGCATATCGTCCTAAAGGTTTTTAAGCTGGCTTCTATTTCAATAATCATCTCATCCACAGTACCTAGTTGGTTTAATCGAAACTGCGAAGAGAGCCTATTGTTGCCGTGCGCCTTTTTTCAAAAGTTTGGAAGAAACACTTTATCAAGCTTCTTTATTTGCACTCTCATTTAGATCGATTCCCAGAAAATCTTGTAGATTTCAGTGAAGAGCCAGGGTGAAAGATTTCACCAAGATATACGTACAATGGAAGAGCGTTATCAAAGAAGGTGGGACGCCCATATATGACAGAATACTGTTGGAGTTTACAAAGAGATCAACCTGAAGCCGTTCATTCAAGAAAATCGTATAAGTGCATTTCATAGCATTTAATAACAAAGAAACTTAGAAAAAATATGGTATTTTTAGAGAAAATTGTAACTTCGTATAAATAAAAAAAGAGCTGACACACACTAATATTTTCTTCGTAATCAATGGCGTAGATGTACCCTATAGTACATATTAAATTTCAGGAAAAAAAATTCATTTTTGACCAGTGTAATCAAACAATCCCGGGATCTTAGAACTGACCTAATGGAGTACGTCGAAATGCACAAAGCATTTAATTTTATCACCTTTTTTAATTTTAATAATTTTGTAAAATTGTTACTCATTTGACTTTTACCATTTTGTAGATTTAATCAATCACCACGGATCGCGATGACGCATCCATCCCAGATGGCATCACCTTGCCTATATTCGTTGATTGATGATTTCTCTATTTAAACTGTCTTCATTTCGTGAATTTATCATTTTGATGGTTATATGTTGATGTTATCATGTTGATTAAGTTGATGTGTGTCGATTAAATCTTCTCTCTACTGTTTTAAACTTGGCCTTTTATCATTAATTATCTCGTAAATTTCCACTAAGGAATCTACACCATTATTTAGTAATATACCTGCATCGATCATGTAAATACTAAAGAGATGGACCAATATGAATCACCAAAAGCTAATTCACATCCGCACTCAACATTGAGTTGAAGTGGCTTCATGATAAAAGCGCGGTCTGTAGCTAAGTTGTTGATCGATACGTCGATGTAGGCCTATGCTTGGAAGTTTCCCTTTAAAAAATCCCAAACAACAAAACACTCAAAAGCATGGCCAAACTCCACCCTTTCTGTACCATAATACCTAGATACTTGTCAACAGATGACAATAATTTCCTGGCCCGTTTCATAAAACAAAAGTGGACATTTAAGGAAGATGCAACGTCTTTTATGTCCTCCCTAAATCCACCATTGCAACATTATTTTCAATTGGATTACCTATAGTGACAGAACACGTAGAGAAAGGGTAGAAGGCCATAGCGTGATGGGTCAAATATGGATAAATCCCTATAGCTTTGATTCTTCTATTCAACCAATGCCGTTGTTCCTTGTGACGAAGTCTCTTGAGAGAGAGTCGAGTTAGTTATTATGGTTCTCCCGCACATTCAGGTATTATGAGCACCGCATGAAATTTCGTAACTCAAGAGCGTTTGGTCTCAAGAGAGCGAAGCCGAATTTTGTTTTGTCACCAAGAATAACTTCTCGTACGTAACAAAGCCGTTTCTATTTTGTCAGCAGTCGATAGATAGCGAGAATTTTTTTCTTTTCAAACAGAATGGTGAATCAATCTTTTCTTTTAGAAAACAAATAAAAGAAAATAATGTTTCAGCATCATTCTATTTTATGGCATAGCTTAATTTATAAATAGTATAAATTTGGCAATTTCAGAGATAATACTCTTTGAATTTCTAATATTTAAAGAATAAAACTTTATTTAAATATTTATAAACAATTGCGAATCTATTTATGCTGATTCGGCGCAAAACCTTGAAGCATGTAAAGAGAAACGACCTTCTTCCAAATTTAGAAGCAAACTGAATGAAATTCCTAATACATCACAGATCTTAGCTAACAGACAATAGACTTCCTTTTGAATGAATTTCTAATATTAGTATTTTCGTGCATGATTAATGAAATATTTGTTTTGATAGAAGTGAAGAGGAGTGTGTGCTAGGTATTCATTTTAAAAAAACAAAAATAAAATTTTCAATATACAACATTCAAGTCGCAATTTGTAATTAAAACAAAACAAACTTCCAAATGATCTAGCATGGTTGTTGTTATTTATATTATTATGAAATAAAAACTCTTATCACAATAACATGAATATTTAAGCTCGGTGAGAAAAAACAGAACAAAGCATTATGAAAACGACGCCTTTTTAAACTGAATTACACGGTCTTACTGGAGGCGTGTTTCTTCTTTGTAATGGGAAAGGAAGCATTCTAGCTAAAATAACATCAGAAGAATTAAACTTAAAGCTCTTAGCAGTAATGATAAGCTGCAAAGAAAGTGAGAGAAAGAGAGACTCCTTATTAATAGAAAGATATCTCCAACAAAAGAAACTTTATTCTTTTTCTCCGTGAACTATCTGGAGATTTTAAAAACAAGAAGGAAAATTACGGTAAAAGAGAAAATTACATTCGCGAAATTCCAGCTGCCAGGATCGTCCTTTTTTATTGATGATGCACTTCAATGGCAGAACCACGCAGCGCAAGAAAACATGCAATTAAAAGCTTTATCCGATTCGTTCTCTTCCAACCACCCTCTTACTTTCCACTTTACATTCGTTCCTTTCCTTCTTCTTCTTCTTTTTTTTTTTTTTTTTTTTTTAAATTCCTCACCGATTTCTTCCATCGCGTTTCATTCGTTGTCTTCCGAGATCGTTTTAAATGTTTGTTTCCCTTTTTAGAACTTTATATTGGCATTCAAGTCTTATCCTTAAGAAGCTTTTGTTTGGTAATATTACAATTTTGAAAGGTTTTTTTCGCTAAATGTATTCATAATTTTTTCGAAACAATCTTTTTTTTCTTGAAATCGAAAAAAAAAAAATAAAAATCTTTCTGCAATTTTCATATCATTTAAAAGAAACACGGGTTACAAAATTTGAAATTTCAAAAGAACATTAGGAAACAGAATATTTCTTTTAACAATTTAAAATGCAATTTTAATTTGCTGTTGCGAATAAGTAAATCGGCTTAAACGATAATCATTTCCCCAGTTATCAACATTTTTTAATATGCGAGTTATCTTATCACGTAAGATAAAGCAGGCAATGTCTTATTTTTCAACGTATCACCATCTGTTAACACACACACATGCGCTAACAGATGGGCAATTTTTTTTCATTCCGTCGGTGAAGAAATCATTTGGCGGCATTGCTTTCACCTCCTCATCAATGGTGTAACAGGTCGTCCACAGCGGAGCTGTTCATGCAAGCTTGTAGTGACTGGATTGCTGTCTGTCTCACTCCTTGCCTACGCATTGACAGTACTCATATGAATGTCTATAGGTATATAATTCCGCATAATTCTGCATAAAATTCCAATTGGACATTTTTTCAACAGCAAATTCCAAACAAAATAAGAAAAAGTTCACCAAAATCCGATGAGCGGATCACCCACAATCTTCATTGCAAGCTCTACAGCATTAAAACCTTGATTCCTGGTTTGAGGCAAGGAATGAGTGGCTGGCCATAGGAGGAAACAAGAGCAACAGAGTCCAAAGATTCTGGATTCAAGTCTCGGAATTAACCATCGAGTGGTTTATTTTTTCCCCCTCTGAATACCATTTGCCAAGCATGCAAATTATTTCATGCACCATCCTCATCCTGTTCTGGAAAGTTCCACAATTTACCATAAAGTTACCAGTTTCCTGTACATTTGGTATAAAAAGGCATGTTGAGAAAAAATCAGACCAAAGCAAGATGGCACAGTACACAGCCCACCACGCAAGAGGATCTGCAACAACGAATTCAGGAAACATGCAGGGGAATAACACCGGCCACGTTTGTTGATGTGATGGCATCGTTGAAATGTCGTGCGGAATTGTGCTATGGTGCAAGTGGACATCACACTGAACAAGATGTTTGTGTCTTTATTATTATTATTATTATTATTATTATTATTATTATTATTATCTGGATTGATGAAAGACTTACTTTATATCAGATGACTGTTTATAAGCAACAAACAGTAGAAGAGCCAATTGTCCTGCTGCAGAGCTTACAATGAATTTTGTGTGTGATCCGCTCATCGGATTATGGTGAACTTTTTTTTTTGTTTTGTTTAGAATTTGCTGTTGAACAAACGTGCAATTGGAATATTTTGTTTGTATCTCTTATGGTTTTCCAGAATATTTGAGATGATGAAAGAGCACTCTCCAGTTCCTATTCATTTGATGTATTGGAATTTACGTAACTACACTCATATCCAAGATAGGAAGGGGGTAACAGACTTTTGACTCACTCTGTAAAAACATAGGCCTTTCCTTGCATTGATCAGAATTCGCAGTATTTGCAATTCATAATACTCGAGGATATAGTGAAGCACTGTCGGAATAAAAATAAAGATGGCGAATGCGAAGAAGCAGTATGATGCCCAGACTGAAAAATCTTCGCCATTAGAGAAAATTAGAGAAAATCTTCGGTTCCATCTGCCCTCCCCTTTTATTAAGCAGATGGAACCGTCCTAACAATGAAAAGGAATGAAAGATTGATAGATAGTCAAAGTGGAAAGAGATTCTTGAGCTCAAAAACAAAGCTCTTTTTGAAGGAAAAAAAAACTGCGCAATTTATTTAACTCATTAGTAAATTTTTTTGAGAAATTTCAGATATACAGCGCTCTTCCTCTTGCTTTGAAGATCAAGTGTGCACAATTTTATCAAGATCGGAATAAAACTGTAGATTTGTATAAGAGACAAATAAATATACATACATACATATAAATACATATACATACTTACATACATACATTTTTATATATATAGAAGATAAGTAAACTGTATAACTGACGCTATTCCTTAAAATTAAATAAAAAAATATTTTAATTTTTATGCAGCCTTCTGATGGTCGTCTCTAATTTTGACTCATTAAGCTCATTTCACACGGGTTATACAAAGAAATTATAAAACACTATCCCTATCACACAACATGCTCTTCTGTGAAATTACAAAATGACGAAGGATTTGCTTCTAGCGATGCCGTAATGTTGAATAAAGGTCTAATCAACCATTCCTAAATGAGAGTGCTAATCTGCGAATCGTGTGAAATTATGCTTTATGGCTACGAAAAAATGATGAACTGACTGCAAACTTATTAAATATTAATTTTTTTTAATTAATGTAAAAAATGATAACTCCATTTTAATTCAAAGAAATAGAAATAAAATAAATAATAAAAACAGTTTAAAAAGTCACCCGATGTGGAGAAATACAAACATTGAAGAAGACGAAACGCAGATGAAACGAAAGTCTTGTGGAACTTATGTAGACGAAACACAGATGAAAAGAAAGTCTTGGGAAGAAATTTGACACGAAAACACAGAAAGAAACACAGTAAACAGGAGAAGAAAATCTAGATGGAAGTCCGGTGATCAGTAGCACGTTGATAACAAGACCTTCGTTTCATCTGCGTTTCGTCTTCTTCAATATTTGCATTTCTCCACATCGGGTGACTTTTTTAACTGTTTTTATTATTTATTTTATTTCTATTTCTTTGAATTAAAATGGGTTACCATCTTTTAAATTAATTATACATTATTCAACTCCTATTCTTATATAATTAATTTTTTAAAATATCGCTCGCTGTCCCATAAAAATCAAAATTAAATTAATTTTCTCTTTTAGAATTTATGTTAACTTAAGAAAAATCGCAATCAAATTACAATGGGGTTTGTTCAATAATTAAAGATCTTAAACCAAAATTTTAATTTACTGTGGAAACTTGGCCTTATTTATTACGCTAGATCACATCTTTCTCCTTTACTCAGTTCCCCATCAATAATTAAATTGAAAAGGAAAATGGAGTCCACAAGAAACCTTGACTTTTTTCCCCCATATTAAATTATGGCTATATATTTCATCCGAAAGGAGATCTCAATAAAAAATTAAATGAAGCGTCAGTGATCTCCAAGATTAACTAAAGGTAACTCTCCAAATTTCATTTCCCGCTCTGCCAGTTCAATTTTCCAGCATATACATAACTTACCATTGGTTCAATTACAGATTTTAATTCATAAAGCGACCTTCTAGTGCTTTCGTATATCATATAAACAGGAAATAAGCGTTAAGATAAACGTAGGAAGTCACGCAACAGTTAATGAGCTAAAAGAGCCGCGGTTTTAGTTGCGAATCTTTAACCTTCTCGAGTCCCTCGTTATAACGTCCATCTTTTATTTATTCTTTTTTTACATAGCGTTATACATATTTAAAAATCTATGAAATGCAGGTGCTATGAAATCAAGTATTAACTTGGGAGAAGTCGTAAGCATTTTTTTTTTCATTTCCAAGTTTTATTAATGCCGGTGCTATCTTTTAAGCTGTCTTTTATTTTATATATTTGAACTTTGCTTCAACGTGCTAAAATTTATCGGAAACTATTCATATTTAAATAATCTATGAAAAAATTTAAAGGTTCAATTAGAAATATCGCCCTTTAACATGTCTTTTATGTACATGTCGGATTGACAATAACAGATACTTCAAAAAATAAATAAATAAATAAACAAGTTTTAATTTCACATTAAAAAATTAATTTATATTATTTCCATCCGAAGCATTTTTTCGGTTATAAATCTGAAACAGAATCAATAAGTAACAATATAGGCTCAAAATAATCTTCCTACTAGAAATAAATATCTTGAATTCATATTATACTAACAATGACGATTAATTATTAGTAAAGATAAAATCCTGTTGGAGACACCCCGAATATCGATATCGCATTATCATATGGTTTTAAAATGAAGATCGATTTCAACTTATCCCATAGTTGGCATGAATCGTTAGGATTCTCTTTAATCTGAAATCAATAGAATCATCTAAAAAATATAAACCTTCATATGGAATAGATAAAAACAATAACTCGATGCTGAAAAGGTTAAATAGACTTTCGACGAGGCAATGTCTAGACTTTACAAAATAATACGTCCTCTGAAAACACTTTAGTTGCCATCCTAGAGACTACTCACTATATCCTTAAATTTCATCTCAATATATCAAGTTATTTTTGAAAATTTAAATGATTTACACATTTCCCGACCATACACACTAACATCATTTACATGCTTGGGCATTTTATTCAATACAAATCGAATTATATTAAAGTTCCATATACAAAGGTTTTGTAATCCACAACACTTCTGTTATACTACTATCTGTTAATGCTGAAAGAACTTCCATCACAAACTGTCAAGAAATCGTGCATTGGCCCGATTCGTGTGTAACAGCTCAAAGTTTGCACTTCATCCAGAACTTAAAACAACCTGATTATTAAGTTTTAATTCCATCATAAATTAGCGCTAGAAATTCTAACCATATTAACAGTCAAAGAACATGCTTACTTCAGCTTAAACTGTACAAATTGACAATTGAAGAATTTGTTCGCCAATTTTGATTTACATTAAAACGGATATATCGCTCCTTTGTTTTATCCGATATGTATTTTGAAAAGCATCATTGCCGGAAATAGTTTGTTAATAAATATTTTTTTCGTTTTGCCTCCTAACCAATTTATTTGTGTTTCAGTACTTTCGTCATTCTAATCCCTTAGATGCCTCGGTCTTCATTTACAAGCATATTATTACTGACTGCAATATTTAAAAAGAGTAAACTAACTCAGATAATACTTGTCATCAGTAAATAATTTCAAACAAGTTTTCATACACGATTTATGTATTCCTCGGGGAAAAAAAATCTGACATTCACTTAGAACAAACTGATACAGTGAACTCTTCAAAAAGCAATAAGCTATATATTAAATAAGCTACAATGTCAGATAAATTCAACAGGCAACTCTATATAGTTTTGACTCTTAACAGATCATTAAATAAAAATAAACATGAAGTGAGAATAGAACAATAAATCGCCACATTTTACAGTCGATTTATTGACATGCATGAAATAACAGAGCATCGTGTGTGAAAAAATAAAACGAATTAAAAGGCAATTGGTATAATAAAAAACATAATAAAAAAATAATCTCATAATAAAAAACATAAAACTTCTATATAAAGCTTTATATAATAAAAGTTTATGGTTTTTCTAGGTAAAAGTTGGCTGCAGTAACCTATGTCTGTTTTGCTTCAATATTTCCATTCTTACAAATTAAGGCCATGGAGGAACACAAAGATTTTATTTTCATTCTTTATTTTTTAACAAATGCCAATTAAATTGAAATTAAATCCAAATTCCTTAAACGATCAGAATTTTTCTTAAATGACTGTCTTTTCTTTACCGTTTGTTTGCTCATTCTACATGCAATTTAAATATTAATCTCATTTTTCTATCCTCTTTCTTTCTTTATTTTTTTAATTTTTTTATGAGTTTTCTTTTCCCATTGAACATCCTTCAAGACGTGGAACGAAGCTTTCACCACAGTCGAGAGGGAATAAAAAAAAATTACGGTTTTCTATTTTTACTATCGCTGGATCAATGTTTTCATCAACGACGAGCTCGACTCGAACTGAAAGGAAATGGATTGAAAGCGAACAACATGGAGACGAAGGACGACGGAGGACAATTCCTGACCGGAGACACCGATTTTACAAAAGAAATAAAAAAACCTTTCGAATGCAAAGAATGCAAACCTACTCTTGTTCTCTCCTTAACCCCCTCCATCTTCTTCCTTTTCGAATTGAAAATTACTTTAGAATCGGATCTGGTTCCCTTTTAGAGACCTTACTTTGATTAGGGGGCATCTGCGTCTAAGTAGAAAAACTTCTCTTAAGAAAATTTATGCGCGAGTAGATTTTACTTAGTTTATTTATTTATTTATTTATTATTATCGTTGTCATTAGGCTCGTTTTATTAAAAATCGAAAAGTTCACTGACATACAAGTTAAAATTAAAACAACATTGAGAGATTAAAGATTTCAAGCGTAATTTTTAGCAGTTTAAAATATTTATAATTAACAAAGTTATTAAATGAATTAGAAATCGGTCTTTTTATAGCCGTTCAGTAACAAGTAGCACTTGTAATTGTAATCCGATTAATAACTTAATTACACAATAAGGACTTCATGAAATTAAAAAATTCTTTGTAAAAATTAAAAATGCTAGAATTACAATTTCATTTTTATAAGAAGCTTATGATATCAGAAAAAAAATTCCAAACGGCTCTTTGCCATCGTTGGAGGAAAATCTGAAATCGGATGATGTCACAATGAGATAACGTTCAAGGGTCAAAAGAAGAGGCAGAGAAAAGCTTTAATTGGGAGAAAAGTTTAAAAGAAGACAGTTAAAATAGTAACAATCCAAAAATATTCTCTCTTTAAAATAGAGAAAGTCAACGAAAAGATCATTTGTACAATGTGAGACAAACTTGGCAAAAACATTTAACACAGAAAATTTAAAGATGCAAAGCCCTTTCATTTACGAAACGTATAAAAAGTTTTTATGAAATATAAAAAAATACACTCAACAGTGCATATTGTTAGAGTAAATATAATAATTGACAATACAAACGCCCCCTAAGCCTTTCCTATGCAATTCAAATTTAACCAAGTCAACCAGCGCAAAGATTGCAATCTTAATAATAGATGAAAGAAAACCTGGCAAAGCTATTAATAATTTATCCACCTGTTTTTCCTCGTTCTCTCTATGTACAGGCTTTCCCATTTTCTGTTTAAAAATGGAATTTCTAGCTCAGAGAGCGTAATTTCACAGTTATGATAATTTCCACAAGGCTGGTAATTGGTTCATTCGCAATTATTCCGGAGGTAATTGGACTATTGATTTTATCATCTGCTTTCTATTAACTTGTCATCCTCGAAGATTCATTAAAAGTGGATTACCATTATATTAAGGCCAGTAAACTCATTGTTTATTATTTTTCATATTTATTAAAAATACTAATACAATAAAGCGACACTGTTTGCTTTAAAGCTGTTTATTATCTCTGGTAGACTATTAAAAAAAATCACAAACAATAATTAAATTTTCAAATTCAGAAGTTATATCGGGGAAAACGATATATTGAAAATCCAATCTAATCCCAATTTAGTAATTTCCTATTTGGATAATTGATTTGCGAATTTCTTTTAAAAAGGAGAACTTTTCTGAGAATTTGAGAAAAGCCAAAATCTTCGTTTAATTTCTTTTTATTAGCGCTTCTGTAAATTTATTCAGCAAGGTATATGAGCATAGAAACTATATGTTTCATTAGTGAAGTTGAGGATGTTAAATTTGAATTTCCTAAATAAGAAACTAGCAAGCGTCGAAAATGGTTGGTTTATTAGAAATTTTGGCGACGACTACTAAGGTCATTTTGCGCCTTTTAAACAAGTTATATCTGTACGCAGCCCGGGACAAACACAAACATCCATGCCCACGGCAGGATTCGAACCCAAGACCAGGTAGTATTCGAGAACTAGAAAGCCCTAACCCTCTCGGCCGTCGAAAATGGAAACATTGACAAATATTTTATATTTTTGAATCCAGGCTGGGACATTTTCATCAATTTATATTGGTTCGTTTGAAAAGCCATTGCGTTTTTCCAGTGATTTTCAAGACCGTTTATTTTATTAATCAGTGATACAGTGCCCTTTATGTCCGATTATCTCCTGCTTCTTTTGCGAAATGAAACTTTTGATTCCATTTTTAAAAAAACTTTTCACAACGTATCGTTCGAGAGTGTCATTTAAATGAACGTTTTTCCACTCAAGGAGTTTGCAAGGATCTAAACAAATGGAAGTTTGATGGAGGAAGATCCAGCAAATATGATAGGGGAGGCAACGCAATCTGAACCAGCTCCAATATTTTTGTTGCGACTCATCAAATTTGTATGTGGCGGTGCATTGTCATGATGGAAGACACCTTTCCGGGGTTGTTGTTGTTTTTTTCAATTCTAGACGCTTTTCTGCTACTGCTTCGTTCAATTTGGCGATTTGTTGACTGTAGATGACCGAATTTATCGAAATATTCGTTGGTATGAGCTCGAAAAAAAACGCTCGTCAAATCACACATATTTGAGAGAATCAGAGCGATAGAAACAATCAAAATTGACATTGGCGTTCTTTAAGGGCTTCGCCACCATTCACTTCACGTAACTTTTCACAAGCCTGCACAGCGCTCTTTCCCTTTCGGAAGTAATAAAGTAAAATTTGGCGAAAATGCTGGTGTTGACTCTCCATTTCCACAACGTTATAGAAAGAAACGTTGATCGATCCGCACACCTTTTCCATGATGGAAGCTAAAGTATCAGCTGTGAAATGCGCATGGGCGCATGACTCTATAGCTGCGTTCAATATATTAAATTTACAACTACAACCAACTATAAGAAAAAAAAACGCAATTACTTTTTGATAAACCCATTATATTAAGATTTTCTTGCAAGTTGCCGATTAATTGTCATCTAAGCTTATGCATTAATTATTTTTTTTTCAAAGGATATTTGCATTCGCAACAAATATAAAGTAGACGTTTGCTGGTTGATAGGTTAAGTAATGTCAACTTAGCATGTAAATGATTACAATAAAAATTTATTTGCTTGTAACCTTTAAGAAACCCCAAAAAGGCAGCATAAAATTCTTCTTTCTTCTTATTTGTTTTACCAGGGAAAAATTCAAAATTCCAGCCGACCTGTCGTTAAATAATTTTATTGGCGGAACCGCACCCGAAAATAGAAGCTCGTTCCGTTATGAGGGCCTTGTGAAGCCCATGATGTATTATTATTCAGAATTAGATCATTAGATTCTACAGGTATAAAGCTCTGCAAGATTCGCAGTAAGCACGACTTTCTACGCTCTTGCTATCCTAATAAATTTCAAAATATTTTGTTTATATTGATGACAAAATTATACAATTCTTCAAAATTTTTGAGCATTCTTCTCCAACATCTCCGGTTCCCTTCTGCAAGACCAACTTCTTCAACTCGAAAATTCCTTCTGATCTTGATTTCTTCAAAACCACCTATTAGTTTCTTCTAATCTTCATTTCTTCAGAAACCTCTTCTGTTTCCTTCTGAACCTTAATTCTTTAAGAACATTACTGCATTTCTTCAACTCCTTCAGCATCTTCGACTTAACCATCTCATACACTAATGACCTCTTGGTGATGTATATATTTTATATATTTACTTGTTTAATATATTTATTTTATATTATAATTTGTAAAGGAAAATGTCCACTAAAACTATTTACTATAACATATTCCTTTTTTTAATTAAATCCTAAACTGAAGTAACTGCCAAACATGCAATTGGAGTCTTAAAAACGTGTAATTTGACTCATGGCATGTCCTCGAATCTAGTTGTGTTTGGTAATACTCCGCAATTTATCATTTAAAATTCTTGGGATTGACAGCTTAATTAGTCAGCCCAGTAAATGACTGACGTACTTAATGAAAAAGCTTAAGAGAATCTTAACAAAAGAGAAATAACGAATTTTAAAGGACAACAATGATTACGAAAGTGGAATACGTAAATGCGTTCTGCCTTCGGCCCTGACATTCCTCATTGATATATTGAAAGTCGCTTAAAACAACTTAATTCGGACGACTTTATCTTTTGAAATTCACATCTCCATCACTGGAGTCTGTAAAAAAGTTGATTTGTGGACACTACAAAATATAAATTATTGCGCCAATCTGAAAGACCTGTATGTTCACGTGACTGTTAATATCCTACTTAGTTTGGCCATGCGTTAAAACGTCTACTTTGGATAGAACTCCTCAAAAGTATGGATATAAAATAATACCCATTAGGCAGAGTAAATGTTTTCTTTAACACCGTTACTTCCTGGAACCAATTCCAAAATCTGTTGAAAATTAGCATTATAAAGGGAATCGCCCGAATTGTGGCAGTCACATAAAACACGCCAAAACCTTTATTTCTCATTAAGTTATGCGTTGTCAATGATGACCAGGTCGTCACCTCATCATAGCATTGATCCAGCTCTTTCATTTATCCTTAAGAAATGCACACTTTTAAACAGAACAAAAATAAAATATAAATGTGGAAGCTTTTCTCAGCTGAGTTCCTCGAGCTAGGTACAGGTGGTTCTTGTAAAGGTTGTGCCAAAAATAACAGCGCCGGATTTAAAGTTCGTCAAAACAGAGAGAGAGAGAGAGAGAGAGAGAGGGGACCTTTGTTGAATATTGTGTTCAACAATTAATTGTAGCATATGCAGGCCTACTTTTTACTGAAATAAAAATGTCAGCAATTTTTGAATAAATGATAGGTTTTATTACAAACTTAAATCTGGCACTCTTATTGGGACACTATTTATTATTAAAGTGTGAGTTATCATGCTGAAAAACTCATGAAGTTGTTTACAATATACTTGAGCTGTGATTGTTTGCTTTCGTGGAAACAGCTCAAATTATATAAACACTAGCCATTTGAAGAAACTAATTTGGCTGAGGTTTAGCCTGTTCCACACTACAGAATGAAGATAAGTTTTTGTGGTTTGACATTCTTGTAAAGTAAAAAACCTCCGGTCAAAACAAATTAATTCATACTTCTTAAATTTGGCGAAATCACTCCCCATGTATATTTACAGTTGTTTTTTTTCAACTAAATTACCGTAAATTAATATAATATTTCATTTGGAAATCCTATTTTTTTATCAAACTAAATTAAATCCGCAGAATCCTATTTTTAATAATTCAACTGCAGAATACCTTTTAAACATGACGGCCAACAGTTGTTTTAACCAAAGCATAGAAAGAAAGTTCGCAGAAGTTAGATGGGTAATTTTGAGCGCAAAGCAAAGAAAAAGCGAAAGATGAGATTACATTCAATTACAAACTAGTTAAACCTACCCATTTTTAATAAAACATGTTAAAACCAGTATGTGGATGTGCATAATAGCTGAACCAGTCAAGATTGTGGTAAAACTTTCTTAAATTAGAATAGTTTATCTTAACCATTAATATCAGTAATACTACTAGGTACAACCTTAATTGGTGAAAAATTGTAAAAAATGTAATATAGTTTGACCAGATCTTCTCAAGTATCCATTTTTCTAGTATGAAGAGAGTACAGATGCTGACACGCTTTTTCGATTGCTGCTTATTGGAGTGTAACTTCTTGCAAGTGGAATTCCTTAGATGAACTTGGCGGAAGTTATAAAGCTTTAACAATTCATATTTAGACATTCAGAGGCACTTCTGAACGTTTATAAAACATTATTTTTAGGATAATCTGATAATAAACAATAATTTCTTTAGTTTATGTGTAAAGCTCGCCCTAATTGGACAAGCGTATAAATATGCTCCAATAACCAAATCGTTGAGAACTGCTAATCACTGCGTTACATGAAAACAAGCTGGAGTAAAATTTAGCCTCAAAGAGGTTGCACAGAAGAATCGTAATATTTTCTTATTTGGTAGAAGGGTGGATCATAATACTGTTCCTATTGATTAAACAGGTGGTGGCCTTACAGTATAACAGAGGGACATCAGGAGTTCCAACTAGTTTCGCCATTTATGCCCGGCTTGGTCAAGGATATATACAGCAAGAGGCATGCAAGCCTTTATATACAGAACAGTGGTACAAATTATGCATATACATGAACCAATAGGATACAAAAGAATAAAAGAGGAAATAATTGCCAATAGGATAAATAGAATAAGCACAGATTTTCGAATTATAATGGCCAATAGAATAAAAAGAGTGTAAACGCTAATTTTATAAATTATACAAAAAAAAATATACAAAGGGATGGTGCGCGTTTACGCAGACCGAAAAGAGAACTTATCCGGTTGTCTGAGGACAAGAGGATTTACAGAAAATAAAATAAACGGGCAAGAAATAACAAAATGCAAAAGAAAACATACACCATAATAAAGAAACCGAGGAAAAAAAGAGTCATAATAGATCAGATAAAGAGTTAAGTATTGCATACACATTAAAGTCTGTTTGACAATTGAGAAGCAGGTGGGGGGAGGACTTCTTGGCCTTGAATATTTCGATCGCTTCGAGGGTAGCAGTTTTTTCTGGTCTATTGCAGATATGTAAGACAGACATAACCTCTTATTGTGTCTTTAAAGCGTGTCCGGAATCTCCCTCTTATTTGACATTTTGCTTGAACAAAGCGCACTTCAAGCAGTAAATATGAACCGTAAATAAAAAGCATGTCCAATGAGGCTAAGGCAGCTGCTGATTGGCTGATGAATGAAGCCAGCGTCATGACCACGTGATCTATTTCAGGAGGAGCGATTCTCATGATTTGTCTGTTGGACTACAGAACACCAAGTTCAGCTACAAATGGAGATACCTCAATCAGACGCGAGTATTTTAAATTTTCTATTCTATTCATTCTAACAACTAGTGTTTGTCATCCATTCTGATTCTTGTAAAGGAAGGATCAAATTTTCAGGAAAACGGCAGAATGCTTAAACAGAGCGACCATTTTGTGGTGCAGTTCTGAAGTCATGAAGTTTCTTCAATGCATTTTGGAATTTTCGCTATGCCGTTCAGGATTTATAATAAACAGTCGCCACGTAATTGTCCTGAGAAGATTTTCTTCAGCTTTAGTAATTTATCTAGTAGTAATTAGCTCTACACACGTCATCCGTTTCATCAAACTTTTAAAGCCTTAAGTACTCCTCTACTTCATCCAGTCACTTTCCTTAGCTCTTCTTTCTATCCGCAGCAGCATCATCATGTAATCGTTTAGTCAGCCGTTAATTGCTCATTCATTCTACATATTCAAACCATTTCAAAGCACAATAAATTTACAACATTTCTGTTTTGTTATACAGGGTGTCCCAAGAGGAAAGGTCAATATTTTGCGTGAATATAGAAGAGTCATTGTAAATCAAAAATTGTATATAAACGTGTAGTCTTTATTAATGTTTTCCAAGATACAGCTATTGGTTAAGTATTGAACATTTAAATGCAGTTTTTCCTATCTCTGGATTGATCGCGGTGGAAGTTAGCTGACCACACAAGATCACCCGAACTAACTCCCTAGGATTTTTATTTGTGGGATTGGTTAAAGTGTGAGGTTTATTACAGTCAGTATAAAATACGAGTTTATTGCATGTATAATAGAGGCTATGGGCCAAATAAGAGAATGTGAAGATGCCTTCAGGCGCGCAATTCGCCACGTTCTCACAAGAATTGAAAAAAGCATCCCAGTATGTGCGGCTATTCAAAAATTTGTTATCACTTGTTATTTCAAATTGCTGTATTTTAGAAGCCATTAATAAAAGAGTACATGTTTATTTAAACTTTTCTACCTCCACGAAATATAGACCTTTCCTAATGGAAGTGTATACATATCCCTGATATAGTCATTCGGAACGAGAATAGCATTTTTTTTCCAATTACTTAGACCTTGTGTAGAATAATTGTACTTTATTGATTAAAAGAAGAGCAAGAAAAAAATAATTAAGGCAAAAAAATTTAATGGTCTTTTTCAAGTTCGGTTCAGAGCTAAAATGCAATTAATAGGTCTGCCAAATTGCTAAAGGAGTAATAAGAAATTTGAGCGAATTCTTATTATCTTGTTTGGAAACCAAAGGCTTTTAAGCGAAAAATAAGATTATCCCCTCCAGTTATTATTTGGGAAAAATCAAATTAATCTATTGTGCCATATTTCATTAAGAGGTGAAACGAATTCCTCAAGAAACAGCCACTAAGCCATTTTTCTTAAGAGCTCAATTTAGAAAGGCAAAATTCAATTTAAACGTCCTTCCAAGGCAAATTGCTTATTGCTCGGCATTACAGCATGTAATGTCTTCCTTCGGTAGCCTTAAAGCCCCGAAAACATCTTTCTCTAATTCGTTTCTCCCCTTTTGCTCCTTTTGTTCTTTTCACTGGAAAAAGATCTAATAACAGGAGCTATTGTAATTTTGAGGAGTGGAAGTGTGATTGTAGATCTCCCGCTGCAAAAGAGAGCATTTATTATTGGAGGTTCTTTTCAAGGCAGGGTTGTTGCTCGTCGTGTCACCGACTGGTGCCGGGGATCATCAGTTCGTTACCCGGTGAAGGCGCACGAGAGAAAGCCGTTGTCACCACCCGTTGATTGCCAACGAGGGGGCGGGGTAAAGACGAACGAAGAAGATTCCCTTTCGGTCCAATTAAATGGAAACCGAATGACGCAAAGGGTGGCAGATGTTCACCACCGAGCAATCGTTGTTTGGATTAGGGCTAGCCTTCTTTTTTCTCTCTCTTCTATTTCCTAACCTCACTCGTTTCTTCTAATCAAATTAGTCTTTACGATGAGTAACAATCCACATTATTTATGAGCGAAGCGCACAATTCATGGGTTGGTGTAAACCTGTGCTAATGCAATCCAAGGGGAAAACAGGAAATTTTGCAAAAACGTTTCTGAGAATTTGCTTGTTTGTTTTCTTGGTCTGTTTGCCAGTAAAACGATAAGAGATAAAAGCACCAATATTTGATGAGATTCAACACATTTCACAAATTATGTGAACATGTGATAGCTACCAAATTAAAGCTACCTTAACTTTACAAAAGTTATCGTTTGGCTAATGAATGTAATAAGTGGATCCTTGCCCGTACTCAATTAGTCATGTCTCTCTCAGCCCAATGGCCAACGGTCCTCCAATCGTCTGCCTAATTCCAAACGTTCATGAATAGACACCACAGTTTCTTTCACCATAACCAAAAGAATTCAATTAGAGTTCTTTATTTGTGGCATTTGCAAGTCGGTCTCAGACGCAGTTTTATCAGATTATTAGAGCTAGGCTATTTTGGCGGAATGCCGTGCAATTTCGCACACTAAAGAGTGAAACTTCAAATATGCAGCATAAAAATATCTCTTTTATCCTTTTTATTGTCCGAATAAAATGTTGGATATTACTTCTTGAGCAACCCAATATATGAGAAATTCTTATATTAAAATTTAAAGCGCATCTCGACCTATAGAGTCAAGCAAAAAACTTTAACCACTAGTTAACAATTAAAGCTATAAAGCGTCTAAAAATATTTTATTAATCTCTACCACCTCTCCAAAAGGATAATTCTAAAATCCTTAACAAAAATAAACAGACAATCGTATCAATTCAACCTTCTGAAGGCTTCTAAGCATTTTATTAGGTTACTATTTTTTTAAGAAAACCATATAACCATCAAGTCAATAAGGAAACCGAATGAATTTTGCAACAGCAAGATTCCTTCGTAAGAGCCAGACAAGTTCATGGCAATCTTCCAAATAGACAAAGTCATGATGTAACTATGACACAATGATAATATCAAAACTTATTATGAGCACACAGATCAATGGCAATTAAATGATAACTTCATTAATGAAAGGACATCCTTTAAATGTTCTGCTTTTTGAAAGAAAGGTCCTCAATGAGCAATTGTTTAGCCCATCTTCTCTTTCTTTATCAATGAAAGCTATTAATTTACATTATTAGCTACAGTTTGAATTCAATATACGATCTCTCACGAGATAATTATAATCTGATTTTGACAACCTCTTTCGATTTTCCCTGGATCTATTTGTCATGCTGTCGCTGTCAAGTGCCATAACCACGAACAAGCATTTTCATGTAATATCTTTAAGCATTATACACTGTTGTCCATAAATTAAGGGATATGCAGAATGGAAACCTTCCGAACATCCCATCAGGCTGTTCTCTAGGTCATGAAAACACAATTCAATCATTATACACAAAGGTGGCAGCACCGCTGCGACGCACCAACATAAAAAAAAATGCATGAACACCCCTGACACAAAAACTTGTAACACCCACCCCCTTCTAGTTTTGTAAACAGTAAGCGACGTTTAGTACGCTGTGCGGTCCTTCCGGACAGAAACACACGCAACACAAAGTGCTGGTATGCTCAAAACCAGCGTATCCAACAATAGTTGGGATATGGCCTCCCATTCTTGGACCAATGAAGTTCGCAGGTCCTGCGATGTTCACGATGGTGGTTCGTAACACGTCTTGCAAGAGCTTTCCGTGTATTTAGGTCCGGGTACCGTTCTGGCCAATCCATGCGCTAGATGTTCTCATGTTCCAGATAGTCATCCACTATGACGGGCATTATCGTCCATATAGAGGAAATCTGGACCACCGCATCCCTGAAGAGATGACCATGTCGCAGGATACTATCCCGGTGCACCTGGCCAGTTATGGCCCCTTTGTCGAAGATTTGTAGCGGTGTACGGGAAACCATCATAATACCCGACCACACTATTACATCGCCACCACCATAACGGTCACGTTCAATTTTGTTAGCGGGGCTGGACCATGTCCTACGCTCTCTCTAAATGTGAACACGTCCAGAATCAGAGTCCAGACTGACCTGACTCTACTGTTGTCCTTGTGTCCCAGGGTCAACGGAATGCACCTCATCGATCGTCGAGTATACAGGCCACCTGCGTGGAGTCTCCTATGTACCCCTTCCCTGGAAACATTAACCCCAATGACCGCTATCAGCTCTATGACAATGTCGCTGGCTGTGCTTTGCCTATTCCTATGGGCAGATACAGCAAGGTAGCGGTCCTGACTAAAGTGTCTGCGGATTTTCCATCTTATTGGAACCGTATCCAGTCTTGAAAAGACTCTAGTTGACATGTTCAGCGCCCAAGATACTTCAATCTGGGACTGGCCTGCTTCAAGTCGTCCAATTATTCGTCCTCTCATTTCACTCTCTAAATAGACACGATAAGCCATTAGCAACAATTATCGAATGCTCAACGGCCAATGAAAGTTAAAAAACACGTTCTATATGGCACATGCACTATGATCTATGTCGCAAGGTCAATGAGGTAAGTGTGTTCCTTCACCAGTGTATTTAATGTGTATTTAATGATGGAATGGTGTTTACAGGACCTTACCAAGTTTGGTGATGATTAGATGCGCGGAATGGTCACATTCTGAAAATCCCATAAAATATTTAAAATTTGGTTGTAATTTTCATCCTGAAAACTGGCCAAAATATTAAATACGATGATCAATAATGTGATGACAACAATCGTGATCAAATTTGCATGACCTCATAAAAAGTTCATGACTCCAATTCATTTAAGAGTCATTTAAGTGAGAGCAATTTAATAGCTGTCAATTTAACCTTCGTCTATAATTAATTAATTTACCTAAGCAGATAATGAATTTGGTGAGTTACATCACTACAATGCTCGAAGGCATCCCTAGATCTATGTTCGTTAAAAGAAAAAGCATACACGTTTGTTATCATGTACAGAGAGCAATTGTCGATATTATTTGGAGCAAATCTAATTTGGCATTGTAGGACAACCGCAATTAGTTAAGTGAATGAAAGAGAGAATCTAATAGTATTTCTAGAAATAAGCAAGCACATTATAGGTCTTGGTTCAAAATCTATTCTCTCATAGAGAATTCAATATCCATTGCTGCTAATGATTTTATTTTATGGCTTGCCTTTAAAGAACGTTTGAACCCAAAAATCAATAAATGAATTATTTATACGAAGTTAATTTGCTCTCTTAAAAGCAATGAAAACGAAATTTTGAAAGAACCATTTCAGAGTAATTTTGTCTTTGAGCTCTAGAATCACAGGCTTTTTTTCCCTTCTTTTTTTCTCTCATTTCATTTTAGTATTTCTCATTGTGATCAATTTCATTCATTTTCGATATTATGCATAAAGAAGCCAGCAACTCCCCTATTCAACCACACTCACAGGCTTGGTTGAAAGGAATAAAGCAGTTAGGAAAATGTGTGGCTTGGTTCCTGTGTCTCTTTGAAGTTAATTAGAGAAAAAATATGTAAAAGAAATTAATGTTTACAAGCGAAGCTACAAATCGATTTCGGGTGATTCGCCAAGATCAAAGACTATCACCCTCTTCCACAACGTCCTCAATTGAAACGGCGTGCGTCACCCTTACGTCACCGGTATCACGTGGCCTTACCAACGTCACGAGACGGATTAGGACGCTTCCGGTGAGTGGAACCGCTGTATTAAACGTTTATTATTTGCTTATTCAGTTATGGGAAGGCAAGCTTGACAGCGTGCATAATTAGCCATTTTAATTTCCTTTTTCATGGTGCTAAGCGAAATGTCACATTCAACTCCTGGCGCCTTCTTTCGAATTTCTAATAAGCAAACAAAAACTTGCGATTTTTATTCGACTTCTTTTAAATATTATTTATCTTTAAATATTAAAAGAAAATTGTTTTCTTTAAATATTAGTCATTTTCTTTTTTTTTTTTTATTAACCTTTGAACAAAAAGCCACAAATACAAATGAATAAATAGAATGACAAGCGCAGTGCATCGAGGAAAAATCATTCCAATATATATAAAAAAA
>JAHWFO010073857.1:105171-122046 GCA_023313115.1 Rhysida immarginata
ATCATAAGCAATTTATCATATTACGATTACTCATTATCATAAGCAATATATCTTTTCTCCTTTATAAAATAAAAACTAACTTATCCAAAATTATAAAATTTTTTTTTATTTTAGTGAGCATATGTACGTAAATTTAAAACAGGTGTTAAAACATAACAAGGGCTTAGGACTGACTCCATATCAACGTGTTATTCTAACGAAGTAGCAGAACTACGGAAAACCAATTCAATTTCACGCCCGAATGTTTCGTTTTCATCATAAATAAACCGAATTACAAGATGTTAATGAATGAGCGCAAAGCTCGGAGCCATTAATTAAAGAACTCGTGATAGGAATTTGATATTTCACTCTCACGAACATGAATTAGGAACGAAAAAGAGCAATAAATCTAAAAGAAAACATCTTAATAAATGGTTTATTAATAAATGCACTGAAAAGTTAAATGGAAATAAAATGCAAATGAATTTAGATAATAAAAATACTGAATTGTAAACAGTTGCACGTGCTTTGTCTTAATTAACTGATCGTAATGTTTAAATAAATAAACCAACAAGGTTCCTGGGTTGCTCCTTTTACAAGATGATTAAGGATTTCAGCCACTAGATCAAGAAGGAATGAAAAATTGCAATTACTCAAGTGAATATTTGCCTACGAACTCGCCCCACCTTCACTATGTAAATATTGGGGCAGTTTCTTCAATAAAAAAATTTATAAAAAAAAAATTTTCATGTAAAATAATGCAAAAGAGGAAAGAAGCAGTTAATTAAATGTTTTTATGATGCAATTTCTAAGAGAGCGCATATACATAATTTGCTCGCAACTGAAATAACTTTCATATTTAGAATATTAAGATTTTAGAAAACTCACACGTAATATTTTTAAAATTTAAAAAATCTATACATTTTAATTTTCTTCTTTCAACCTTTTATTTAATGTTAGTGTAAAACGGGAGCCTCCATTAAGACTTTAAATGAGGTGCTCTTGGCGAGGGGCTCAGGTGTCCCGATGGGCTGTTGAGGATTAATCTTTCCTCACCTAATGAAGGGAAGCAAATCCTATAAAACTGGTCCCCATCTACCCTCACTAACTTAAAACAGCTCCTGACGTCGCCTAAAAACTCTACTACATATTGTTGCAATCGCAAGTATATTAATTTTTTTACACCTCAAATTTAATAGACACTTTGTAATGAAGAGAATTTTAGGGGTTCACATTTTAAACGAAAATTATTCGCCTATCTATTAACTATATGGTTAACGGAATAATAAAAGACGAACAGCAAATAACTTTTAAATTCAATGCTAATTATTCAGAAAATACAGCGAAAAAAATCTTTTAAAAACTTTAAAATAATCGCTCAGAAACGCTATCTCGGAAAGAAGACGATTTTCTAATGGTTTCCTGAATGAAATCAAAGGACATTTTCTGCTTCCTTTTCATTTTCATATTTAATTTTATTTTAATTAATGAATCCACTAGCAATTAATTAATCTGAAGATGGGCGACGTTTCATATTAAAACCAAGACAGTGTTCATTGATTTTCTCCTTTTTTTTTCGATGCCCTTTTCTCATTTCTCTTTTCTTTAAGCGCGATTTTGCGATTTTACACATTTTTAAAACGTGTTTGGAAATCTGTGTAGATTTAAACTTTTTAAATATTTTTTAAAAATCTACTGACACTTATTTGATGGAAATGTTTTATTAAAACATTCTTGTAATTTTTTTCGAAATAAATTTCTTTATTAATTTTTTAAATAAAGAATTTCTTTGTTTTAATAGACGCAAATCAAGCACAATTTTTAATATTAAAAATAGATTTTGAAAGAAAATACGATAAGAAACAGAACACTAGGAAAGAAAACTTCGATCTCGTTATTTTTAATGAGAAAAATAATATAAAACCTTTTTGCATTAAAAATATTGCCTTTTCTACACAATAAAGAAATTATCATTGATTTTTTGGAAATTTACAAAAAAAACAAAACAAAAACAAAACATATTTACCTTATCAACAATATTTGGCTGTCCGACATCGTAAAAAACATCTCGTTTAAAGCGAACTAAAACAGACAAAAATAAAAATAAATTATATCTCCGTCTAATTTTTGTATTATCAACTATTACGCTGTTTATAATAAAATTAATGGATATTAAATGCCCAAATTATTTCCCCAACTTCTATCACTCTATACACTGATGATCTACTCTTTTGTTTGCCGATGTTCAGATCACAATTAATCGATCTTTGTCTATCCTGAGTCACTGGAATGCGGCTAACCAACTGTCATTAAAAATAAAACCAAATACATGATTTTCTATCAACGAAATAAATGTTGCCTTCCCTCTGAATTACTCATTTTCTATAATTTTCATGAACTCCTCTTTACGTATACCTTTAAATATTTAGGGTTTCACTTATCTTCAGATTTATCGTGGAATCATCAAGTTAATGATTTATCAGCGGTTAAAAGGTTAGATCTGATTTCTCGTCTTTATTACTTCCCTTCTTTCTTTTTTTTAATTTCTTTATACTATTCTCTACTTCATTTGCTTCTCTGTTACGGTATTCAATTTTAGAGCTCGATTTCGAATTTCATTTGACTCGTCTTTTTAGAATACAAAACTGGTTTTTAAGAATTTTGTTAAAATGTCGTGAACCCGCATCAGTTTCTCAACATTTTAAAACATTTCATATTCCAACTATATACCAAACAAACTAAGATATAAATAAATAAATAAATAAATAAATAAATAAATATAAAAGAAGAATACCAAATGACATGTGAAGTTTAGCAAGGCACTTGACGAAGTCGTTGAAGGATACTTTCTTATTGGAATCGGAGTAGCGAAACGTAATTTGTTCTATCATCTTAGAATCGAAGTTGTAGCCTTGACAAAGGAAAAAAAAAAAAAAAAAACTCATCTTATTTCTTGATAATTAATTCAATGATGAATAATTAATCAAATAGAATTTCTTAACTGATAACTGACAAACTTAAGCCAATGATGGAAGGAAAAATTCTGCGACCTGGATTCGAACAAGGAACCTCGACTGTCATGGTTCGAATTTTTCCTTCCATTTTTCAATCGAAAAATTATTACCTATGTTTGGAGATTATCTCCAGTTTATAATTATTATTATTTACATTGATTTCTCCTTCAATGCCAGAAATTTTTTATTGACTCTACTTATTAATCGTGCTTTTAAATTTAAATATAAAACAATTACAGCGTTTTGCAATTGGTAAAATATAGTTTGCAATTGCTAAAATGTAGTTTGCAATTGAAAAAATAATCTTTTCAAATGAAAAAATAATCTGTTCATTCCAAGTTAATGAAAAGATTTATTTTTTCATTTGAAAACTATATTTTTTCATTTGAAAACTACATTTTTTCAATTGCAAACTACATTTTTTCAATTGCAAACTACATTTTACCAATTGCAAACTACATTTTACCAATTGCAAAAAGCTGTAAGTACATTAGATTAGGTTCAAAGACTATAAGTACATCAAGATTTTCCTCAGAGCCTTTTGCTCTTTTGGATTTTCTTACTGGATCTCGAGGCTTATGTAGATTCTCACACCTCAAAATACTCGCTTATGAAGATTATTAAATTCTCGGATATTATTATATCACAAGATCAGATCAGTAATTAATTCTACTGGGCTAGGATTAACGATATGAAAATTAATGCTCAAAATTTTTAAATTAATTTTGTATGTCACGTTTTAACTCTAAGTTACATTCGACAATACTTCAGAAAATAAAGGTTACATTCGACAATACTTAATTAGGTGTGATAATACTCTTAAGCTTTCTTTTCATCTTCATAATCTCCATTTATCTAAAATATCTGGTACCTAATTCTTTAATAATGAATAAACATTCGTATACTGTCGAAATTGAATTTCAAGTTTTGATATTTGAAACTATAAAATTCAAGATTAAAATTAATTTAATGATCAAATTTATAGATTTTATTAAAAACACATCCCTGTATATTTTTATTTTTTATATTTGGAACAATTTCATGATAAAGTTTTCTCTCGTATTCTGTCTAATATTCTTTCTAATTTTTTTTTCGTAAGGCACTTATTTAATTTTACAACAACCTCCAAAATTCTGCTGCAGTATCTCCACAAAATTTTCAAGTCCATATAAGTTCCAGTATATTTTAATCATACTAACGCTTTTTTTTTATTATTATTTTTAATCAATTTTGTTCCTTGCTCATCAACCTAAAAAGACTGTTGGAGGAAAACCTTGGCCAAGCTATAAATATGATCGAAGAGTAGGTTCTTCGTTTTACAAAAAAAAAAATTAAAAATCTTTAATTATTTTTTAATATATTTAAATGAATAAATGATTAATTTAATTCAGTATTTTTCTAACCGAGATGATTAAGTGATTTCTCTAAGTTTTCGCTCGAGATTGTGCCATCTTTGTTAAGATCATACTTGACAAACAATTTCTGAAATTACACAAATAAAAGTTTCACTGCATCAAATAAATAGAAAAGAAAATGTTTGTCTCACCAGCCATTCAATTTCAAGTCAAACTCACCAGCCATTCTTTTAATTTAAACCATAGCTGAAGGAATTCTTGAAATTCTAACTTCTTTGAAAAATCAATCTGGTTTTTAAATGTTAATTTTTTTTCAAAAATTTGCTACATTATAATTAGTAAAAAATTATGAGTTAAAAAGTTTTCCTTTAATTTATTAAAAAGGATACATCCATAATGAGCACTAAATATTTGCACGTCGAATATTTGAATTGCAAGTGACCGTATTTTTCTTGGAAAAAAATAAAAATGAAATTGTTACTTATGAAACATAAATTTTCTATTAATATTTCTCATTAATAACTTAAACCGATGATATTGTGGAAAAAGGGATGAGAATTTAAATATGATAAATTAATGGTTTTCACAACTAACCATATTGCAAAGCATAATCCAACAACTTCTTCACCTCATAAGTATCAGCAGCATTATCCTAAAACCAATAAAAAAAATTCAACAACAATAAAATGGCATTATCCTGAAAAATAAATGATTTCCATATAAATTCATTAATTAAAACAAAAGGTTTTATCCCTCACCGGTCCTGCATAAGCATTGAAGTATTTCTGCAGAGCATAAGTATGCGAATCGACGATCTTTTCAGGATCGTCTTCGAGCTCGTTGATGTCTGTGGAATCGTTTAGTCTAAAGATTAAGTTAGAAGGATAAAAGGAACGAACATAAGGGGATAATTTCTTTCATTTAACGAAACAAACGGAAAACAGAAAAATGCACATTTAAGCAACAGCGATCGTTAAAAAGGAGAAAAGTAAGAGGCGAGAAACGCTTCTCTTTGTGTCCCTTACACCGATGAATGCTTGGCTTCACTGAATATTCTCAGAGAGAATTCCATTTCTTGGTTGGGTTGTTCCGTCGTGGGAATGATAATGTATTCGCCAGGGGGCAAAAGGAACCGTTTAGTCACCGTCCGACGTGTCACGTAGAAATCGCTCATTCCAACGAGCTTCGAGCGTTTGGCGAAATCCTCCTTCAGGGGTAGAGATGTGAAACGGTCAATCTGGTGACGGTAGAAAATAAAGAGAGAAAAAAAAAAGAGAAAGATGCAAAGTCGACGCTTTCTAATTCATTCCAAACGAATGCGTTTTTATAGGATTAAAGTTCACTTAGGTGGGACATAAACAAAAATCTCGTTCCCTTTTTATTTCCCCCCTGTAAATTAATCCCCAGCAAATAAGACTGCAATGCTCACTGGAGGTACATATCTAATTCATGATAAAATTTTATTATTGTGCAAGGACGAAAGAGAATAAATTATCAAAATAAATTAGCTCAACGCACACAGCGTCGTCGAAAGAATAAAACAGTTTATAATCTCATACAATTGTAATTTTCAACTTCAATTTTGAAGATTTGAGTAAAAACAGTTTAGACGGACGAGTTGGAAGATTTTAACCAATTCTGCGAAAAGTCGTGTTAAACGCAGTGATATTAAACGAATTCTTTTAAATGCTTTAAGTTCGCAATTAATGTTTATATGCATTTTAATTAAACACTTATTATGCATCATATCTGAATAAAAAACAAATGACACTCTGACGTTAAACGAAAAGAACTTAACAAAGATCGACGATATATGAAAAGTATTTTCTTTTCTTTGTTTATGAGCGCATAGGCTACTTCATTTATTTAAACGGAGTTCGGAGAAATTAAAGGACTTGCTTATTCGATCAGTGCTTTATTAGGAAGTTTAGCTAAAATCTACTTATAAGAATGCACGCTTGATCATTACGTTTTTCCATTCGGCTGTCCGCCGTTTGGGCGATAACTCGAAAACGTATTAACTTTTTCAAATTCTGTTTTCAGCAGCATGATCATAAAGATATCAGCTCGGTTATATCAAATTTTCGGGGTTTTCGTGGACCCGTTCATGTCAATTGCACGTACTCTAACGGTAACCGTTAAAAATCCAAGGAATTGGCATGTGATATAACAAACGAGTCATAATGACGAATCAAGAATGAACTTTTTGTTAAAAGAGTAATTACCTAAGACTGTGGATGTGAAGTCCAACACCAAAGAGAAACAACCAACCGCTTATCCACAAATAATTTAATATACATGTACATTTCGGTCGCTACGCGGCCTTCTTTCAGCATGACTGAATTGACATGAGAATAAGTTTTCTCATATTAAAAACTTGTAAAAAGTCCAAGAAGAGCTGACATCTTTTGAAATTTTTTGGGGCAGCTTGCGGCCATTGGAAGTATAAATGATGAGAAGCGACAGAGTGTACAGGAATTTTAAAATTTTGACGAAAAGCGTTCGAGAAAAAGAATGATGTAGGGTAACTTGAAATTCTGCCCCAAAATGTTCAAAAAGTAATTTAACAAGTTTTCAAATACTACCCCGTCAAAGCTCAAGCTCTTAGGAATGTTTGCAAGCACATCTTTCGTAAGAAGCAGTCAGAAATTCGAGGTTAAAACTTTCCATTAAATGAAACAAACACCCCTATCCCTACACGCAATTCATGGCAATCGCTTCTATTAACCCTCAAAACCATACAATACCACTCCTGTTTGTTCCCGCTACACTTTCCTTACTCTCACTTTCTCCCTTCCACATTTCCTTGCATCCCTATGGCCGACATGCACAAGCATTTAGTCAACCGTTCATCACTCTTTCGTTCCACAATTCAATCTTCTCTGTAATTTGGTACATACGATACTTACATTATCATTCAGAATACGTCCCAGCTCCTCAGGGTACTCATAAGATTTTATATCCACTACACTCATAAGTTTCTTAAACCAGCCTAAATTTCATTTTTATAGTTGGCAACAACACTTTCACATTCTGCCTTTTTTGCATATACTGAAAAATTGGCCTAATCTAATCCGCATCATGTAGACTTTTAATAACAATTAATTGATGGTCTTAAAATTCCATTTTTATATAGGAAGACGATGTTCAATTAAATTTCTAATTACGTCCTCGCTAACAAAAACGTAAGCATATGTAATTCATCATAGGCCTCAAAGCGCAAAATGGGAAATTCTTCCTGTCAAGATTTTCGATTTTCGGATGAAGCACACCATACCAGGAAGATCCAGGTCACAAGGGCATTGAATACGAAACACACAAAGCTAAACATTACCACTATGGATAATGACGTGACAATTGCCAAAGCTGATTAGCCCAAACACATAGCAACCGAGAAATTATTATGCATGAATTAAGCTTTGAAACTGAGCATTAGTTTCGTTAATGGAACCACAATCATAACACCCTGGGGTTCAATGAAATCTACGTGAATGAGTAGTTTTCAAAGCAAAGGATGGTGGGAGTTTAACGGTTCTAATCTAACGATTTCAAAGGGAAACTTTGTTTCGTATCCTTCGCTATGGGACGCTTAAATGCCTAATAAAGTCAAAAGAAATATGCGAAATGCATTCTAAACTACCAATACCAGTTAAAAGGAAGGAACGAATATATTTTATTAAAATAATTTTCTTTGTTTTGAAAAATGCAGGAATTGAGTATACACATGTACTGAAGACTAATGATCTCTTTGCATGAGTGGACAATCAATGCTCTCATTTCTTAAACGGTGATAGTTTCCTTTCTTAGGAGAGTATGTATTAGTAAATTTCAGAGATTTCAGTCTATAAGTGAAAATCACAAAACGACGGGGCTGTGAAATTGAAGATTTTCGTGGCACGAGTATAATTTGTCATTGCCTGCTTTAAAGTGTTATACACCTATTCATTGACATGTATTAGCAATCAATATCGCCTGCAAATTAGAATGAAATAAAAGTAAAGGGAAAAGATTATTTTCGCAATACGTTAACTTGTCTTCCACTTAACGTGTATACATTTTGTATACATCATATAAAAGATTAACTTCTTGAATATGTCATTCATCCTTGGAAAAAAAATGCTGCACCTTAAAAATTGCGAATCCAATTTTGAATTCAGTTATTGAATCTTCCATTTTCTTGCGAGGTTCCTTGTGTGTCAACTCGACTGTGAACGACGCCATTTGATCGTTGTCTTCATCGTGGTCGTCAACTTTCAAGTGCACCTGAGGATTCTTCCAAAACGATTCTGCAAAGATAAAGCAAGGCAAAATAAATCCCGTTTCTGCGAAAAAGGACAAAATCCAATTTAATTGCATTGGGATTTAGGGCTTTGTAGATAAATCTCATAAATTTTTCTCATTATTTTCTCGCCATTTTCTATCTCAAATTAGTATTTTCGAAAAGAAAGTGCATATTATATTGCTAAGTAAAATTAATATAATTGTAGCTGTATTAAAATAAAAATATATTTGCATGATTAAGTTTATAATTTATTAAAATTTAATAAGAAATACAGATTATCAAAAGAAATAAGTTTATATTATTCACAAGTCCAGGAGAGTATTTAATCAGGGGTTTTCAAGATATTCAGCGACGAATATTTGGGGAGGGGGATGAAAAGGAGAATAAAACGAATGCAATTTGAAATTTAAAAAATTTTTAAATTGAGACTATTTTAAGTTCAAAACTCGCATTAATATTTTTCATTTTATAATATCTTATAATTTCACTTTGGAAGTTTTTATAAGTTATACTTGAATGAACACGAATTTAATGATAACTTCCATAATTTAATGATGTAAATAATTAAATTAAAAAACTAAAAATAAATAATAAAAAATTGACGATGAAGAATTATTACTTATTCATTGTTACTTATTTTCATTGTTAATCTCTTTTCACATTGTTAACTTAAATTATTATTATTTCAAAACTGTTTATAATCTGTCCAAAGAAAGAAAAACTGGGCGTATCCAATTAAATTTCCAATTTCAATTATTAAACATTGTTAATTTTACTTCGCAACAATATCTAACAATAGAAATTGGACACGCCCAGTTTTTCTTTCGTTGGACAGAGTATAATATATATAAAGTGCTTCGTCATTCTGTCATATCCGAGGCTAAAAAGAAAAACAGGCTCCGGCACTGAAAAGTCACCTGACCAAGATAGGTCTATTAACAATCTAATCTTCAATGTTTCCAACAAAGGAAAAAACACTGATTGTTAAAACACAAGACGGAAACAATGAAAGTTACATTGTTAATAGACCTATCTTGGTCAAGTGACTTTTCAGTGCCGGAGCCTGTCTTTCTCGTTAGCCTTGGTCATATCCGAGGCCAACGAGAGACAGGCCAGGCAACACCACCTAGGGTGCGTCCACTTATTCGTTCGGAGTCATGCTCCGAGTCAATGTGATCACGTGATCAGAGTACTACCGTCATGGCTCAGAGTCAACACAACGACGTAACAATCGAAGACTTTGATCGTTATAATCATTTGCGTGCAGTATTGCCAATTTAGCCTTTTTTTCATGCGCTTGTCTTTTGTTGGACATTTTTAATAAAAATTAAACAATGCGCAGCAACTATCTACCATTCATTTAAAAGTCTTCAATTCTCTTCAAAAACTCTCATCATTATTCATTGGTGAACTTATTATTTATTCTTTTTATTTATTATTTTATCTTTTCCATTTATAAATGAGTATAGAATCATTCATTAATAAATAAACATATTATACTACTTCGTTAATTAATGTATAATGCACGAAATATTGAAATGAGCTTTTAAATTGGACAAATTGGCAACACTACTTGTGAACGATTCAAGATATTTTTTCCCATCTTCGCAACCTCCGGAGGCACCAGAAAAGCATGAGCAGTGCCCATGGCACTTTAGGTTATGGGGAACCTTTAACATTAAGTTATTTTTTATTAACAGGAATAAAAAATAACATATTTTTATTTTTTATTATTTTTATAAAAACAAAGTTCTGGTCATAATTGTAATTTTAATTTATTATCATAGAGACTAGGGTGGCCTCGTGGGTAAAGATGGAACTGAGATTGAGCATATAAAAATTAATAATTATGCTGAAAAAATTGTCTTGAATCAAATTTTCGATCAATTTAAGCTAAATTTTCGTTTGTATCGTGCCAAGCCTACAACAATGGAAGGCTAACCAATTATGGTAAGCTATGATCGTGCACTTTGGAAAGATAGAGGCGGCCATGTTGATAGTTAAACAACGTATGCGCCAGCTTGAAGAAATAAAGTCTTCTCTTGTTTGTGTGGTTGCCACGGCTCCTAACAAGCGCGCTCGCAAACGATATCTCATTGTAACAAAATTAATCATCGTTGAAGTCACAACTTTGTTGGCACTCTTCATTGTTGCGTCGTCTTTCTCATTAAATTTTTTGACACCGATGACTCCAGCTTGAAAGCAGGAGTTAAGGGAGTTAACCCGAGTCGCACTCCAAGCGAATAAAGAAACAAACTCCGAAAGACTCCAAGCGTACCCTGATGTTGGAGGTCAAGGGAGTTAACTCCGAGCGAAGAAAGAAACGGAGACCAAATGACTCGGAGCAAATAAAGAAACGGAATCCGAATGACTCAGAGTCACGGGAGTCACTCGTTGTGACTCCAAGTGAATAAGTGAACGCACCCCTAGACAGAAGGCCTGCGCACAGCAACTGTATACATTGTTACATCATCAAACGGCAAAATTTAAGGCTTATTATTGGTAGAAATACGATTAACAATAACCGAATGATGATGATATAACAATGTATGACGTTTCTGTGCGCAGGCCTTCTGTCTAGGTGGTGTTGGGCCAACACCTCCTTGAAAGAAAGCCTCACAACTGAAAGGTCATGCATTGTTACATCATCATAAGTCGACCAAATTTAGGGCTTATGATTGGTAGAAATATGATTAACAATTATGAATTATGATGATGTAACAATATATGATGTTTCAGTTGTGAGGCTTTCTTTCTAGGAGGTGTTGGTTGGGTCAACACCACCTCTACTCAAAGCCTGAGCGCAAGAATTTCATACATTGTTACATCATAAAAAGTCATCTTTAATCGCCTTTCTACCAATAATAAGCTCTAAATTATGACTTCGTATCATGATGTAACAATGTATGACGTTTCCGGGCTCAGGCTTTCTCTTTAGGTGGTGTTGGTTGGGCCAGGGCACTCAAAAGTCACCTGATCATCGGAGCCCGAGCAACAATCCGTCCTTCATTGTTTCCAACAAATGGAAAAACACTAGTTGTTAAAATCTCCCGAGATGGAGCAACACCAACACCAATGACGTATATTAAAGATAGACTCCGAAGCAATTGTTGTAATTTGAAGCAAATTGGGAAGCTCCATGCCCAGAACTGTCATGGCCGAAAGTGAGTGAAGATGATGCAAAACACATGGCTAAACATGAGAGTAGCTGATTAATAATTCTTTCGCACGCCGATCACGGACTGATAAGTTTATCTTTTCGTTAACTTTATATTTGAAGTATTGTATTATATTTTATAAACAATTTTTCGATCATGGTTTCAATTTCAATTTCGTTTCGATTGTCTTTCAGTTATGTATTTTCATTTTAGTTCCGTATTTTTGATTTATGCTTGTGGAAAATGATTCCTGATCCTTTTTCGTGTCGGTTTGTACAGTTGTACGCAGAACAACTTTGGATTGGTTTTGAATTAATTATTCCTCAGGCCCAAAACTTTCAAATACAAAGCAGCCAGACAACTAATTATTCCACGGCTCACTCCTGCCCAGAACTGTCATGGCTCAATTTGCTTCACTTTTTGCCGCTGTTAACAACAGAATTCGGAGTCTATCTTTAATATATGTCATTGACCTCTACTCAAAGCCTGAGCGCGAAAATTTCATACATTGTTACATCATCTTATCTAGTCATAATTTATGGCTTATTATTGTTAGAAATGCGACTAAAGATGATTACGAGGCCAACGAGAAAGATCACCTGATCATCTGGGTCCGAACAACAATCCTATTTTCATTGTCTCCATCTTGGATGTAAACAATGAGTATTTTTCCTATTGTTGGAAACAATGAAGTTGGATTGTTGTTCGGACCCAGATGGTCAGGCGACTTTTCCACTTCGAGGCCGGTCTTTTTCGTTGGCTTCGAGATGATTACCTATGACGTTTTAACAGTGTATGACGTTTTAACAATGTATGATGTTTCCGTGCTCAGGCTTTCTCTTTAGGTGGTGTTGGCAATACCTCCTAAAAAGAAAGGCTGTGCACTGAAAATTCATACATTGTTGCATCACCATAAAAAGGCATTGTTAATCGTATTTCTATCCTAAATTATGATTCCTGAGTGCCCTGGCAGTTATTTGCAATAATTCTGGCGTACTATAGTCCCCAGGAACCTAAGCGAATGTGGAATAGCTGTGCAGATGACTATCAGCAACCATTCTTCGAGTGCTACATCTAACATTAGGAGATTTGGACCAATATCTGACGAACAATGAACGCCGATTCAAGGATTATCCAGAACATCGATGTTTTCAACACAAATGCCAGACACTAACCCGGAGATGCCTCAATCGCATCAGTTCGCTCATCAAGAAGTTGAAGCGTCCCAGGATTCAAATTCACTGGTATCGCTGGAGACTGCATACCCCCGGGCAAGATTGCAAGAGTTGGTAGATCAAACATCGCTCTTAATTGAATAACAGCTGACCCTGTGTACAATCACATATTAAATGTGGTAGACAACGAGACTGAGTATAAAACATCACTTTTCTGAGAAACCGGTTAATCATTTTTGCTGGAAAAAGTGCTGGCGACTGTTCGATTGGAAGGCAAGATTGCCCTGGCAACCGCAATGAGTGAAATTGCAGCACTTCAATTAATGGGCGCACGAACGGCACATTCAGTGTTCAAGCTGTGCCTGGATCTAAATGTGACTTCAACCTGTAAAACCCCCTTGATATTCAATCGCAACATACAGAGTTGCTATGCAAAGGCAGCATCCTGAACATGTGAATACCAAGTATACAGCATTTCCTTTCGTATAATCTATGGGTGTTTAATGTTGCTTATTGTCTCTGCTTGGTTGCACCGGGCACAACATCCCTGTTATTATTTAAAGAACTGAAGATAGGGGAAGGCTTTCTCTGAAAACATTAAAATTTTAAGACCTCCACCATCTAATTCTTCAACTGTTATCATCTGCAAAAATATCACTTCTTCTCGGCAAGGTTTATTTTGGAATTTCAACTTTAAAAAATCACTTCTACAAAATCTTCTGGAAATCATCAGTGGAATTATCTTGCGGGAAATCTACACATCTATTTGGACATCATTTGAACATCATATACACCCCAAAATTGGGATTATTGTGGACTGAAAAGTGACTTTCTTCAGCATCATTATTTTTATTATTTATTTTTATTTTTTATTTAATTATTTACATTCATTAAATTATGGAAGTTATTTTTAATCTCATGTTCATTCAAGTATAATTTTTCATTTTATTTTCATATAACATAATTATTCATATAAAAGTAGCGTTAATCATCGACATTCGATTACTTCAGATTCATTAAGACATCTATAATCCTCTTGAATCTGTCATGCTTAATCCCACTTAAAATAATCTGAATTCCCTGCCACAAAAGTCAAAATATATTTTTGAAAACCTGAAGAAAGATATTAAATTAAAAAAATAGTATAGTTCAGCCTAATTTGAAATTCGTATTGCCATTTGTTTAATAAAATCATGCAGCAATGTATATATTTAATTAATCTATCGAATGCTAATTTCCATTATTAATCCAAATACATATAATTATCGTGTATTGATCTATTTTCAAATAAAATTAATCAATATAATGTGAATAAAGCAATCACGAAGATGGCATTATTATTCAGTAAATTGTTTGTTGCTAGTTATGTACTGCATGCAACTTGGATAGAAAACACTTAAAAACTTAAGAAATAACAGTCCTCAAGTAATGTACAAGTTCTATATACGCCACTCTCATAATTATAAAAAAATACCTTAAAAATTCCCTTCTAAAGCATATTCAAGAGAATATAGCAGGACTAAAAGTAACATTTTTAAACTACATTTCGTAACATTTGCTTCGTTAGCGGGCATTTACAAAGATATCACGCGGCAGAGGGAAAAGCCACAGTTACCAGGCGTTCGTGGAACCTACTTAGCAAATTATTTTTCTAAGGAGGGGTGGGATGAAGGAGGAAGAATGTTGGAATAGAGCGAGACAACATCTGTTGCAAGCGGAAAACCACTTGGTGGCACGTGTTTCGAATAGGGTGAGAGGAAGAAACGAACGGACTATAATACCTCAGCCTTCCAAGTTAATATTAAAGCCTCCGTTTAAACCATTTGAATACGTCATTCATGCTTTTAATTTACTCATTAGTGACAAATTGGAACGGTCAATTTAAATAAAGGAAGTGCATATCAAAGGGCAAGGAACAGACTAGAGATGCATTGAATTTCAGTTTTAATATTAAACGAGGTAGGAATTTATAATTTAAAATATTATATAATTGGAATATGGATCTTGTATTACCCACTTGGAAATTAATAAATGGTTGGATCTTTCTTGAGCAATAGTCAAATATTTGAAATTTAACAATATAATGACTTTGAAAATGGCAAAATAATCGAAACGATCGTCATTCGTTGTATTAAACATCAAGTACTGCAAGAAAGATTCAACCATTTATGTATGTCTTTATATAGTCAAATTTTAAAAACCTTTCGTCAATTTTCTCAAAAAATTAGCTTTTCAATTCACATCAGAGGTGAATGATACGCCTCTTGTGTGACTATACGAAAAGTAAATCTTACTTACATAATTTTGAAATACTTTTAATTTATAAATTCAATTTAATTTTTTTTTATTTTTTTTAGAATTTTTAATTCTATGATAAAAAATTAAATAATTAAATTAGATGATTCAATTTTAATTTCATTGTTTATGGGATGGTTTTGATGGAATAGTTCAATATTTTTCGCTGATGAGTTTGATCTTAGATTATCGTTGATGTTGAAGCACTAAAAGTCTGGTGTTGTCGCCGATTCTAGATAAGCGTTGTTGACTGGTTAATTCAACACTCACCTAGAATTAACAATAACACCAAACTTTTAATGCATCAACATCAAATCCCAGATCAGCAAATCGAGTGATAACTAGTGATAACGATAACCTACGAACGAAATCATCAAGGAACAAAATTGAACTATTCCTGCAAAACGCTGAGTATAACATCCCATAAATAGTAACATTTACAAAAATTGAATCATTTAACTTAATATAATAATACTGAATATATTAGACTTAATCTATTTTCCATTTTATTCATCATTTAAATATTATTAAAAAAAAAAAAGTTTCATTTTTTGTATTTGACCCCATTTGGGGGAAAAAAAAACGGCTGGATACGTCAATCTTGTTTTCATGGAGGACATCAATCTGTCATTTCCATTCATCTAACTTCAATCTTAAAATAGAGCTAACTGTACCGTAAACCTGCAAATTAATTATCAACTAGGAAACACAGATTCTCGGCATTGTTTACATCGGGAGACAACCTTCAGCAGAATCAACGTACAGAAGGTGGTCAGAGCCGCCGTGAGCAGGTGTCGTAATTGTGCCCAACACATAGGCGCCTCATCAAGGGTGCCAAACTTTAGGTTAATATCTTTTAATATACTTCTCTTGAGAATGGCGCTGAAGATTTACATCATTTACAGTACCCTCTCAATAGAGTCTCACATACAGTACATATATTTTATTTTCTCGAGTTCCATAATAAGCTCAACCAACAAGAAAAAGTTCAAAAGCCCAGGAAGCATGCAGTGTATTGTAAATGTACTGTAAATTCTGAAAATATATATGGGACTAGTATCACGTGGAAATTAAGCAATAAAAGAGAACCAAAAGTGATACGGTAAACAAAGTTTTAATGCCTTGCGTTTCGATTAATACATCATCTTAAAAGGCTACAGTGTTACGAAGTCAGCTGGGAGACAATGCCACTTATACAGGATGATCCATTTAAGTGTAGACATAGAAATATCTCGAAAACAAAGCATTGTACGATAAATTGTCCAAAATCAAAAGTGAATTACTTCGCAGGAGAAATTCATTAGCCCAAAAAATAGCCCCCCCCCCCACGCTCTTGTGAGGGGGGGGGGACTTTGATATCTTAAATAGGAACCCCTATTTTTAATGGTATATTCAAATTGTACACAATATGCGAGGAATGTTTTCTTCTTGGTATTTTTTCAACTGATCCAACCGTTTAGGAGATAGAGGCCCTGAAAGTGTGAACCTTAAAAGTTTTGAACCCAATTTTATCGATGAAGACAAAGAGAGAGTGGGTCTTATAGACATTCCTATTTTTCTTTTTAATGGTTTTTAAGAATCCGAAGTCAGAATTTCACTAAAACAACACGATGGGCT
>JAHWFO010073857.1:122446-162954 GCA_023313115.1 Rhysida immarginata
TCTTGCGTATTTTTGACATTGGGACATTGTATACGACGGTTTTCACTGGCGTTTTTTTGATTGAACAAGAATTACGTTCAGCAAATACTCTTTATTTCGCTCGAAACACGACATGTTTACCACACGTAAAAAATAGGACGCTAACTCGAAATCGTTTTAACATCAACGGCGTTTTGAAAGGTACGGTCATAGCTCCAAAACGACATAAGAGATTAATTAGACTGTGAACCAACCCTTGTTTCCAGCGCCATCTCCTAAAAGACTGAGAATTATTAACCGTCATATCTGGTACATTTCTGTAGAGCGTATTTACTCAGGAAGTAAACTGAATTTAAAAATTAAAGCAATTATAAATTGAATTTATGGACAACCAAATGATATACATGTCTCTAGCCACTGGTTGCCACAATTTTGCAAATAAAGGAGGTGAAAGTCCAAGAAAGTGCATTTTTTAATGCGTTGTTCTCGAGCTATTTGGATGTGCTATTTGTTAATGCTTCAAATTTTTAACGTTCAAAATTTAAAAAATGTTTGGGAAAAAAGTTTATTTTCAAACGTAGAATTAAGAATCTATTTAAAAAATATATGTTCCTGTTTAAAAAAAAAACAAAAACTAAGTTGACCAAGAAAATGTCCCCCAAATGAAAATTAATAATGCGTTTTGCTTTCTCCCTCAAAACTTACATTTTTTCCTAAACAATTTTCCCTGAAATTATTTATTCTCGAGTTATAAAGTTAAATGCCTCATCCGATACAAACTCACATATACACACACACACACAATACATTTTGGTTGCTTTATTCTAATACGGAGCTATTCTCATGAAGTTTTTCTAATAAATAATGAAGTAGATTATCGAACAGAAATGAAAAATGAAGTCGTTTGAAACTTTTCATAAGTATTATCAAATTTTGAGTACAAATCTCTATGTAATTCCGCCACCCCCCCCCCCCCCCCGGGGGGGGGGGGAAGGAACTGCAAAGAAGGAAATTTTTATACTCGAAAGTTGCAAAGAAGGAACTGAGTGTGAAATAATATTCTTTTTATTTTGGTTGATCAAATACTGCATGAAGCACAACATTTTATATAAAGCCGAAAAAAGATAGAAAATCATTGCCTACTCTTATAGCATGCTTTGTAAATTGGCCCCCCCCCCCCAAAGGAATTTCTGGCCACGCTATTTATGCAATTACAGTTTCTTATAATTATTTCCCTTATAAGGGGGAAATAATTACGATAGAAGATTGGGTTTTCTATTTAGAACTTCCCAAATTTCTAAAGCCGCTTTATAAAACCGAGTAAAGGCGATTTTTTCCCCGTCTCTTTCCCGTGATCAATTAACCATGTGAAAATGAGGGTGCGCATTAATTAAAAAGGAGAACATTAGTGAATCTCTCCTATGTGGGAGTTTCGAGATTTGTTAATTGGGCCCTTTGTGAGAAAATAGGTACTGCAATTTGTGTTGGTGTACAGGCTAGGGTGAGTCTTAATTACACATAGGGAGGAATTCGAAAAACTCACGGAACCGAATGCTTCCACCGGCACTCTCCCCGGTCCACTGCGAATGGATGATGCTCACTGACCACGTCTTCGGAGGATCCAATAAGGCATCGGCTGTCAAATTACATATCTCCACGGAGTCGAAATGCTTAACGAAATCTTTAAGTTCCATCCTGAAGCGAAACGAATATGCAAATCACAATGGTTGGGGGGCAAGATAAATTGAGAATCCAAAACCTTAAAAAATTAACATATTAATAGCTTGGGAAACATCTACGTCAACAAATAACGTGAACTTAAGTTGTTTAAGTTAAATATTGGTATTTAATATTAGTTGCCTATATAACAATGAAACACTTTCTAAAAATAAAACTAAATGAAATTCAACTCGTTCTTCTAGAGTTAGATATTTGCATAAATAAATTCTCTGCTTATCAGTTTAACGTACTACAAGACCCTGAACAAAATCATCTTGTATCAAATTGATAAACATGAAACTGGCATGCTTTGAAAATTAGTAAAATGAATCGTATTTTTTTCTTCTCTCAATTAATTCCCATTTAGGAATTGTAAGACGTTAAAATTTGACTTGCAGAACTTATCGGTTTTGGTGCCATTCCCCTTTCAATTCAAACGGTGCTTTTCCAATCGAAATAAATGAAAATCCAATGGCACCGAGTGTTTACGTGCGGATGGGGAGAACAGTAGAAGGTTTTCAATTACATTTCCTTTGAAGTAAATTTTTCAGGTTTTCTCTTACACCATAGGGGCCAGGAATTTTCAACATTAGAAAAAAATTTTCCTAATCGATAAAAAATGTGATCCCCCATCCCCCAATAATACTCCTTTACAACTAGCTCCTTTGTTATATTATACTTAAATACTGTATTTACCCATTAAGATTTGAAATAATTAAAATACTAATATGACTTTCACAAATTCTATGAAAAAAATCAAATACATAAGGGTCTTGAGACACTTTTATAGATCCATTTAGATTGAATAGTTCCATGTTGCAGTATGAATTAATGATAGTGATAACTGGGTTCAATTGCAACAACTGGTTTTATTATTAATACGCGTTTCGGTTTTAACCATCGTTAGTTACGTTTCAAGATTTAAAAGATTTTGAGCAGCTTATACATGGAGGATGGGCCACCATGTATAAATTGCTCAAAATCTTTTAAATCTTGAAACATAACTCACGATGGTTTAAAAACGAAACGCGTTTTAATTAAAACTACGTTGTTGCAATTGAACCCAGTTGTCACTATTATTACTTTTATATATCTCAGCTTAAAGAGATTTGCACATCAAATTTTATAAAAATAGGAACACAAGGGGAGGAACAGTGTCCGAGGCTGAAGAATTCAGCAGAAATGAGAAGTAGAAATGAAGAAAAACAACTGGAGGAAAAAAATAATTACTAGGGAGCCAGAAGAAAGAAGAGATTTAAGCTTTGATCGAAACACAGGAAGAGGAAAGGAAGCCCCGCAGGGAAGACGGCAATTGAGACAGCAGCAAAATGTAATAGAAATTTCGTCTCATATAATTACAAATCCTCTTGGGGATTAGAGATATTAAAAGGAAGACAGATGAAGAGAAGACTTGGTAACTATGACCGATCAGAATTTGAACGCTCCTTTAAAGAGTCTCATGAATGAAGGGTTATTAGTTAAGACCGAAACCACAGCAATCATTTAGGAACAAAATGTTTGACAGATATGAAGGTTTTTAAAATTTTATTGAACAAAATACTGAGTCTTAGCTCTGACGAAATGAAGAAGCCATTTTTCCACAATAGACTTCATTAACTTGCAAGAATGTACATTTCAGACTTCATCATTCATGGAAGTACTACAATATTTGGATTATAATGCGCACCTGAGTATAATGCGCATCTAGTTTTTTGTGGGTTTAGGAAGACTGAACAGTAGAGTTCCAAAATATCAGCAGGCAGTTAATTGTTATGTCTCATTACCCCTTGTCCGTCTTCGTTTTCTTCGTGATCCTCAAAATCACTGGAATTTTCACATCAAAATCAGAATATTATGCGCACTTTTGTATAATGCGCGTATTATTATCCAAAAATTACGGTAAATGAAATCCATTGTGGAAAAAGCGGTTTCTTCATTCCATCATCCTTTTAATTTTAAATATCCACAGTTTTGGTGATTTTTCTTATTTATTATTAACTTGAAGAATTTACGGAGAAAACAATTAAAATAAGAATAACTAAAAAATTCTAAAATAATAGAACGAGTAGAGGACATTTAATCTACTTAAAGTGTTTGCAATCAACGACCTTATGGTATTTTGAATCGTAGACACATAATTCGTAAGCAAATTATACCGCAAGCATATCAACACGAGTGAGCGGGGTGGCCGTAGACTGTCCGCACCATAAAACTCAAATGGAAATCCGCTCCAATTTTTTGGAGAAATTGGTAAAATAGCGAACTGACTAAAATTGCCATAATTGTCATAGCCAGTTGAAGGAAAATGATCTTTCCTAAGAAGCATTTTAAAGGGTCTGGGGTCTGATAAGTGGGTTCGAATGTGGATGAACGTATCTGGATGGCAGCCAAAGAAAAGTCCACATGGAAGAATTGTTGAATCACCACTTCGGAAGGAAAATTGAGGGCAGAAGAGAAGAAAACAATTTACTAGAGATGAACAAAAATAGCAAAGGGTGATGATCACAAAAAGTCTTTCATAAGAACAAACATGAAGAAAAGTTAGGAGCATTTTGAAAGGAGTAAGATATTTATGTGATGATTTACGATGAAATGAGACGTCTAATACTATATTTTTTGAAAAAACTTATGAAAACAATAAACGAAAATAATTTATTAAAACATTGCATCGACGTAAAGAATTAAAAATAATTTTTCATTACCAAAACTCTCCATCCTTGAGAAATTTCAGCTTCATCCTGTATCTATCTTCAGTCGACAAGTGCTTCCATTCAGATGAGCTAGAAATTCATGTAATTAAATTTTATATTTGAAAAATGGTACTTCTTGTTCAAAAAAAAAAAAGATAATAAATTAGGACTATTCTAAATTAAATTACGGGCTTGAAGATTTAAAAATGAAACTAGCAATTATTACAGCAATAATTCCAATGAGAATGTTTAATTACTCGCTTTCAAACTATCGATCTCCTTCTTCACGTCTTCCATAAGCATTAAAACTGCGCAAATCCTTTTCAAAAATCATCAGTTCAATGTCTACTTAAGCACGAAAGATTCGACATCTTTTAGCAATTCCCGAACGCGGCTGAGAATCGTATCTTATAAAATGAACGGCAAACGTTTTGCATTCAGAGTCGAACAATTGAACGCGCCTCCACCTACCCTTCGGCAAACATCTCACCCAATACTCGCTCTATTGACTCGCCTTAATTGGATATTCAACGGCTCAAGGCGATAAATGGAAAATTCAACGTCAGAACCGAAGAACAGAATCCTCAAGAAGATATTGATTTAATGGATATACATTTTATTATTAAAGGAGGTTATAGAACGCAATATTGGAAAAGAAAATGCCCGAAGGAGGACTACAAGAGTGTCATGTACGTGTATGTTTCATTTCGTTTCCGTCTGCCACTTAAAAGATGCAAAGAAATTCAATTTTTGAAAAACACTTCTAAACTTTCTGCCTGTAAACAAAGCTTAAATAAATAGATCTCTAAGGAATTGAAGTTTCAAAGCTCTTTACTCTCTCATCTCAAGACGACGTTAATAATTAGATGAATAAGTTTGGTCTTCATAAAATTTACAGCAAATTCAGAAAATTCCACTAATTTTGTCCTTTAGTTAATCCATGCAGTCGTTTATTTAGGACACAGCTCAAAAAACAGACGAATGGAGGAAGGGCTCTGGTTTTCTTCATTTACTCAGAACAATTTTTCTCTCCTCCCTCCACCTCTGCAGTTTGTAGTGGAATCATCTACCAGAGCGTTTGCTAATCATAACCAACCAAATAATCAACAATTAGTACAATTGTTGATGAAAATTTTCAAAGGTTGGCTCCTAATTGGCCGTTTGTCATGTCAAGAATTTGTCACTAGCCCAAACCCAATTTTCATTGATCACTCCCTTAGAATTTAATCTTAAATTTATCTCGATCTTTTTCTAAGTTGGCGACGAAACTTCTCGCCACGTGATGTAAAAGCAAGTGTACAATAAGACTCTATCCTTGGGCCCCAATTATTCAATTACTTGTGTCTAAAAATCAAAGTTTAATTAAACCCATTTGGGAAAAATTAGAAAAAAAAAGTAAAAACGCGTATGTATATAAGAGATGTTATACATAGCGTTGTATTATGATTCGGTAGGTCCTGTTATACCTTCATCAAATTCTACACAAATCACCCAAGAAGACGCCCTTAAATGAACTAACTAACATCTTCCCGACTCCAGAGAAAAACAACAATATCGAAGTACTATTTGCAAACAATCTTACTAAGTAAGAACTGTAACTACGTTTTGAAAAAAAAACTAAGAAAATTCGTGGCTCACCTATTTACAATGCTGAATATAAACATCTAATCATAATTACATGGCTATGTATGACATCTCTTATTTTCTATTTTTTTCCCCAAATAGACTTAATTAAAATTTTATTTTAAACAAATTCTAATTCCATTGATCAATTTAAGTATTCAGTTACTTTGTGCACGAATTTCCGATGCTCGACCAATGCAAATTATGGTTTTTTGCAGGTGATAACTGATGTGTTGACATGTGCAAGCAACCTTGGGTACCTTATAACTTGACTACAGAAGACACTGAAGGATTTTGAATGTTGGCTCATTACGTTGGTAAATTTATCCCAGACCTCCTGAGGAATGTGCAGAAAAAATAAACTGTCATAGTAACGAATTGGTGACGGGTTTTGAAGCAGTCATAGGATTTGAAGTGGTACACGAAGTTTCGAAAGCGAGGCACATTCTAGATGACATTTACAAAGCTTCCTTCCCGGATTACTGGAAAACGTGATTTCTCTCTTGTCTTTTTTTTTGCTCCTTTTCTTTTGCTTTTTTTTTTTAGGTTGACAGTCGTCAATCTTATTTTTCTTACTTATCTCAGTGTATTTCCTTTGGTATTTGTTGAGGTAAGGTGAGTTTTTTGTGAAAGTCCTGTTTCCGTCCAACCCGATCAAATGTACACTCCACTTTGTTGTATTCTATTTCTGTGGCCTTTAGTGAACCAGCAAGTTTAGAAATTTTACAGTGTCCAATATCGCTTTTCTTCTAAATTTTCCAAATTTTGTATCTTCATAAGATACCATGCTATAATAGTCGCAAAATGATTGGTAGATATTAACAATGAGTGGAAATGCACATAGGTACAATATCTGCGTGAAAAATAGCGCATCTGTTAAATACATATTTTTGCCTCAGACTTAGTCTGAAAATTTTTGAATAAACATTTCGTTACTCATTTAGACTGTAGTTTTTTTTTATTTAATTACATGAGACTTCGTAATATTCCGGAAGCAGTTTAATTTAGGCAAAATGTTTGATCCTGATCTACTGTAATTTTGATAAAAAATTCTTGGATAACAAGTCGTTAATAAGTAAACAAACTAAAAAGTTTTGATTCATTAACATTCATAAAAAATCACATTTTTTCCCGGTTCATTCATAAAAAATATTTTTATTCGTGATTTTACAATAATTATATATTCTCTTAGCTTGAGTGCTTTGCAAAATAAACATTGAACAAATCGATGGATGAATGGATACTGAAAGATTTTCAGAAGCCACATTATAATTTAGAACTAGGTGTTCTAATCCGCCCATAAACAGAACGCGGAAAAACAATTCGTTTTTGCTCATTGTGGCGAACGAATATCCGCTCAATAGATTGTGCAGACACCGTGAAATAGCTGAAAGGAGAAATGTAATGAGGAAAAAATGTAATTTCCTATTGGAATTATTCCATCGATGTTGCTGGCTAGAAATATACTTGTGTGAAACTGATGAAATACGTCTTAAGAAATAATCGTATAGAGACTTAAGATACGTATTTACTAGCTTAAAATCGACTGTTTATACGACAGCTTGGAGAGAATGAGGCATCTAATTAATACTAAATAGGGCTTAATAACAAGGATTGCATATTGGTTTTATAGTGCATTCGATTAAGTCTAACAGATTATTTATAGAAAGTCTATCGATTTAGTTGTTAAATATAGACTGACGTACGTTTCAGGTTATGTTGCTCTCAAGATCAAACTTTAAACAATCAAGATTGATCAAAATATTGTACTTAATGTTAGATATTAATTATATGGCAACTTTAAGAATAAACGCATTTATTTCAACAAAGCTGTATTCATAGACGTAATTGAGATCAGATTGATGACACAGAACAATTTAATACGTAACAATCTAATATTTCATACTAAGTGCATATTTTGAGCACCATCCTAATTACGAGTTAAACACAAATAACGATAAAAAATGTAACACAAATAATGATAAAAAAGGAGTTTCAAATCTATACTCCTTTCCAGGCAACGATGAGGTAAAATATCTCAGACAATGATAGATTTTCATCGAATGACCATGAAAATGCAACATGACCATGTAAATCTGTCATTGCCCGAGACAATTTTACTGCGCCGTTGCCGTGAAAAAGAGTATAGTAATCTCTAAATTCAAATATGAAGAAAACCAATAGATGCAGGGAAAAAGTTGCATAAAAGTTATAATACTAATTTTCATCAAACATCATCGACCTCGGTGGCTCAGTGGTTGCGTAATCGCCTCCGATGCCTGAGTACGCGGGTTCGATCCCGGCCGAGGACGACGAGGATTTTTCAGGGGGAAATCCTGAAATCACGCACTTCCTTCGGAAGGGAAGTAAAGTCGTTGGTCCCGTGTAGTCGTTTGCCGGCTGCGCGTTAAAGAACCCTTGCGAGACAAAATTTGCGGCCCCTATAACGCCGTCCTGATTTGACCATAGTAGTTGAAAGGAACGTTAATACCAACAAACCAACCAACCATCATCAAACATCAAGGGATAAATGCAAGTCAACTTCTGACCTCTACAATTACAGCATATGCTCAAATTGATTATTGTTAAATAAATTTATCAGTGAACGAAACACAGATGAAACGAAGATATTTTATGGAGCATGCATTTCAACATTTTTATTTCTCCACATCGGGTGATTTTTTTTGTTTTTATTATTTATTTTTATTTCTATTTCTTTGAATTAAAATGGAGTTATTATTTTTTAATTAATTATACATTATTCAACTCCTACTCTATAACGACTAAAATTTGCTCAAGAATATCAAACATGGATAAAGGATGGGGAAAAGTAATGTTTTCAGAAGAAATAAAAAATGGGACAGTGATGGTCCCGATGGAAACATCTTCTACTGGCATAATTTACGAAAGCAGCCCGCGATATTCTCCAAGCGACAGCAAGGTAAATAACAAACAATGCTAATTACTTATTTCATATGAATAGAATAATATTCGTTACTATGATACTGTAGGTGGAGGAAGCAATGTTTTGGGGTGGATTTGGCATCAATGGCACAACAGATTTGGTTGAAGTAAAAAGGACACCTGAATCCTGAAAAATACCAAGAAATGATAGGACCAATATTACTTCGCCAGGCGCTAAAATTAGTAGCTCGAGGATGGTATTTCCAGGAAGATAACGGAACCCGTACCTGTTTCTAAGTCAACCCGGGACTGATTTAAGCGGGAGAAAATTCGATATTTGGACTGGCCATCCAGAAATCTGATATGAACCCGGTAGAAAATTTCTGACCCATTGTGGCGCATAAGGTAAATGAGCACGGAAAACAATATAATAATGATCAAGAGCTCAGAGAGGCAATTATTGCGGGATGGAATGGAATAGCAATAGACACACTAAAGAATCTTATAACATCAATGAAACAAATAATATTTACTTTAATTAAGAAGCAAGTTGTTGTTCTACATTAATTAATGACATAATTTTGCTTTCATCTTCAACTCCTTTTGGTTTCTAATGTGTGATCCTATCATTGTGAGACAGCTCATTTGCATTAATTTGCGTGCTACATATTACGTATCTTTCAGGTTAGAATCCAGGCTGCGGAATTTTCTTTCCTATTTTTCATCATTAATTTGAATAGCTAAGGTTGGCGTACAATAAAACCCTCACTGAACATCTTATGATTTATTCTTTAATACATATTATACACTGAACATCGTTTTGGGTTTTTGAGTTATCATGGGAAATATTTGTTTATAATATTTTTGCTTATTACGTTCATTAGAGGGGAACTTTTAAGTATTTGTAGTGTTTTAATTGCGTGATTTCCGATTAATTGTTGTGTCAGTTTGTGCACGTGCTTGTTTGTTGAAAAGTCTTAGGACCAGTTGCTTGGCCACCGAGATCGCCAGATCTCACACCGAAGGATTTTTTTTATGGGGAAGCATAAAATCAATGGTGTACTCCGAACCCGTAGATTTCTCAACAAAATTCAAGATGTTGTTAATGCATTTGTTTTATCGACGTATTAGTCTTTCGATACCTTCTCTTTAGAAAACTGGGCGTTGCTGCCTGAGCCAGTTTTGCACTTCCATTTCAACCTCCTGTCTGCTAGTGGATTCGAGAAGAGGTGAATGGAATGAAAATATTTCTTTCCGGACATCTGTTGCTTTTGGAAAATAAATATTGTCTTGTATCCTACAACATATTCTTATGGCTTTATATGTCAATTAATAATACTTTTCCATAACTTAGGAAAATAAAAGGGTGTTCTATATTTCTTCCCCTCCCCCCCTCCCGTATTAAAAAAAGGTTTTTACTTGTCGCTCCATGCTCCTTTCCATTCAACGTTGTTCCCCCAAGGATTTCTTATTCGAAGGAGATAAATAGGTCTTTTTAAGACTTCAACCTAAATTGCAAATTAACTTTTTTAAATAGGCTATTTGTATTTGATGAAAGATTTCCAAATGACGAAAAATATATAAAAACATACTTGTTCAATAGCAGTTACACTGTATGCATGACCAATGACAAGACCTGATGGTAAAACATCGTTGACTGTGCTACCTTGAAACTATGAAAACAGTAATGAGTTTCACCAAAAAAAAAAATTAAAACATTTTAAATACAATGATTTTTTAAAGTGATAAATGAAATATCTTACATAAATCGAAGCAGCAACGACTGAACGCCTTTCAAAAGCTTTTTTGAGCAATCGTTCAAAATGGTGAGGCGACTGCGGCAAAAAACAGGATTCTACTAAACCACCTGTAAACGCCCTCAAAGCTTCGGCATTCGTTCCACCTATGAGAGCTTCATAAGACCCATGCAATCTAAAAAAATAAAAGTTTAAAAAAATTTATAGTTAAAAGTCGAGCAAAACGGGATCAAAAATACTAAACACAATTGAACGTACTTGGCGAAAGCTTTTTCCAAGAGAGCACCCCAGAATTCATTAGCGTGATTGGAATGCACGAACATTAATTTGCCGGAAACTGTTGGTAGTCGGTCATCGACAATGACTTCGACCCACGATCCATATTGCCAAAAACGGAAGTGAAATATACCAGCATACCAATCGGAGTTGAAACTTTGGTTTCGTGGAACAACTCTGTGTAACAGTCGCTCGTCTTCTGACAAGGAAGCAGCTGCTGCTACGACCCAACAATTTCCTAATGCATGAAAATAAAACCTTTCTATATAACTTGTGAACATCTATTGCAATGATAGCTATGACATTTACTGGATCTTATATAAGAAACTACGAAACTCTACGACAAATGGTCTTATATAAGAGAAAATCAGGCATTTACGAACATCTTACTATGTGCATTGTATGTCTTACAAAGAACTCATTAAGTTGGCGATTAAGCGGAAGAAAACGAGGTGACCACATATGCACAAAATTGTAGTCACCCGCGACTGCATGAAGACATGTTCAGGTACTTTCAGATCATCCTATAACAAACAACGTCTAGGAATGAACCTTAAATCGAGATATATAACGCATACAGAATAATTATATAACGAATACAAGTGAAGCTTTCAGATTCGTAGATCAACTCGCTCATATCGAGGGCCGAATTTATTAGCGGAATGCATAAACCAAAAGCAATCGTATAGTTATCTTGACCATCTTTGACATACATAGTCCAAGCCTCGCATGATACTTTTAAAAAGTATGATAGTTGTTCAGTAGGTTGTTACGAAGGATGATAGGTATGATAGGTGTTACGAACGAAGGTTGATCGAAGAGTGATACTTGTAGATGTGATACTCACATTGTCAAACACATACACCAAGCAGCGCTTCAACCGAACCCAACCTCACAAGAATCAGCACAATATTGCTCCAGCACGACAATGTAGATTTCACAAAAGTCAGAAAACCTGAAAAGCAATCGCCAAATTGGATTGGACTATGCTCCCAATCCAGTAGCTCTGATTCCATATGATTTTCATTTTTCCGCCTAAGATGCAATGAGCGAGACAAGGTTTGAAGAAGTTGAGAGTGATTCATGCATAGAATACAAGACAAGAACTGGTACTGGTAAAAAAGGTACGCATGCATAGACTTGAATTCTCGCTGGCTTAAGGCCGTACAAGTTGATGGGATTATCTGGAAGACGTATGCGTAAAGTAATTATTCATACTTCTAAATACAGTTTCCGAGGTAGGAAATGTCGGGCTTTTCTTTCTAAACAATTCTCGTATAATAGTTTATTTTTGTAGCATATAAAGACTATTGTGAAATATTATATATTAGCTAATAATGGTAGTTTTTTATAGATTCTACGATTTAGAACAAATGAATTTGCTTTTCTACTCAGTCAGCTTGATCGCAGATTCGAAAAACGTTTTTTGGAATATCTTTTTTTATGATTGGAAGATTTCACTTTCATACCAGAAAATGCTTTTAAGATATAAAATATCTCTGATAGTTGTAACTAAAATAAATAAAAGAAAAATCTAAGATGCTCAACTGACAAGCCCTGCCTTAATTGAGATGAAATGGTTCATGAATTTTTAATAAAAGTAATTGAATATATACAATCGTATCCTCATAAATTTTATAAATTACATTTTCTTTACAATTTTTCATATAATAATTAAATATCATTAACCATATTAGGCATAAAAGTTTCCTTGCATGAATCATAAAATAAGCAATTATGCGTGATATTTATTATGGCAGATGGGCCGCATCTGGAACTTGTAATTAAACTCGAAAAATTTAATAAAAATTAAAGTGGCTCAAGCGGTGAAATTGCTGGAAAAATTGTTATTGAAAATCGAATTTATCGAAAATCGAACGAAAACACCAACCGATCTCGCCTTGGATCAAGTCGAATCTACTGCCACCGTCCAAGAAAAACGACGGCCGCAGTCCATAGTATTTGCAAATTTCCTATGAAAATAGAGGGAAAAAATATCTTAAATTAATAAAAAACCACAGCATTCTTACTATCAATCTACTTATATAAATGCTCTAAATCGAATGTTAATTACAAATAAAAATAAAATAGTTTTGCTGCTTTAAATTAGTTTCATAGTATAATAGAAAGACAAATGCTGCATATTCATCCTATTTACTTTTATTTATAAACACCTAAACAAGTAAAAATACTTAAACAAATGAAACGCAGAAAAATATAGAAACGTATCTATCAGGCTAATTAATATATTTAAAATATCTATTCCATTAAAAGGATGAAAAAACGATCGAAGGAACATTTTTTGGAACTTCCACAAACGAAGTTCCGTAATAAGGACAAAGACGACGACCGACAACAACGACGAGTGCACCAGCTCAAATTGAATTTCGGTCGAAACCTTTAGGCCAGAAAAGCGAAATATCAAATTTCATCGTTTTTATTTGCGATCGATTTATAACCAGGAGACAAAAGAAATAGATCTCTATAAATTCCCTTTTAGCTTTCTTTACTAAAATCCTATTAGGAGATTCAATAAAGTGAGCGATTAATTTCTATAGATATTTAAAAGAGCTTACTTTTTATTTGAAAAATAAACAAATTGGAATTAGAGAAGACATGTAAAAGAAAATGGATTTTTGTATGCCTAATAATATACTAGCTCGGGAATTTCAAAATGATGTATTGCCTTCCTTTATCGATTTGAAAAGCGTGCCTTTTTTGTAATTTTTCAAATGAAACGACGGAGGGGAAAAAAAAAAAAATCTTTCTGTACCTAAATATGATTTAGACTTACTGTAACGCAAAATAATAATAACATCATAAAAAAGTATATTCCAAACTGTATAGTAAGTTTAAATATCACACAATAAGTTTATGATTTTTGTGGACTCGTTAAGCGAGTTCCTTTAAACAATATCAAAATTTATTTTTTTCTAGCTTATTTGGTTTAAGGAGATTTTGAAGGGCAAATTTTTGTAAATGACTTTTTGAGCAGTTTCAACTGATTTGGATAAAAACTATTTTCAAATAGGAAAATAAGATGGTGATATCAGAGATAGACACCTAATCAATCAAAAAAACTGACATTTCACATAAATACACAATCGAATGGTTATTTATTCTAAAATCTATAAATAGGCACAAAATGAATTATGAATATAGTAAGAGATAAAACGGATTGATGGATTCCTCGTTTATGATTTCAAACTGGAAAAAATTCATATTAATATCATGCAAATCGTTGCCTTGGTTCTTAAACTTTTGGGATTCGGGAGATGAGAGCAAACGACGTGCGTTGTACAATGGCATTTTTACAGTTTCGTTATGGCTCCAACTGTAAGCAATTATTTTTGGAGAGCACAAAGAACCATCTTGCATTTAATTCGTTATAACGTGCATCTAGTGAGAACTTACTCCCATACTTAATGCTGGCAACACCACTCTTTCACACACTGACATTTTTGATAAATTTTCATTCCTTGCTTACTTCCACAAAGTACCTAATCCTTGCAGCTCAATTCTTATTCTTCTTGTCATCTCACTAACAAAAGCATCTTATCTTTCAAACATACAACCAAATATACAATTTTTCAACAGTTTCAGATAATGGACTTGTGCTCTCAAGTATATGACCATCTTCCATCATTTATTCTTATTTGTTTTTACATGCATACGTACACCATCTTCGCTTTCATCTGTATATATTACAAACTTCATTTTCTTTTTTTATCCTGATACCAAGCACATTCGAAACTTTTATAAGAGTAAGACTTTTGTAAAATTTCCTTTTTCTCCTCTTTTCCATATGCAAATAAAATAAGTGGTTTTCCTTTTAGCTGAATTGAGTAAGAAATTAAATTTTAATATCTTTACATTCAGAGTACTTTTCCTTTCCTTAGCAGCTGAATTTCCTTCTTCCTTTTATCTTCTTCCTTTCGACCTCTCCTCTAGAAATTATGGATATCTTAAGTTTTATGAGATCAAATTTTTGCCTTATCTAAGCGCTTCTTAACAATTCCACATTTTTGCTTTATTTTTGATTTTCTTTCATGATGAGACGGTCCTTGCTGCTGTTTCAGTCAGCTGCATTTCATTAGAAATTGTGTTGAGAAAAAACTTGTGGGAAATTATGCTTTTAGAAATTATTTATAATCATAATCTAGCACCAATTTTTAAAATTCGGAGTATCTACTTGGAGCCCACTTTCTTCAAACTAGGCCCTCGAATGTATAGTACCAATTACACCATAATGAACGATTGCGTTATGAATTATTGATTAGGATAAGTCCGAGGAAGATGGGCATACGAGAAAGATAAGTTATTGAACAAGCAAATCACCTATGATAAAGACCCATTCGAGCGGCCAGATTACTATGACCTCTCCATCAGTACTTCGTTGGGCCACCTTTTGCCTTCAGTACTGCGGCGATTCTTCTTGGCATTGACTCCAGGAGGTGTTGAAAGGTGATGCGAGCATGGTAAAGTCTCCCTCATGTTTTTTGAAACCACCCCTGCACAATACGAGCACCGTGGCATGGTGCATTGTCTTGTTGGAAGAAGCCATCTCTATTGGGGTACGCCATCAACTTGATAGGATGAATTTGATCACCAACGATACTTAGATATGCTGTGCTATTCAGACGTTGTTCCACACAAATTAAAGGGCCTAAATCATACCAGGAAAATATGCTTTCATGCTGTTTCCGCTAAATTCTTACTCTGCCATAAAATGTTAGGTATATTTAACGTTGAAGAATATGATTATAATCTTTTCTTATAATTTTTTGTTTATATTAAAATCTGTTGAAGTTAAAAAATAATTTTTAAGAATCTTACTCTGCCATTTGCAAAATGCAACTGGAAACGTGATTCATCGGACCACATGACTTTTTTTTACAATGCTCGACTGTCCAATACTTTTGTTCCGGCGCGAATTGGAGACGTTTTATCTTGTTAACTGGAGATATCAAAGGTGTCCAAACAGGCCTTCGGCTTCCATATCCCATACGAGGCAGTGCGCGGCGAACAGCGCGTTCAGAGATCTTTGAGAGGATCCCTGATTAAGAGCTGTCGTAATTTGACGCACTGTTGCCCGTGTAACAGTCTTGCCAATCTCCGTTCTGCCCGAAAATTGACTAGTCGCTGACAGCGACAACTCACACGTTCAGACCCAGTTTCCAGTCTTTAACACTTTAAGAACAGATGCAGCTGTTTTGCTGATACTCGCTCCATGACTCCGAGCGCTAACAATCATTCCATGTTCAAAGGCTGTTAAATCGCGTCGTTTGCCCATATCCTCGGAAACAAATTACTTCAAACAAATATATGCTTCCGTATTTATAATGGTCTGGCCTTCTAGCAAGGTTCAGCGCGAAATCTAACTAATGTAAAACAGTGTAATTAATCACTTGGTAAAACAGCCACGGATGACGCAATCTTAAATGTCAGAGATTCCTTGGATGTGTTTGGTAAAACACTCCATTTGTTAAAAAATGAAAAAAAATTTTGAAAACCTCCCTTTAGTTTTAAGCCCGTAGATGATGATATACCGAAACTATCGGTCTAATCCTGGACCTTTTTATTTCTTATTTTTCATTGAAGCGATATTGATTTTCACAGCCATTATAGATATCATGTAAATGATATTTCAAAACATATACAGGGTGTAAATTTTAAGTTGACAAAGCAGAATAACTCGAAAAATAAGCTTCACACGAAAAAATGCGTAGAATCCAAAGTTGTTTATTTTCGAGGGGGCATCTGCTGGTGCTAAAATTAGCCCACCCCCCCCGGCCCCTGGGGGTGGGGCGGGGGGCAACTTTAAAATTTCAAATGGGAACCCCTATTTTTTATTGCAGATTCAGGTCCTACATAAAAAACTACGTACATTTTGTCTGAAACATTTTTTTTATTTTTGGTAGATGGCGCTGTAATTCAAGAAAATCCATTTTCTCATTTTTGCGTGGAAATAACTAATTTATTATTCATTTCGATTCCTACATTGTTTTAACTACAATGTAATTTGAAGACATTTCGTCAACAAACAAATAACGTAAACATTGGCATTTTTTTCAGAATGTTTACATTTTAAATTCTGATCTTTAGAAGAAAAGATTGTAATTTTTCAACTGTTTTTGTGAGTGTACAACGCCGTATTGCTTTTGAATTTACATTATGAATTATCTTTCTGTGGAAGAAAAAATTGAGATGGTGTACATTTATGGAGAAAGTGGGAGAAATTTTGATAATGCAGTCGCGCTTTATGCTCAGCGTTTTCCTGGCCAAACGCGATCACGGTCTTCTTTTGTTCGAGTTATTAAACAATTTACTGCGGAAGGTAGTGTGAACCAGAAAAAAAGAACCCGTGCAGCTACTGTTTGTGGAGAAAACAATCAAGTGTCAGTCCTAGCTGCTGTGGCTCATAATCCACATGCGAGCACAAGAGAAATATCAAGGCAATCAGGAATTTCACATATGAGTGTTTGGAAAATGCTGAAGCTCCACAAATTTCATCCATATCATGTATCTATGCATCAGGAACTACATGGCAATGACCACCAAAACCGTCTAACGTTTTGTCACTGGGCACTTCAGCAGATGCAAACAAACCAACATTTTTTTGCACGAGTTCTTTTCTCCGATGAGTCAACATTCACAAACCACGGGGAAGTTAATCGACATAACATGCATTACTGGAGTGAACAGAACCCACACTGGATTCGAGAAGTCAACCATCAGCGACCTTGGTCAATTAATGTTTGGTGTGGGATAATTGGCGATAAACTTATCGGTCCATATTTTATAGACGGTAATTTGAATGGCAACAAATATCGTAACCTACTTGAAAATGAACTACCAGATCTACTTGAAGACCTGAGTATTGAACTTCGACAACACATGTGGTTTCAACATGATGGTTGTCCAGCGCATTATTCATTAGTAGCGCGCGAAGTACTACATCGACTTTACCATGGTCGCTGGATCGGCAGGGAAGGTCCTGTGAATTGGCCAGCCAGATCGCCTGACCTTACATCGCCAGATTTTTTCTTATGGGGTTACCTCAAAGATATCGTTTATAAGGAAACGCCAACCACTCGCGAAAACATGATTCAAAGAATAAGAGATGCTTGCGCTGCAATTACACCAGACATGTTATCAAGATGTGTTCAGGAATTTACAAAACGAGTCAATAAATGCATCGAAGTTGGAGGTCATCAATTTGAACATTTAATTTCATAAAACGGCGAGATGCAAGGGATTTAAGGACAACAAGCAGGCCGAAAGTGAGAGGCGAGGGGACTCACTGGAAATACAAGCACCCCGAAATTCATTTACTTGCAAGTATTTGCAAATAAGAAAAAATAAAACGAAAACAATCGGTCCTTTTAAGGACCACCAAATCTTAAACGGGAATAACTTCATCTTTACACAGTCTTTTACTTTTTTACTCTGTTAGTTAATGAGTTCACTCGTTAGTACGTAGGATGTTCGGTTAGTTAGTTAGCTAATCAGTTGATTTGTTTGATAATTATAAAGTTGTGTGGCCTCATGACCACGAAACAAAACAAAATTATCCTAATCCGCGGCAAAAAATAATAAAATAATAACTTTGCGGCAAAATTTACGAAGTAAATAAGTATTTTTTATTTCTCCGTAACCATTTCCACGCAAAAATGAGAAAATGGATTTTCTTGAATTACAGCGCCATCTACCAAAAATAAAAAAAAATGTTTCAGACAAAATGTACGTAGTTTTTTATGTAGGACCTGAATCTGCAATAAAAAATAGGGGTTCCCATTTGAAATTTTAAAGTTGCCCCCCCGCCCCACCCCCAGGGGCCGGGGGGGGTGGGCTAATTTTAGCACCAGCAGATGCCCCCTCGAAAATAAACAACTTTGGATTCTACGCATTTTTTCGTGTGAAGCTTATTTTTCGAGTTATTCTGCTTTGTCAACTTAAAATTTACACCCTGTATAAGCATATACGGGGAATGATGAATTGGTAACAGATGGCATTTGAAAAGAGTCAATGAAAGGCAATCGATACAGCTATCATTAGCGAATGGACGAATCAATGTAAGATTGAAGAACAAGATTTTATGTGAAAGGTTTATAATTTTGAAGGAGAATACCTTTCATGGCTTGAAGTAGTGGGAACATATCGGGGACATTTCTTCTTCTTCATTAGTCTGTTCAGAGTCCAAAGTTTGGCTATGTAAATTATGTCGAGGTTGTCCAGAAATTCGATTTTCCTCTAGCGTTGCAATGCATGGCGATTTTCATAATGTCTTCGGTTTTTCCGAAGCAGTTGTTGAGGATGTGGTCAGCGAAAGAGGATTTCTGTCTGGCGTATTTTATTATGTTTATGTGCCGTTTGCGGAAACGCCTCGAATATAGGTTTTTAATAACAGTTATTTATTCAAGACTCATTTTTGTCGTATATATTTATAGATACATATAAATGATTTTTGTTGTTAAAATGGTTATAGAGGGGAAGCGTGCGACATATTTGTTTATAAAATTTTCAGGAAGTTCTTGGCCGCTTGCCAATGTTTAACCTGCTTTTCAAGTCATAGAGGTTCTTCTGTAATAACGTGTACGGTCTGATGACAGACTGCAAGACATAATAAGAGACCCGTGACTTTATTAACGTAGCGAGAATACGACAAAGAAAGACATTTAATCTTTGCAAAAAGAATTACGAATCTCGCTGTGTAATTCAAAAGAAGTTTGTTTATTAAATACTGTAAAGGGGAAAAGCGGACATGAAAAAATGTTATTGGAAGAAAACAATCGATGGACGATAAGAAAAAAAAATTTTTTCAAAAAAATCCTTTTCAATATATTAAGAATGGAAAAACAAAAGGGGGAAAAAATATAATCTATTCTATTTAGCGGGATTTTCTGAAAGTTTTATGTTCTTAAGTATTTACCTTATACTAAAACATATTTTATTATTTATCCATATGGCTATTTTAAATGCCCTAGAATACAGATTTTCTACAAGAATACAAAATGAATTGCTGTATTGTATCTTGAGGTAGCATATTTCTTTGAAAATAGCCAGCCCTATTTTATCGCCGCCCTCAAATAGACGCCGCGTCATACATAGTAAAAGAGAAACAAACGCAGTCCTCAATGCCGCAACTTTTATTACTGGAAAATTAATTACCAATTTGTTATTACATGTATTTTTTAAAGAAATTTTTATAATGAAGGTAAATATAAGTTAATTTTATTGCCCATAAATTGAAAAAAAAATTAAAAAAGGAAGCAAGAATATGACGTAAATCAAAATGAATGCTTACAAAGTAGAAAAGGGAAGGAAAAATTCCGCGGCCTAGACTCGAATTAGAAGGATATGTTTGAAGAGTTTCTTCAGTTTGTTATTCCCCCACTAAAAGTTATTGTTAAATAAACGCCGCGGCGTCTATTCAAAGCCATTTATTATTTATTTATTTTATCTGTTAAATGCTATAACAACAACAATGCCCGAATGGGACCGGTATGGTTGTAAACCGACAAGTTAGGTCCCAACGGGCGTTTCAAACAATGTAACGAAAATAAAATTACATAAATCAGTTATTAAAAAAAAATTACAATGTTATTTATAAAATAAATTTCGAGGCAGCACAACGTTGCGTATCACGATATATATATTAAATTTTAAGTAATTGGGCGTTATGGGAAAATTAATTAACAATTTATAACCATTATTTCCCGTTATGAAAAACCCAACACTCTACAATTGGAATCTTAAAACAAATTAAAAATTTAATAAATAAGTCAAAAGATTAAAGGCTAAATATAAAATAAAAACAAAAGGATCATCCTAGATTATTAATAATGTAGTTTTTTAACAACTTTCTAAAGATAGATGTGGTTATGATAGATATTTTACGTTTAAAACGTACAGTAAGTTTTCTAAATTAACAACAATTAAGAAACCTTGGATAACTAACCACATTCTGGATCAAATAAAAAAGAAAAATTTTCTTTATCTGAAATCTCGCCATACTCCCTCAGTTTACAACGTTCAATCCTTTAAAAAATTTGCTAATCACTTAAAGAATACTTTAAATACTGCTAAACGATCTTATTTCAACTCCCTTTTTGCTCAATTATGTACTAGTAAAGACAAATGGCGCACTCTAAATAAATTATCTTTTGATAATTGTCCATCTCAATCTCCTTTCCAACAAGGAGCACAAATTAATAATTCATTGCTAACAGATTTTCGTCATGCTCTGTTGCCTCCTTCAAGCTCGTCTGATTCTATCCCTTTATCTGCATTCAATTACCCATACGGGATTCCATCTAAGACTTCCTCTTTCTATGTTACTCCGTCGACTCCTTCTGAAGTTTTTGATGTAATATCTAATCTTAAATCGTCTCATGTTCCCGACCCTTTAGACATCCAATCTGATATCGTTATAGCAGTAAAGGAAGCAATTATAGCCCCATTATCTTATTTATTTAATTATTCAATTAGTTCAGGAGCCTATCCATCTATGCTCAAGATAACGAAAGTTACTCCGATATTTAAAAAGGGTGACCCTAATCAATATTCTAACTATAGACCAATTTCAACTTCACCGGTATTTTCAAAAATTTTTGAAAAGTTGTTTTATATACGTTTGTCTCAATTTATTTTTTCTAACTACTTTATAAATCCTCATCAACACGGATTCGTACCTAATCGTAGTGTCGAATTTGCTTGTATCGAACTAATTGAATTTGTTTCAACTCAAATGACCATCAATAACTTTGTGGCAGCTATTTTTGTAGACTATACCAAGGCGTTTGACAACATATTTATCTATCTATTTTCTATGGTGTACGAGGATTACCACTATTATGGATCTTTTAACAGATAGGAAAAACTATTTACAAAATTCCGGTAAATCCTCTAATTTATTGGTCAGAAACCTTGGTGTACCCTAAGGCTCAGTACTTTCTCCTCTTTTATTTAACTTATTCCTCAACGATCTTTCATTTATTTTCCTATAAATAAATCTATTTTCTATGCCGATGACACTACGCTATTATTTTCCGGCTCTGATATCTCACAATTATTATTAACGATGAATAATGCAATGTGCAACTTATTGCAATGGAACGAAATAAATTCACTAACAGTTAACGTGGATAAATCCAATGCAATGTTCTTTTTACAGCGAAATAAGCGAGATGTCCAGGTCTCTCCTCTGATACTGTACGGCAATCACTCAATAGCCACAGTCAGATCGTTTAAGTATTTAGGACTATTTCTAACTCACGATCTTACTTGGAATTTACATATTGACAATCTAATAATTAAGCTAAATAAAAAACAAGGCGTTATTTCTAGGCTCCAATTTTTACCTATTAATATTCTTCTTCTCCTTTATTTTACCTGGATCCACTCTTCTTTATGTTATGGGATTGCTTTTTGGGGTGCCACCTCCCAATACAACTTAAAGCGAATTTTGAAGCTCCAAAAATGGTTTTTACGCACACTTACTAAATTGCCGAAAACGGCATCGGTTTCTCATTTATTTCAATCTTTCCATATTTTAACCATTACTCAAATTTACTTAATTCAATCTTGCTGTTTTATTTATAAAGTAATAAATTCCTTACTTAAAATTACAACCCCAATTACAATCAAGTGATACCAAGACACACATCCTTATTCGACTCGGAGCGCCGATAATATCTGCCTCCCGTATGTAAATCGTGAGTACCGTAATCGCTGTATATCAATTAAATGTTTGGAAAATTGGTCGATTATTCCCAAGGAAATACGATTAACTTCACCATATATAACTGTTAGGAAATATTTAATCCGATACGTTACCACCTCAATAAGTCAACATCTCTTAACTAGACTATGTTAGGTTTAGGTACTGTTTTATTTGTATATAACTTATTATTATTATAATTTCACTACTATGTTAGTATGTAAGTAAGCTTAACTTAATTTTATCTACATATTGCTACTATTCATGTTATTAAGATACTATATGTTAGTAATTGCTTACGTTATTTTTAAGTCTGTTCTGAGACCATTTACGTTTTACTTTTGTAAATTATCATTTGTACCAATTAATTATAACTTTTTGTCTATATTCTAATGGACCTGTATTAAGTTATATTTGGTTATCTGTTATTTTTTATTTTATTAGCGTTCTGATTAGATTGTTTTATTTATAATTGTTTCACTAACCCAATTCTGTTTTACCTATTGTTCCGTAATGTGCCCACTTGGCCTAACTTGTCGGTTTTTTACCATATAGGCCTTGTTGGGCACTATTATAACTTTTTTACCTAACCCAAATAAATAAATAAATAAATAAATAAATAAATTATACTGATATTTGAATCCCACAATTAGGAAATAGAGCCCACAATTTCAGACCATTATAAGTGACACAACGCAGAAGATATTGGCGCTTTATTACTGGTAAGCGAATATTATCGGTACATCTGGTTAAGTAATTATGGATATCTTGATTAAATTTTATAGAAAAGGGAGCTGTCGTTAATAACATCTGATTAATAACCTTATAAACAAAGGAACCTAACTGAAATTTATAAATTTGCTGAATTGGAAGAATGTATAACTCATGAAAAATGTGTGAAACCGAAGTAGACTTCGGTACTTTACATACAGTTCGAATAAACCATTTCTGTAGTTTAAAAATTTGGTTAGAATTATTTAAATTGGTGCATCCCCCGAAAATTATCCGTAGCACAGCATAGAATGAATCCAAGAAAAATAAAGTAATAATAAGAAATTATGGGAAAGACATTGTAATCTGGAGATTGTTCCTTGCCTTTTATTAAGTTTGACTATGAGCGCGTCAACGAGAAGGTCCCAAGAAAGATCATATGATAAGGCCAAACCTAGATATTTGACCGAAGTCACTAGTGGTATTAAACTACTATTACAGGAAATTAACGGAGAAATAGGAATGTTGCGTTTATTCCTTCAAACAAAAACATGAGATTAGTTTTCTCAATGTTGACTATTAAAGAGTTCGTATCATTCCACTGTTTCAAATCATGTAAAGATTGGTTAATACTCTGTGTCAGCTGTAAAATATCTTTATTATAAAAAAACAACGTAGCATCACCTGCGTAAAAAATAGGTAAAATAGAAGTTAATGCTAAAGGAAAATCATTAATGAATAAATTAAATAGAAGTGGTGACAAAACCGATCCTTGAGGGACACCTCTATGTGTAACAATAATGGAAGAGGATAAGTTAGCATTCATTAGATAATATTAACACCATACTAACGGAGATCCCTGGATATTATAGTATGTTGACAATTTATATAATAAAAAAGGAATTGAAACATTGTCAGATGCCTAGTATAATCGACAAATATCGCAGCTCCAAACTTGTTATCCACCGTTTTACTAGAGACAAATTTCAGCAGTTTAACATTCCTCTTAGGGACAAACCCATGCTGATGAATTTAATAAGCCTCTCGGAAAAAACAAATTGCAAAACTCGAAGGTAAAAAACCTTCTCGAATATCTTTCCTACTATTATAAATGAAGAGACAGGGCGATAAATGTAGAACATCAATTCAAAATTCTAATTTGCTCGATATTTTGAAATTTTATACTGGCAAAATAATTAAATATTTTTACGTAATTTTATTACTTCTTATCACAATTTGTAATTTTTTTCATCATTAAATCATTTTTGATTATCATATTTTCTGGTTAAGGTTAAGTAATTTTATTAAAATGTTAATTAATACAGAACGAAGTCTAAATCTTGGTTTAAGGACCGCTATCTCCTCATCTTGAAAATTTCCCATTATATACGAAAAAGTGACAGTGTCTGGCAAATATTCATGCGGCAATAAAAGGCGATTTGTATTCGGGTATTTTGCAATTTCAAACAGAGGATTATGAAAAAAATTATTTTTCTCTTTATTTTTAAACTGCTAACTTATTCTCTTTAAAACCTTTTAAACAAATTATGTGAATACATTTTATTAACTTTTGCAGTTAATTTTATGTGAGAAAAGTTTGTTTTTCGACTGAGAATTCAACCGTATGGAGTTCAATGAGCATTATATCGTAGATATTTAACGATTAAATAAAATTTAACAGAAAACAGAGTTGAACAAAAATGCGAATGGGGAAAACCATCATAAAGAGCTGGCAAACGTCCAACAAATATAAAATCTGCCGGTTTATAAATAGATTAATTATAATAAAAAAATACAAGAATTAAATGAGACTTATTATTTATTAAATGAAGCTTTTCAGCGAAAAGATTATATGAGAGGATAAAAGACAGGGGAGAATATTTTTTCTCTAAATATAAAATTCTTAAAGAGAAACAAAAAAGCTTTTAGAGTTTTTATGAAAAGAAGGAAACTAGGTCGAGTTTTATCATCATCGTGAATATAAAATGAAATTTGATGGTACCGTAGGTCGCATCCATTTGAAAGCGTGGGTGGAGATCGACCGTACACTCTTGTGGTAAATAGAATCCAACGTCGGAGGAAACTCCTCGTCTTCGAAAAGAATATCGCTTTCCAGACATCTCTTACGAATCTCATCAAAACTGGAATCTTCGATTGATACAGACTCGTGGCCGCTCATCTCGTCAATCACTCAAGGGAATGGAGAATCTCACTTTTCACTTCAAAAGGGAAATTTTGCAATTTCCGCGCTATTTAAATATTGAACACGCAAAAGAATTTGTTACCAAAGTATGCATTATTTAAATCTGTTTTTACGTATTAATTTACTTGAGTGTATATACAATAGTAGAATAAAGCAAATGGGATCTAATTACATTCTAATTAAAGTGCGGCAATTAAGAATGCTATATTCTATTTTTAAGTTCTATAAAACTACTATACTTTATTTTTATGATCTTTAAAATGTGAGAACTTTATAAATAAACGTGTTAATAATCTCATTCGTTAACGTAAACTAATTTTTTTTAAGTCAATCGAAACAAGAGTGCTAGTTAAGGGAATTTTTCTCCACTAATAGAATTTAAATAAAAGATTAAAAAAACACCCGAAACCTCGAGATTTTTTTTTTTCAACAGAAAGCAATGTTTACATTTTACCCTTTCGTTTCAAGTTTAAAATTTCTATTAACACGTAAATTTCAGTTTCACTATCTGTTCGACCCTCTGGTGTTGGGAAAGAGGAAATTTTAATTTTAAAAGACACCGGATCCTTTTAAAAATATTTTTTAAATTATATTTTATCATATTTATAATCTATATAAACAATATTTTTTCGTATACATAAAAAGTGAATTTATTTTCTTTCTGAATTAAATTCATTTCTAATGACACACTTTCTAAGAATCGATACACTGACGCGGTAAAAATGAAATTCCAAGTCACGCAACACACATTTGCTACCGACATCGAGTCGATTTTGACCTAGTCAACCGGCTTGTATTTATTAGAAGAATTTATACTAATCCAAAGATCAACTACATACCTTTACTTTGTTTGAAATAATATCCAATAACAAAAACTATTTCGAATATCCGAATTATTCCAACCGATGACAATACTAAAGACGGCAACCCCGTTAAACGAAATTCGCCGACTGACTACTACCTCCCTCACTCCAAATCAATGGGACATGATGCTGTTGGTTGGCGCCATCGTTTGAGAAAACTAGCTTAAAATTATTTTATTTTTGATATAATCGAACAATAACCTCAAAAAAGCTCAATTAGAGTTAAGTGAGAAAAATGATTTTAATGAAAATAAGTTCGACGATCCCTATGCTAACGCTTAAGTCTCGATTGAAACGATAAAACTCCTATTTTCCAATTTTCTTCCAATTTACAAGTAACAAGTGTACCTTATGTCATAGACTCCTGCAAATATTTTGCCGAATTTTTTTTTACTTTGCATTATCAGAATTGTTTAAAAATAATGCTGATTAATGATTTAATTTAATGCATATCAGTTTACAAACCATACAAATTAATATCAAAATTTAATGTTTATTCAATGAAACCCATTGAAGTCGCTGTGCTTAGAAGAGACATAAATTTGGATAATATATTTTCGCTTCTCCAAATTTAATTATCAATGGCAAATATGATAATATATTATTGTTAACTGTTATTAATAATAATTAACTCTCTAATTAGTGAATTATTTCATAAATTAGCTTTCTTTCACGTTTATGAAATTATTTAATTAATTTGGAAAATCTATAATACGTCATGAACTTACATTTTGTATTAATACTCCTTTGTATTAAATATAAAATTAATTGTACACGAAAAAAATAACAAAACTGAGAGTAATTCCACTTGACCAAATTCCATTAAAAGAGGGGGAAACATTTTCGAGGTCACTCGAGAAATGTGCGAATGTGACCGCTAGTGACCCCAAAACCGTGCTCCATTTGCAATAAATATTAATTGCATTTAGACGATTAAAATTAAAAGATATATATATGAAACACTGATTAATTAAATCGACAATATTAGCATAGTTCAAAAGTCATTACACAAATACGAGAAATGATTTCGTTATTTATATTTACGGGATATTTAGCGTCCGGAAAAACCAAACAAAGAGTATCGACAAATTCTCTATCGTAACGAAGCGCCTTAACAGTGGTGATGAAGGGTACTATTCTTAAGGGACCTTTGACCCTTCGGTGGTAGAGCAAATATTTACACAGTTGAGCAAATGTCAGCACTTAACGTCATTCGGAGAGCAATAAGGCCTGGCAGCTAAAAGTGACCATTACTTCCACAATTCACAAGTGCCGAAAAAAAAATTCGTTTACTTTTCTTATGTGTATCCATCAAGGATGACAAGAGAAAGTTTCTATCAACTTCCAACACCGAATCTTCAGTTTTTTCTTTCGTAGACAGAAAATATTTTTAGCTCATCATCGATATAATAGCCTACAATTATAATGATATTGATCCTTGCATTCTTTGTGCTCGATAAACGCAATGCGGGATTATGAAGTGCTTTTTTTTTGATTGACTGAAATATACAGTATATAGATACTTTTGATAATACGATATTTAAGTAATTTTAAATTATGCTTACAATTTTTTAATTTTGTAATTTCCTTGTGAAACCATAATGGAGATTACTAAAAATACCTCAATTAGATATTAATTTTTTTAATTGCTTATAGAGAACGAAAGTTAAAAACACTTAGATTTTAATTCTCATATTCTGGCGAAATTAGGTAATGACCAGACAAAGATACCCATAATTTTTTTTGTACAAAATCGTATATAATCTCAACAAAAAAAATATCCTTAAACTGAAAAACACAGATTACGAAAGCATTTCTTTCCTTATTTATCGTCCATTTGGACTTGCATTCTACAGAAAGACAAAGAATATCGAATTTGGCTTGCGATTTTATGGATAGATGGCAGAAGATGCTAAACCAAACGAATGAACTGAAACGTTTGGAGAAAGCTTTTTGTTGTGTTACATCGATTATAATATTTGCTAACAAAACCATTCGCAGAGAAGAATTGGGTAAAACCGGGACTGTATCATCCGAGATAATACAAACTGCAGACTATGCACTTAATAATCCGAAAATCACTTTTATATATCTAAATATCTTCAGTCAGACCTGATATTCAATTCTACTCTTTGATAAATTACTTCCCCTGCCTAGAAGTAATTTAAAATCTAGGCCCTGGGCTTTTGAGGATAAAATGCGCTGACTGAGTGAAAAATAAACAGAATCGCCATGCATATGCTTTAAATCCACAATGACTCCAAATTCAAAAAGGGTCCTGGTTTCTGATCCCTATCAGTTGTAGTGGTTGACTCATCACCAGCAAGATGTCTATATACAGGACGTTTCAAAAACAGTGGGCATTATTTCAGGAATGAACTCCCCAACTGTAGACAACAATAATGTTATTTAATGGTTATTTTATTATTTTAAAGTGGTTGTTGTACTATTTGCATATATTCTTAACTACAATGTTCACAGACTTTTTCCCCTTTTTCTGCTGATATGAACAACATTATTGTTGTAGGAACATTATAACAAGATGGATCCAGAAATGGATTCAGTTATGAAGTGTACTGATAGAAGGAATCGTGTCCACAGTGTACAAAATGTATTCCTCTCTATAGAGTTTAGATCGACAAAATGAGGTGCAAACTTTTTGAAATTAGATAGTGGCGCGAATTTCATTTGGATAAAATTCTAATAGCGGAAAACGATACTGAATGGTTTCTTTCCTGTCTTCCCAACCTCCTACTTGCGCTATCTACGGCAACGCAGCACAAGCGGCTCTTTCCACCATCTTTCCCCACTCTTTTTATGATTTTTTTTTAAACTTTCAAGTTGTAGTTTTTTTTATTGATCGGACTGGAGAAATTGGTTCTTGAATTTCCACATGCACTTAGAGCGAAGTAGGTTCCTTTTAAACGTTTTCCCAGGTTTTCTTCTTCACCTTCGCGAAATGCCGTAGTTCAAAACAAGCGGTTACTGAACAGTGTACAAGTGTAATTCACGGTGAGGCTCAACCGCTATAGCGTGGGAACATGACCAGCACGTGGCTGATGACTGAAGAGCCCTTTAACACGTTATAAATCGCTATGCTAGGTTCCAAACTTCCAATCTGTGCCACTTCATCGGGCGCTAGGTTTTGTGTTTTTTAACTGAACGAGGTAACAAGAAAATACTGGAGCTTGGCTTCCCTCAATTTCTATTCTGTTAGTATCTTTGGTTTGCTTTTTACATTTTGAACAGTAGAAGTCGCTTTTGTTCAAAAAACATTTGTATTATAGCACTTTCTCATTTGTATACGAGAAAGCATTATAATTTTAAAAAAATTCGAGCTTGAGATGTGTGTGAAGAGCAAAACTCAAAAAGCAACAAGTTAGATGGAAACAATTGGTATGGAGTCCTTACACCAAATTGCAGATCTTTTTAAACTTTTGGACTACATCAGTCAACCAGAAAAATTAAGTTGGATTTTTTTCATACAAACTAGAACTTTAAATAAAGGTAAACAAATAAAATTTAGTCTAGGCCTTTATAGTGACGAAACACAATCAGAAATCCAATTTCAGCCGAATCGCACAAGTAGAAGGGGTACTTTACTTTAATGCCTATTTTAAAATTTTAAATGGATATAAATGTTTGAAATTTTTTACAGCCCTTTATAATTGCTAAAGATAAATGACACAAAATTTCAGCCGAATCTCGCAGCGGAACTTTACATGAAAAATATTGAGAGGATGTTCAGGTAAAGTTACTTCGCAGGAAAGGCTAACCAAGATATTTCTAGTACAATGGATTTTATTGTTGAAGAGACCAGAAATGACAGTGAGAAACAAAGCCAGTTTCCGATAGTGCTTTTATGAAGAAAATTTTTACTGAAAATATAAATTTCGTTGAAGATAGCGACGAAGAAAATTCTTGCGATGATAGTTTTGTGACTCTACTTGTTTCTTTTTTTTTCATCATTCTGATGGAGGATGCGACAGGGTGTAGTCACAGTTCTCAAACCGTGACTAGTGATTTTGGTCCCTTAATTGGATAGACCTATAAACCGCATACTTACATGAGAGAAGCGAACACACTATTTTAAGGATCTATCACACGAGATAGTCTAAGAAAACGTGCGTTTTTTTATTGTTTTGCTGTGATGGGAGGATGCGACAGAGGGGTATCATAGTCTTAATCAATGGATAGTAATTTTGATACCTTTATTGGACAGACATACATAAAGACTGCATAGACAAGAAGAGCACACATTATGAAAATCTATCACACAAGATAATCTGTGAAACCGTGCGGTTTTTTCTTTCTGTTCTGATAGTGGGATATGACAGATTATAGTCGTAGTTCTCAGTTTAGGAGTAGTACTTTTTAAACACTTTAATATAGAGAAAGTAAACAATTATTACAGTGATTATATAATCCTGGAAGAAGCTATATATAACTTTAAAATCATCCGAAAATTACAAAAACACATCTCCCAATTTAAGGTGTACTATAAAAACCCTTAAAATTATTTGATGCTTTACCAAAGAAATAGTTTCTTGAATTTTCAATAGAAAAATTCAAATTTTTAAGGCTTTTCGGATCACTAAAATTTAACAAGAAAGTAGTGGAAGTCCTGATTTCATCTAATTTTACCCTCTTTATCTGCACTTTTTAATCCCCAATTTTTATTATCAAAATATTGATTTTCTCGACGTAGTATTTAGAAAACATAAAGGAGCTTATCTTTTTTCTTTTCTCATCATTTCCGATCGAATGATATATCATAAGCTATATGTTGCTATAGTTCTAAAGACCAAGTGACTGTCACTCTCACAATTTCAACCTCACTGGGATAATTTGGCGCAAATTTTATAGTAATGTACATCTTTCCTAGAGAAATCTGCATATCCAATTTCTCTCTTTTACAAAAATAAATATCACATAGATCAATCACTTGCTTCTCTAACTCCCACCACATCTATAGTCCCCCCCCCCCCCTACCAATTTTAGGTTGCTCGAAGTGTTGCCCCAATGAAAATGCGCTCGAAATTTTGAGGGTAAAATTGGGGCTTCAAAATGAGATTTTTCATTGTATTTTGAGATTTTCTTTTTTTTCCTGAAAATTCTTTTTTCCTCTCAGAAACCTGTTGTTTTTTCCTCTCGTTTTATATACATATTGTATACTACTGATTCCGCTCCAGTGGTCTCGGCCACCGACAATCTATTTTGATCTTATTTTATTCTTTATTAGCATTCTTTGAGTGCATATTTCTTTACTCCACTCTCCATACCAGGTGTTTGTTAGGTTCCGTTTAGCCTTCACAACAAAGGTTATGTTTCTAGTTCACTATCTAGTTCATTCCTCGAATATTCGCTTTGTAGCTATCCTCTTCATATAGATGGCATTTACTATCGTAGACGCATTCATATATGACTTATTTCTAACAATCAAAGTTCTTTATAATGTTTGATGTAATGCGAATGTCTAAGCTCGGACAAGGACATCGGCTGTCTTATCATTCCTTACAAATATTACCATAAAGAGCGCGCTCCTCTCAAGTTGATTCATAAGGATTGGTTAATGGCTTAACGATCCCAGTAGTAAGTGGTGCATCATGCTATCTATTGATGGGAGAGACTTTCATAATATTTGGTAAAATTGGAATGTCTTTATCACCATTTGTCAGACTGTGGGTAGAACAATTTCCAATGCTGTCGTCGAAGTGAACATCGTACAGAATGTAATCATATTGTAAGCAAAGCTTCAAGAAATTAATAAATTAATACCAGTTCTACAGGAAAGAGTTATTAAAACTATATTCGCTAGCAAGGCATGACAACATGTCGACATTTCAATTTTTAATCAGTGTGAATCAAGATGATGTAATAAACCTATGCTAACTTTTGGAGAAAAGTAAGGGATACTGAATTCTCATAACCTCATTCCAAATTTGGATCCATTCAAAGATATATCCAAATGGATTAACGCATACATTTCTGAGACAATTCAGATTGTTTTATTTAATTCGATGTAAGTCTGAAGGGTGAAGTTGGAAAAGGGAGAACGATGGTTTCAACAGGCAAGCTGCATAGTTGCTACCATCTCAGTAGCCATTAAAGGAGCCTTTGGTTTGAGAGATTGACGGGATGATTGTTGGGCCTCACAATCCGGGCATGTGAGTTTATAGACACAGGAGCATTTGTACCGGTCCGTATCAGTATTTGATAGTTTTGGTTTGAGAAGTCTCTGGCTATTGTGGGTGGTCCGAAAGGAAATCCCGATGCCTAGCTCTTGGAATAAGTTGGTAACCCGATACGTCGCAGGTCCGAGATATGTAAAGGTGGATAGTTCGTTTGCCGCTGTGTTCGATATCCCTGGCGATTAATGGTTCTTCTGGCCTTCTGCAAAGCAAGCCGGGTAACAGCGTCAGGAAAGTCATTGGCTCTAGCTAATTCGAATATGGTGGCAATCTCTCTCATCTGGGCGTCCTTGGGCCTTTTACATTGGATCCACAACCCGCTCATTTTACGAACGTTTTCGCGAACACCAACGTTCCTAGATTAACAACGTCGGGAAATCCGCTTTCGCCCAGCATTTAATTAGGCATAAACACTGTTTACTCGATATTGACAAATGCATGGACATCCTATGGAAAAGAAAAGGGAAGGAGATGATTCTGATCCACGAAGAAATTGAAATCAAGAAGCATCTCCGAGCAAACCATGACAAAATAATTAAGCAATCAAATCTATTTTGAGAGAAATGCCATTAATTTCATAAGCAAATTCGACAGTTTTACCGAACCGGATGACATTATGACCGTCCTCTAATAGGTCCGCGATTTCTGGGCTCATCCACCAATCTGTGTTGAAATATCTTTCTCACATAATTGGTGGATAGTGTATCATGCTGACTATATATTTCGATGTCTTGCCAATTTATGTGGACACCACTACAGAACAATTACCCACAGAAAGCTTCGTTGCAATATATGAAACGCCAGGGGAATCTATAGGAAGCGCATCGAATATTACAATTTCCTCCAAATTGGAATATTGACATAGCTGTCGTGTGTGAGACGCACCTGAAATCAACTCAAGCTTTTAACTTGCCGGATTATGTTTATCGAAAGGATCGACCTCTGAGTAACAACGCAATGCATTTGGTGGAGCAGCTATCATTGTCAAAGATGGCATTGATCATCGTGAGACTGTCACTCCGAATTATGTAGGAATGGAAGCTGTTTCCGTGATAATAAATGACGCCGACGCAGGTGAAATTAAATTAACCTCTCTGTATAATTCACCTAGGCACAAGCTTGGACCGTGCGAGCTTGATGAGCTGCTCTCTGGGCCCGTTCCAGTGGTTATGGCGGGAGACTTTAAATGCTAAGCACCCTGCATGGAATTCCAAATGCTCCAACCAAAATGGCAATATCCTCTATGGATATACTCTAAACGAGATTGACACATTTGTTGCTGGACCCCTTGATGACACGTACTACTGCGACCACTCTCCTGTCAGCGACGTGCTGGACGTTGTAGTTCTTAAAGGATTCTTCAAGCCCTATAATATATTCACAGTCGACGACTTATCCTCTGACCACCGTCCAGTGATGCTTATCTTTGAGGGCTTGAACATCGATGTTAAGATTGGGCTTCGCTCCAAACAAGATTGGAAACTCTTCAGGGATATCCTTAGAGAAAACTGCATTCCATATAAAGAGGTTATTGACAACGAGGATATCAATACAAATATCACTTCTATTACTCGTGTTATCAATGATGCTACAGCTTCCAGTGCTTCCACTACTGATCGAAAGCGTCCTGAACATCTCGACCTCCCTACTTACATCAGGCGTCTCATACTTGAAAGAAATTCCTATAGAAGGTTATGGCAGCGTAAACGACTTTCCTTATTCAAGACGAAATACAACAGGCTAGCTCGCAAGGTCCAGGAAGAGGTTAAATCTTTACGTAATCAAAGATGGAGCGAAAAGCTAAAGTCCCTGTCAGTCCCAGACAACTCGCTCTGGGGTACTGTAAGGGCTCTAAAAGGAAACGGATCCATCAACTTGCCGCTGCTGCTTACCGCAAATGGCAATGCTGTCACGGGTGATCAAGATAAAGCTCAACTGATCGGCGAATCCCTGGTTAAACAATTTACCACTCCTGGTGAAGACAACCCGGATAATTTCCCAAATATTCGTCTTGTCAACGATGGATGTATCGCATACGAGCTCACTCATCGTATTTCTACCTGTGAGGACACTATTGGTGTTCACGAAATCTCCGATGTCATCAAGCATCTTAAAAGCAGGAAAGCAGCAGGTATCGATTCCATCACAAATAGCACTCTCAAGAACTTACCTTCTAATGTTGTTGCGACTATTACCAGGGCCATGAATGACTGCTGGAGACATGGTTACTTTCCTGTCAAGTGGAAAGAGTCTGTAATCGTTACCATACAGATGCCTCGTCTAAACCCTGCTCTCCCTGTCAGCTATAGGCCTCGTCTAAACCTATGCTATCAAAAGTGTTTGAACGCGTCATTCTTAAGAGATTTAACGACTTCTGTGTGGCTAACAATCTTGTTCGTGAAGAGCAATTCGGCTTTCGCCCAGGTCAATCCTGCCAACTCCAGATCTGGAGGCTTTTGCAGATTTAAACACTCCTCTTAACTACGCTAAATATGTGGTCTTGCGTCTTTGGATATCCGAAAAGCTTTTGATCAGGTTTGGCACGAAGGCCTGATACACAAAATGATTACTTGCGGATTTCCGGACGATCTTATTGCCTTGATTAGATCCTTTCTGTCGAATAGGATATTTGTGACGTCCTCAAATTAACGTTACTATATATTTTTTTAAGTTTTAAGCATTTCAGCATTAAAATCAAACTATTTATCTAATCAACTCTAAAGTTAAGACAAACAAATGTTTACTACTTTAATATTTAATGAACAAGAGTTTCTTATATAGCTTTACTTTATTTAAAATTAATTGATTAAAGCCAAATAAGGTCAAGTTAATCAAAATACTTTAATAGTTCAAAAAATTAAATTTGTGAAATGTTGTATAGTGGATTTATAATCCAAACATCGTTCAGATTAGACATTGCGTTGTGTAATTTTTTTAGAAGAATTTCTTTAAGACAAAATTAATTAACTTAGGCTGTATGGAATTGAATAGAGTGCGATTGCAATTGGAAAAACAATGGCGAAAGACAAGGTAAAAATTGAAGAAATCTCTTTTTAATATTCTTAGAAAGATATTTTCTTTTAAAATAAAACATTACAAAAAAATAAATTCCCAAATAAGAGTAATTAATCCGACCCAAAAAAAATATATGATACAAGTGCTTGAATCAAGTCAAGTTTTTTCAACAACATTTAAGTTGCTAAGAAAATCAGAAAACATACGGTAATGTTGTATGTATAAAAATGGGCTATATAAAAAAAATCTGTGTGGCTAACACAAATAGAACCCAAGAATGAAATGTTTAATGTTCAATTAAGCTGAACAAGCTTAAGTGAAGTTACCCTAAAATTAGCAAAGTTGTTAACAAAGACAACTTGCTGATTGATTCAATCACAACATAGAAATAGGTAATTATATATGTAATTCCTTTTCCAATTTCATATCATGACAATATGAAAAATGAAAAAAGGTAAATAAAAAAATATTTAAATAAATGAATTTGACTACTCCATCTCAACCTACATAATGGATGCAGGAAAATGGGACAAAAGAAAGTTTAAATTTATATCCCCCCTTAAAAGTTGATAAAAGACAAATTTCAAATTACATTAGAACCAAGACTGAAGACAAAAAGAAAAATAACTGAAAATTACAATTTGACTAATTTAGAAAGGTCAAGTGTCCAGATTGAATTAACTTAATGTCCCAAATAGCATGACAAGTTCACAACAGGGTGAAGGTTTTACATGGTGAGAGGTAGATGAGAATGACTTCCGGAGAAGAGATTGTCTGGGAAACCAGAACAACCTGTATCACAGTTTATATGGCAATGTCCATCTCAACAGAACTGGACGATAAGGATGAATATGAAAAGTGAAGAATGGCAGTTATTACAAATACATCTTGGATGAAGTTGAAAGAGGCATCGAACTATGGATTACACACTGAAGTGGCTTGTAGAAGATGGAGCAAAAACATGCTGGCATCCAAGTCGAGAGTGGAAGAGTAATTTAAGCTAATTTTTTCGATGTTGCCCAATTTAAGCTCTTGGGGCAACAATCCAAAAGCTCACGGCTAGCACATGAAGACAATGGAGATGCACTCCCTGGAGCATGACTATGTAAATTGTGGAACAACACCAGAAGGAATGACAACAATTGATGTGTCAAATAGATATTGTTAAGGAAATCTAAAAAGCTTATGTTATTTTTTTTATAAGCTTTTATTAACTTGGATGTGTTAGTTTGTTTAGGTCAAATCTTGTAATCAATATTAAACCAACTTTCCGACAAGCTAGGGAGCTGCAATTTGACACACTTATGCAGAATCGATGACAATTTATGATAAAGAAAAAATTTTCAAATCGGTTCATTGGTTCGTGTTCTAATGGTACTAACTCATTACTACGAATTGATTGTTGTAACAATTGGACATTTCGTTATGGCGAGAGGTAAATGTATCTATTGTTTATTGTTGCAAAATTAAGCTGTATTGTTGCCACTAAATAAAACATTATAAAAGCTTGGTTTGATAAAACCTTTTTCCTCTTATCTTGTTTAAGATTAATATTGTATACAATTAATAAAATTATTGAAAAGTTAAATAGGATCCTAATAATGATGTCGTAAAAGCAATAAAAAAAATACAATGCTAAAAACAAACTCTATGGGTAATTTCCCCAAAGATACAGATTTATAGTTTTTAACAGAAATAATTAAGACACAGCAGACAAATATCCGTAGCAAAAAAATTCAGTTCTAGATTACTCAGAAATATGCCCAAAAGCAAATACTTCTTCAACAGAAATTGAGGTTAAATTGATAGACAGCCAAAAAAAATAAGGCAAGATAAACTTAAATTTTTTTTTATAAAATTACTTAAAAAAAATGAGATAACAATATTGCCCGGGCTAAAATAGAATAAGAAAATAAAAATCCTAAGTCAATAACATACAATTACTAGACCGGCTGAGAATCAAAAACACTTTAAAAAAAGAAAATGTGATGAGAGATTTTTATTCGAGCTTCACAATTTCGTGTAAAGGTTGGCTGCTCCATGTCAAACCCGTGTAACATCAAAGCTAGTGTTCCTCAGGGTTCTGTTCTTGGCCCTGCACTCTTCAACTTTTTCATCCATGACTTCCCAACATTTACAAAATGCAGGCTGTATCTGTTCGCTGACGACGCGTCCATCATGACCACTGCTCGCGTTCCCGCTCATGTCATATCTCGATTGCAGAATGCCTTACATAAGTGCGAGAAATGGTTTGCTAAGTGGAGACCGAATCTAAATGTTGACAAATGCAAGGCAATGTTCATTACAAAGAAACTTCGGAAATCCCCGTGTCCTCTCTTCCTTTCTGGTAAAGAGCTCGAATGGGTAAAACATTACAAATACCTCGGAATGGTAATAGATGCCAAGCTAAATTGGGGCGACCATGTCTCCTACGCCATCAACAAGGCAAAGAAGGCAAAGTTCAGTCTGGTAGCTCTTCTGGGGCGAAACAGCGCGCTTGGATTGGACTGCAAACTATTGCTGTATAGGACGGTAATCCGAACCATCTTGCTTTATGGTATGCCTGCATGGGCTACAATATGTAAGTCCAGATGGAAGGGCCTCCAAACTTTCCAAAACGTTACCTTGAGGACCATTGCTCAACTTGACAGGAGAGTTGCAACAAATACTTCTATTGCCGACGATTTTGAGATACCTCCCATTGGGAATCACGTCCAGGAATTGATGAAAAAGCTGCTTCCGAAGATGAAGGACCATCCCAATCCTCTGGTTGCAGGTATTCTTGAGCACCCGCTTACCTTCAGAAGCCTTCTTAGATATCGCAGGCCGCGTCACATCCTGGATAAATTTTGACGACATCCAAAAGGCCATATTTCCCGATTATTGGATCTCCTAGCTCCTTGTGTCCCTTGTCCCTCGTCAATCAACACTCAACACTATCGTCCTGATAGGAAAGGACTCCATCTTATCCTCTGGATGACTTAACTAGGTTTCATCTGGCTTCTTGCCTAGTTCAGTGTACTTCCCGTGGTTACTTTCTGGACGAGTATGGCAGTGAAAGCGTTGCTTTCGGACCACTCGTTTCGTTTTACCTGCACTGTTCGATTGTTGATTGATTGTCGAACTTATGTGGAATTTATTCTGGTAGAGTGAGGTTCTTGAAAGCGCTGCTTTCGTCCCACCCGAAGAAATGTACACTTCACTGTTCGATTGTCGAATTTTCCCTTTGTAGACTTTGCCTCCGATGATGGCGTAATGCTGAAACGCGTCAGGCTAATAAATTAGTTTTATCATGTCACGCTTGGTCCCTTTATTTTCAGTATACATGTGCTTATTGTGACACTAGTCAAACCCTAGAAAGAGGACTGAGTGATTAACGTCTATTATTTACTCAACCCTATAAATTCAATTCAATTCAACCGTTTCCTAAATAAGCATTCTATTATTTAATTTCTCACCAATTATTTCTTATAAATTAAATGGGCATTTTAATTGCTTGCTTATTTTTCTTCAGCAGAAATGTAGTTTCGTGAATCGAAATTGACAATCATGCAGAATCTCTGAAACTGACATGCTCCTGAGATTACACACATCAATATAAAAGAAAGGAAATTTTATAGGATCATAAATTTTATATGACTGGAGCTTGTTAAGGGGAGGCACGACAATAGCACGCTTTCATTTCTGATTGCCTTGAAAATTCATATCCTTTGGGCTCGCCTGCTCTTTATGGAAATTTTATGATGATTGCAAAGTTCTTCAATTAAGTGAATAAATATATTTGATTAGGGTTTTGGTTGAACAATCCGTATTCTTAATTAAAAGTCATTAACTACCTTTATGCATTTTCTTGATATAATTGCATTTTTTTACGATTTTACCTTCATTTACCCTTTGCTTCGTGCAACTTACCTTTCTTTCCTTTCTCTAGATGAATATTTACGTGGACATATACAATAATAATTATACTATTTCTAAAATTAAAATCTATTAAAATAAATCTTAACTGTTACAAAAGAACTTTGAAATATTAATCCCATCAGTTAAAATTATTTTTCTTTCAGACTTAATTTCAAAATTTAATTATTCAATCATTTTTCAGTTAGGTCATTTTATTACACACTTTTATTGAATTTCACTCGTGTGTTTGTGCGCAAATTTTGTAATCAATCGCACTTCCTGACTACCTATAGCTCTGCAACTTTCCCCAACGGCGTCTTATTGATGACAATGCATGTTTCAATCGTTAGTTTCACTAGTCTTCCATTTATTCGTCAGTTATTTAATATTTAAGTTTAATATGTATACAGTGGAATCATGACGTAACGACTGCCTGTATTGTTGTTTATTGTTATCGTTGTTAATTGTCTTATGTAATTGTTGTTAATTTGATCATCAATGCTAGCAAAGTTGTTGATTGTGGAGAGCATTGTTTATGATTAGCCAGCGTAATGTATTGTCAACGCTTTCCCGAGATCAGACGTGGTCGACTGGGCCAACACCTTTCTACCAATAATAAGCCCTAAATGTAATAATGTAAACACCTTTGGCAACGCCTCCTAAAGATAAGGCCTGAGCGCGAAAACGTCAGACATTGTTACATCATCATTCGAAGATACGTTTAATCGCATTTCAGGGCTTATTATTCGTAGAAATGCGATTAAACGTATCTTCGGATGATGATGTAACAATGTATGACGTTTTCGCGCTCAGGCCTTATCTTTAGGAGGCGTTGCCTTTGGCCGCTTACGAGGCCTACGAGATAACAAGGCCTAGAAGCGAAAAAGTCACCTGACCATCGGGGTGCTAGCAACAATCCAACCTTCATTGTTTCCAACAAACGAAAATACACTGA
>JAHWFO010073857.1:163354-260797 GCA_023313115.1 Rhysida immarginata
GGCCTCGGGCAACACCACCTCTACTCAAAGCCTGAGCGCGAAAATTTCATACATTGTTACATCACCAATAATAAGCCCTAAATTATGACTCCGCATGATGATGTAACAATATATGAAATTTTCGCGCTCAGGCTTTTAGTAGAGGTGGTGTTGCCTCGGGCGAAGCCGACACGATCTATACTAAGTCATTTGACATTGTTGAAATCCCATCGGTTTTCGTGACGTATTTTAAATACAGTAGAATAAAATATAGTAATGCCAAATATGGGTCATTTACCTTTTTAATAAATCATTTTATTTAAAATTTTAAATATCCTTATTTTGTTTTTAAATTTCTTTTTGTAAAACGTCACAAAATCCATCTGTTTGCATGATGTCACAAAATCAGTGCTACGGCTTTGTATAGATCGCGTCGGCTTCGCCTCGGGCCGCTTGATGATGATGTAACAATGTATACACCTTTTGTCCGCTGGCCTTCTCTCTAGGAGGTGTTGATTGGGCAGATTTCCAAAGTTTTTTTGGTTTTGTCATATAAAAGCTTATTTTTTTAAAATAAAGACTAAAAAGATTAAAATAAAATATATAAAATAAAAATTTTAAAGCACACACTTTCACCTTAAAGAGTAGTAAAAAGTAAAAAATCTATTTTTTAAAAGTGTGATGGCGCGTTTAATATTAAATTTCAAAAAGAAAATCATATACAGGGTGTCTCAAAATTCGTGGTACATACTTTTAGGGGAGGTAGTATGGGCGATTCTAAGCAAAAATGTTCATATGAGCATGGGTCCCACTTTGAACGATAACAGATATGAACAGAAATAAAAATACTGCCACCAAGATCAACCTTTTTTATAACTCAGATTCCGGAACGCCTAGAATAATGAAATTTGGGGGAATAATAGGGTACATAAAACCGTGTATGCCGTTCTTGAACTAATTCCAACAAGTAGTTTCCGGGTTACGCAGTCAACAACTTAACACGTGCTGATTAGTAGTCACATGTGAGCACTGTTACGATTTTCAATGCGTAACTCGGAAACTACTCGTTGGAATGCGATCAAGTTTTAACGGTATACACAGTTTTATGTACCCTATTACTCCCCAAAATTTCATTATTCTAGGCGTTGTGGAACCTGATTTATTAACATGTTGATCTTGGTGGCGGCATTTTTATTTCTGATCATATCTCAGTTATCGTTCAAATTCGGATCCATGTTCATATGAACTTTTTTGCTTAGAATCACCCATACTACCTCCCCTAAAAGTTTGTACCAGGAATTTTGAGACACCCTGTATATAAAATCAGCGACGGTGGACTATGTGACAACAACGAAAAAAATCTAACAATGGGTTATTTCCCGGTTGTACAATCGTGACCACCGAGAGAGAAGGCCTCCGCCAATGGTGTATATTAAAGATCAAAAAGTGAAGCAAAAAGTGAAGCAAAAAGAGCCATGATAGTTCTGGGCAGGAGTGAGCCTTGGAGTAATTACTTGTATGGCTGCTTTCTTTTTGAAGATTTTGGGCCCGAGGAATAATTAATTCAAAACCATTATTCAAAGTTGTTCTTCGTACAACTGTACAAACTGACAAGAAAAAGTATCAGGAATCATTTTCCACAAAAATAAATCAAAATTACGTAACTAAAATGAAAATACGTTACTGAAAGAAATCGAAACGAAATTGAAATTGAAACCATGTTCGAAAAATTGTTTATAAAATATAATAAAATACTTCAAATCAAAGTAAACGAAAAGATAAACTTATCACTCCGTGATCGGCGTGTGAAAGAATTATTAATCAGCTACTCTCGTGTTTAGCCATATGTCTTGCATTGGATTCACTCACTTTCAGCCATGACAGTTCTGGGCATGGAGCTTCCCAATTTGCTTCAAGTTACAATAGGATTCGGAGTCTGTCTTTAATATACGTCATTGGCCTCCGCAATGAAACTGAATACATTGTTACATCATCATAGATAGTGCAAATTCAGGGCTTATTATTGGTAGAAATACTAATAACAATGCACTATCTATGTGATGCAACAATGTATTCAGTTTCATTGCGGAGGCCTTCTCTCTCGGTGGTCACGGTTCGCTTCTAGTAGGACTTAATAAAATAAACCAAAAAGGAAAGTCGTCCTTCTTGTAATAAAATCGAGATTTGACTTTTTATTTTTTTCAGAAGCTGAATACAGTGGTTTTCGAAAAACTTAGTTGCAGCAATATGCATCAAACTTCTTAATTTTCATTTCTTATCGTTACATTTTCTCCAACTGACAGGAAACAAAATGGTTTGCAGAGAACGAACCGGATTCACTTGCATGAATAAGTGGAGACAGGTGGATTCCAGATCATTCCACGGTAATGTTTTTCTGAGATGCTTAATTTCTCCACCATGGACTGGCGAATTTGAGTAAATAATTATATTTTTTTTATCCCAAACATCACCTGATCATGGTTTTTGTAAGTAGTTAAAACAGGATTTCAAAAGTATATGTGTCGAGTTATCACGTTTAAAGGAAATGAAATACTTGCCATGAATTATGAAACGATCCTGCACTTCATGACTTCGTAATTACTTGAACATTTCAAATTTGGAAATAATCTAAAATAGCGTTTAACATGATTTTGTTTTCACATCTGAATAATCTAATTCACCTATATTTAATTTTTTCTACAAGGTGTTTACTAAACAAACGGCACAAATTCAAGGGGTGATTCTTTGGGTTATTATAAGAATCTATTGTCCTTTGTTGATTTTCGGAATGCGGCTTTTTTTTCTTTCGAAAATACAGAGCGACAAAAACCATCTTCTATTATTAATTATTACCAAATATTACATGTAGAGCTTCTTAACCGACAATAACTGCTGAAATGACTACCACCAGTTAGGATGGATGAATTCCATCTTCTCATTAACTCTTTCAAGAACACCAGGGTTGTTTCTTATTCCATTCGCATCAACTATCCGGTTTCTCAAATCTTTTACGTTTTCCACTGGAGTAGTGGCTCCATAAAAAAAACATCCAAGAGATTTAAGTCCGAAGATCGAACAGGTCATAAGTGAGGTCCACCTCGATCAATCCAGCGGTCATGGTATGTTACATTTAAAAACTCTCGAGCAACCACACAAAAATGCGCTGATGAACCATTTCTCGTTCTAGTGGTATATCCTCCATAAAGACAGGTAGCGAGTATTCCAAAAAATTTAGATACACCTCACCAGTAAGTCTTCCTGGTAGAAAATCGGTAGGTCTTTATTGTCCTGTATCTTCGAAGCAAAGCGGCATTCCGAAATAGCGGTATATGTTAAGAGATATGGTATACAAGACATCATACACTTTAAAAGTAAAATATCGTCTGTTGAATACCGTAATGGACGGCAGTGCAAGTTGTATGACATAGATAGACGGCATTAAAGATGATTGTACCATACAAGTACAACCTCATGACAAAAATCCAGCAACATTCGATTTTGTGCGCGCGCTTCTACATTTAAGTGATAGTTATAAAATATATGTTAGGGTTACGACTTTGAAACTATATTGAATAGGAAAGAAAATAAGCAGGAAAAATAAACATTTTATTTCTTGCAAACTTAGAAGAAATGAAAAAGCATGTGTGTGACAAAAGTTCTGCAACACTGCAATTAATAACGAGTAGAACCACTCTTTGCTTTAAGTAGCGCTTCGATTCGCTTAGGCATTGACCCACAAGTGCCTGTCATTAATGTTCAGAAATTTCTGACCAAGAATGGAACGTTTTGGATTTCATTTCGTCGATGGACTTTGGGAAGGATGGCTTAATTTTTTTCTTTATTATATCCCACATTCTTTCGATGGGATTTAGGTCTGGAGAGTTTCCAGGCCAGTACAAACTTCAATTTCCATGTCTTCAAAGTACCGTTTGGTTATCTTGGCTGTGTGTGCTGGTGCAATCTGGCTGATAAACGTACTGTCCATCAGGAAAGTAATAATCAGCAGTAGGCAAGAGATGTTCATCCATAACGTTGATGTAAACTGATGAAATTACACTTTTGTCGATATTAGTCAAGCTTCCTAGTCCTGCAGAAGTCAACGTTCCTTATAACATGAGTCCAGGGGCAAATTTCACTGTCTTGGAAATGCAGTTTGGTAGCAATTCTTCCCCTTTTTACGGAGAATATTTTTTCTTCCATCCTGAAACAAGCAAACTCTGGTTTCATCACTGAAAATTACTTGTCGCCATTGTTCAACAGTCCAGCTGCGTTATTTGTAAGACTAATCCATTCTTTTTTCTTCATTCTTACTTCTTTGCAACTCGAAAGCCATACTTCATTTCTGCGAGACGTCGCCTTGTCAATCTTTCGGACACATTTATTTTAATGATGCTGGACCATTCTTGAGTTATCATGGTAGCAGTCTTCGTTCTAGCGCTTTTCACAATACTCCTTAGTACATTGTTTTGGGCTTTTGTTGTCTTTCTCGGACGACCCGGCCGCATTTTCACATCACTTTTCCCAATTTCTTCGTAAGTCTTAATACTTCTTCCAACAGTTGAACGATGAATACCGACAAACTTTGCTATATCTTGGATGCCTTGGTGACGTTTTTCAATAATTAATTTTCTAATCTCGCTCGACACTGGCAGGCATGTCTTAGCCATGGTGAAAATCAATGTCCTTATAAGTTAATTGCTCATAAAAAACTTTCTATGCAAACGAGGTGATCCCATTATCATTTGTGGGGTAAGTAATATTTTAAAGAGATGTTTAATGATAAGAATTAATATTATTATTGCGTAAAATCATTATTAATTGCAGTGTTGCAGGATTTTTGTCACAAGATTGACGTGTTGCAGAACTTTTGTCACACACCTGCTTTTTCATTTTTTCTAAGTTTGTAAGAAATAAAATGTTTATTTTTCCTGCTTATTTTCTTTCCTATGTAACAATAGTCGTAGAATCCATTCAATATAGTTTCAAAGTCGTAACCCTAACAAATATTTTATAACTATCGCTTAAATGTAAAAGCGCGCGCACAAAATCGAATGTTGCAGGATTTTTGTCATGAGGTTGTAGACAACTGCTACGAAAATGACTGCAGAGCTGAATTTTCATCTTCGTAATTCTGTTTGAAAAAAAACTGTATGAAGGAATAAACTATATAGAATATTCAATCAACCCGAGAATTTATTCACTTCAACACGGGAAAAAACTGTTGGAAAGAGCAACTATATGCAACTATACAACTAATATAGTTGAGGAAGCATGCATTGTGATATAAAGAGACGTCCTTCACACTTGTTCCCAACTCAGTCGAGTTTAATTGTAGAGATCGTCTGAAGAAGCTTTCTATTGTTATTGTCTGATGGTGGAGGATCTGTCATACAGTAACTTCTGCAGATCTAATTATCACAACCAAAAGCATAGTGACTGGCAAGAACTAAAAACAAATTTTGAGCAATACGGCCCACTTCCATGGGGAAACCTTGTTTCCTCAGGATACAGTATGTTTCAGGATGGCAAAAATCGTATCCACACCATTACAAATATCTAATCTTTGTTAAGGAACATGGTCAAGGGTTAAATATGTTCCTTAGCCAGTGGAGAAATTATCTTCGAAACACAGAATTAGGTTTGAATGGAATTATGTTCCATCTCTCAAAGAACTTCGACAGTTTGTGCAAGTCAAATTGTGTAAAATTCCATTAACCACCACTCAGAGCTGGTTCCATTTCCAGGTGAATTCAGACCGAGTTGCTTATTGTAATAAATTAGATAATAAATATTTTTCCTACTTACAAGGCTTATATCATTTTTCCCAACTCTATATAAACTGAATAAAATTTGCTTTTCAGTGAAATAGCTTCATAAACAACTAAAACTCTTTACATATTAATAAAAACTATTAAACAAAATAAAATTTTAAAAAATGCAAAAGCTGAATAACTAAAATACATTTAATTGGCTTTAAATATGTGATTCAACTTTTCTTCTTGTAACCTGTGTAAATATGAGAATAAAAAACAAACTCTTTTGTCGTAACAATAACAAACAAATATTTCCTTTATTGAGATGAAATGAAGCCCATCTGCAGCAACAGATGATGGAGAGGCTCTTGCAAAGATTTTAAATATTTTCATTTTTTTTAATAACTTAATGAATTTAATTACAGGATGCTACAAGAACACTAACACCCAAAACACTGCTCTTGAAGGATTCGAGGCGAATTTGACGTTGTCTCTTTTATTAGTCATGATGGAGAAAATTACACTGGACTGCGAAATTCAATCCGTTCAAATGACACTGTGATGAAACATTGATAATTTATTTTATACAACTGAATTGCCGCTTGTTTTCATTATTTACTTGAATTCTTACGAAATAGTTACCACAAAACAAGCGAAAACACAGTTTTGATCACAATAATCTGAGTATTTTTAATAGCACTTCCCGCCGCTTTTTTCTGTACACATCAGCTGAACGTCAATAAAACTCACTAAGAATGAAGGAAGTACAAAATGGGTCACGTGACAGAATAGATTACGCCTGGATGGATAGAAGGTTTCCACCTCAAATGGAGAAAGTATAATCCCTTTAGGCCGGTTCGGCTAGCATGTCGGCTGCTGATTCGATGGTTTGCACCAAGAGAGTGTAATGCTTCTGGAAGGTGTTCCAGTGTTCTTTGGGCGACGAAGAGATTACGGCCCCAGTCAATAAGTCCGTTATCCCCGGGAAGGTTTCGTCTCCGAAAGTATGGCCGTGGCTTGGCGACAACACCATGTGCCTTCAAAAAAACAATGATGACGCATTCAATCAACGATATCATGAGAAGCAAAAAAAGAAAAAAAAGGAAGGACGAGCAAAATTTTACTGAAACAGCAGATCAATCACTTTTGAAATAGCGCTGGCTAATTTGATGCCCTGACCAAGAGAGGATCAACCGTAAGGAACATGAAGCCAATACAAGCTCGGAGCTTAATCTAGTGATGCTGATGCTACAAATAGAATATTCTTTCATCGGTACCATCAGATTAACTCCGGACATGGGATCACGGCCCTTGTTCTAGGCATTCAGCAGCACAGCCCTTTCCTTCAATTCGGGTGTTCTGCTTGTAGCATTCACTAATATGAAGAAATATAATGTGAGACCTGTCAAGAGGCCTTGCTGGAAGACCCTCGGGATGCAAGAAGGCTTTCTCTAGGTGAACCAGTTGATCATTTAGTTGGCGAACTCTCAATGCACTATATGGAAAATAATTTATATCAAGATTAATTGGCATGCTTAGATCACATCATAATAATAAAAGAAGTCGCACTGGCTTGACTTTCAAGCATACAGAAGAAACAATTCAAGTGTTATTGAAAATTTTTATTCCAAGACAATGCAATCACAATTTGCCTAAGAATGAAATATATATTTAAGAACACGTGATAAATTTAAGAGGTCTGATATAAAGAAATATAATGAAGGTTGCTCGACTCTGGGAATAATTCCAACGACTGAGTTGCATCTTTTTCATTAACCTTGAATTTGTATTTGAATTCGAGATATGGTAGGCGTACTGTATTAAAGAGCCCAACTTTTTAAAAGGCTATTAATGTGTGTAATTTCAAGTTTCTATTAGGTCTCCGATTTGGTGAAACATAATTTTACTAATTTGGATAGAAACCGTCGTTACCCTAATTGATAAGGAAATCTCTTGCACTATTTGAAAAAAATTTCAATGGTGATATCAATGTTCCGAATCTACTTTAACGCATCGAACTACGATCTTCAAGATGTTTAAGACGTACTACCCTCTTGTGACTGTTACTTATAGAAGTGATATTGCTAATATTGTCTCTACCTTTAAATTTGTTTCTATTTTTAGTAATAATAACGTACAACTTAAAGATATTTCTAGTTGCTTGTTTAATCCTACTTTGAGCTTTTGCCTGTTGAGGGACAGTTTCTGGAATAATAGGTCTTAATATTCTTTATATTTTGATCTTATCCGGGCTGTTACAATATTAAATTAAAAATAAAATAAAACATCGAGGATCCCGGGATATAACGGTAAGGTTGTGATTTTAACTAACGATGATCAAGTTTGTCGATTTTGGGATAATCCATCGATGTATAGGATGCTCAATAAAAATAAATCAGAAAAATCTAATAATCCATGGCGAAGACATGTCAGCATTCCACTAGATTAACACCTAGTCATAACATATTTTCTCCAAACGAATTTATTAATTTTCTGAAGATTTAGCAGAAAGAAATTAATTAATGGAAACCGATACCTAATTAAAGGAGAGCGAGGTAATGACGGTCAATGAGTATGAGTAATGGTGGTCACATCTGCTTTGTAATAGAAAAACCTGCTTCTTCATGGCCTTTTGGGAAACGACTGGCGAATAAGTCGCCACCTTCGCATTGTTTATTTCGTTGCAGTGCCGTCAAGTTGTATTCAACGTCTTTCCTTCTTTTCACAAATACAAATTTTGGGTATGAAATGTTTTTTACCATAAGCTCTACTATGATATGTGTAATGTTTAATCGCACATTTAATTTAAATGCACCATAAATTATTTCCGTACATACTCATGTATAAGACGGGAAATTTATTCCCAAAAATGGGCTCAAAAATCGAATTCTTCTTATCCATGAGCCAATGAAAATTTAAAGAACAAAATGGTTGCCATAAGAGTGTAAACGGTGGAGAAAACGTCTAGAGCCATTTGCACGCATTTATCGGGGAAATGAGCCTTTTTCTGAGAAAATTAGGGGTGCGTTTTATGGGAGATATGTCGATTATGAGTAGAGCCGATACGTATTGGCTATCCAATGAAGAACCAATAAAATTTTCAGTAGTCTATTTTGACTGGTGGCATAAGAGCGGCTTCATGTAGTGGTAGACCTCTTTGGGTTAGTCAGGCTTCTTGCCTATTTCAGTATATTTCATGTGAAATTTATTCCGGAAGGGTGAGAATCGCGTAAGCACTGCTTACGTCCCACCTGAACAAATGTACACTTCACTGTTCGATTGTCGAGCTGGCTTCATTTAAGGATAGAATGAGGAAGAAGTGGATAGAAGAATGGATGTCCTAGGTAACAAAAATTCACAAAGGGAGGCAGACAGTACAGTATCATGATACCTGATCTTGAGTTGGTTGTCAGATAGGTGAAGGAAGCTTGGGATGACGTTTAGAAAATAATCTTTTAAGTGTGGCAAACGGAAGACGATCCCCTTTTTGAGGATACAAATTCTGACAATGACTATGCAGGAATCTGTGAATTGGATGACGTTTATGACGTGGCAACTCTGAATGAGTTTCAGCAGCTCGTCGGAAATTTTGCTTGCTCTTGGGGTAATGACAATCAGTTTCCTCATTGAACCGTGTTAGAACGACTCTATAGAAAGATATGTTTCTTTTAGATGCCTAGAAATCGTGTTAGAATGATGAAAAAGGTAAATGGATTGCTAAACAACTCGAGCGTTGATAACGGAATGCCCATCAGAAATGTTTCAAGACAATAGACATTATTTAAAAGTAGACATTAAGTATTTAGTAATAATTTGTTCTTCATATATTATATGAATACATTGATTTTTCAATAGTTTTAAGCAACTAAACTGAGACCGCCATTACCCATCAAGCGGAAAAATACCAGTCAATTTACCATATCTCTATTTTCTCCTTTTAGAGCCAAAACCATAGCAAGTAAAAATATTTCCTCTATTTCATTTGAAGTGCACATTCTGGGATGTTATATAGCCAAAAATAATATACTTGAAATATGTAGTTTTGAATTTATTGTGATTTGTTTGTAGGTGATCGTCATTACCCCTGTCTCCCCTAATCAATAGCCATGAAGACTCATCAAAATACTGAGAGAATTTCTTTTCAGACGGATGTAATTTTGGACATTCAGTAAATTAAGTTTCTAATGAATTAATATTTAAGCCTTATTCTTTTTTTTTTTAGACTTGCAGCGCACCTGTATTCTTTTATACGTTGTTGCATAAGCGCATATAAGCCCTTTATGATCCAAATTTTCTTTGTTAAGTTTACTTTTTTTTAATTAAACCTTTACGATTAAAACCTATTTGAACAGTAATAAGATAACTGAGAACGACTATTTGAAAAACTTACTCTAATTTTTCGCATTTCTCTTGTCTCATGTGGAAGTGAATGGCGTTATTCGTGAAATTTAAAACAGCCGAGTCGAGAATACCTAATACGAAAAAACAAGGCAGTCTTATTAACCAGTTTTGATAATGCTAATTATGCTCAAATTAAAAGTGAAATTTTGAATTAATATACAATTTATGTTAATTTATACCGTGAATTAACGTATTTGTAGACACTCATTGCATAAATTAATAATTTCTAATTTACAATTATAAAGCGGTCCTTTTCTTACTTTTTTATCTTTGCAAAGTTCACTTGAATGTAAAATGAATATCCGCTAGTAAGTACATTTTTTATATTTCCTTCTGCGTTCTGATTAAATTTCACTTCTTTAAAAATAATCGAAAGAATAACAGCTTTTTCTGTTCCCATTATTTACGTCCATCAAGGAAATAAATTTTCTCAAAGAATCGTGGCTCTCACAACTCTTTCTGATCCAATAGAGTGCCCAGGACCGAGGTCAACCGTTTAAACCACCCTTAAGTGGCCGACGAAGGAAATAAATGCCAAAGCGGTTTTGTTTGGAAGAATTTAAAGTTTGAAGAAAGAAAGAAAAAAAAAGATAACGGGTAAGAAAAAATAGAAAGACTTCAACAGTTCTTTCGTCCAGTCTTTCTTTCTCTTTTTATTATATTTATGTCGAAAGAATGTGGAAATCTCTCCCTCTTTCTTTTTTACCGAGATGGATGTTGTGTTCGATGAGATCCTTTCTGAACTGGGGGTTCACTTCGAGGTTGAGGAGGAGCGTCTGCGTCAGGTCCCTCAGCACTTGGGCGTAGTCCAACGCGTTGAAAGGAATGAACTCGGACTCACTCAGGTCGAGCAGCAACTCAGCCAGGATTGAGCCAACCGTCACGTGATACTGTTTGAAACCAACAACAGAGATTAAGGGGTTTTGCAGTAATATTTTTTATAGGAATCAACAAGACAAAAAATAAAATTTCAAAATTTCCGCTTATAACTCAATTTCAGAATGAAACTATTAAACTTTTATCCACGCATAAAATAAGTGGAGACGAAAGTTTGTAATTCGACTTTCATCACAGAAAATAAAATTATAGATTTTAAAATTATAGATAGTAAAAACCTTCAGCTCATGCCGTCATTGGTTTCAAGCCCAAAAGACAGGTAAATAGCGTAATGCTTTCATGTCTGCCTTGGCGCAATTGGTTATCGCTTCAGCGGCATGAGCTGAAGATTTCTGGTTCGAATTCAGGCTCTGGAATTTTTATTTCCTATTTTTCATCAATAATTTAATATCTGAAATATGCCGCATGATAAAAACTCTCATGGACCCATCTTGAGCAGCTTTAATAAAATTAAAGCCATATATTAAGGTTTGCAACAATCCTGAGGCGGGTTCTTTATCTCAGCCGGATTTGCCAGTCGGCTGGTAGAGACACCCATTGATGACGTCATCGGATGGAAAATCAAGAAGAATGATAGGCTGTAACAATGATATGACGTCATCACCTGGTATCATTGTCGGTAGGCTGACGAAGCCGCTAAGATAAAGAACCCCCCCCCCCCTTTGTGGTTGGTTGGTTTGATTTGTTTGGTATTAACGTCCCTTTCAACTGCTACGGTCATTTCAGGACGGCGTTAGGGGGCACACAAATTTTGCCTCGGAAGGGTTCTTTAACATACAGCTGGCAAACGAATACACGAGACCAACGGCTTTACTTCCCCTCCGAAGGAAGTGCGTGATCTCAGGATTTCCCCCTGAAAAATCCTTGTCGTTCTGGGCCGGGATCGAACCCGCGTACTCGGGCATCAGAGGCGATCACGCAACTACTGAGCCACCGAGGCCGATGAACCCCCCTCTAGTATTAATAACACGAAAATTTCAGAGAATTAAACGTTTCAATTTAAAAACCTATAAGCTATATATTTCTTAATGGGCTAAACGGAGAAAGGAACAAAATGAATATAGCAAACAAAGGTAAGAGGAGAAACAATAACTTCCACTGACAGGTAGGTAATTCTGCTCATTTGTAAATATCATTTATAGTTTTAGTTATAATTTTAAGACACAAAAAATAATTTACACAGAAACAAAAAATTACAAAATTTTGAAATTAATTAAAATTATATGCTGTCGTCTATAGATGGCGAAACTTGTACAGCATTTCAAATTATTTTTTTATGTCTTTACATGCTACAGAATATAAATTTAAGATATGAAGTCTCAATTTTCTTTTTTACCAATTTCGGCGTAAATGGGTAATAAAATAAAATTTCCCAATTATTTTAAGAAGCGGCCCCTGAAGTGAGCGGACAGGCTACCCAGCAGTACTGTCCTATATATTTTTGCAATACCCTGTATGTAATCACAAAAAAAACAAAAAAACAAAACTCGCAGATCATTATGTTCCAAGGTGTTACCATTTGTTTTCGTTCTACACCATTAGTCTCGGAACTTTTTTGATGTTATCTTGGATTACCAGCAGAATGAGAACCCGTAATTATATAGAATACCGAAATTTCAAAATAATGTATAAACTAAAATTATATGTACACATTTCCTAAATATTCTTAAAAACTGCTGAGTTTGTTCTAAACTCTGTGAAACAAGCTACCTGGAACAGGTCAAGGGTTCATAAGTGAATGCGTAAAACAAAGCGTCAAGTTTTAAGAAAGAAAAAAAACGTGCGCGTGCTTCAGACCGCTCGACCGAAGTGAAAAATATTATGGCGATTGTAATCGATTCTAAGTAATATACATAAATATAAATATTATTATGGATGTTATTACTTAGACGAATCAGGAACAAGTGATAAATTATTATATTTTCATTGGTTTTCTCATTGGAACTACAATGTCTGCATTTACAACTATGTATAAATTATCAGTTGAATTTTGCTGTTGATTTTGTAAATCAATATTATTATAATCTAAGAAAGAAACAATGGGCTTGTGATAACTAAAATACGAAAAAAAAACTCCGTCAATTGTAGTTCCATTTTTCATTGTATTCTCTCTCATTTGGGTCATTCGACATATTTAAAAAAATCAATTAAAGGCTATGATTTTTCTTTTGAGAAATCAACATTGAAACCTCCCTGAAAGTCACGAGTAATTAGTGTAAGTTCCGAGTGAGCAGAGCCTGTTGTGGTATAAATGTGTGTTAAAAAACTTTGATTAGGCGAGGTGTAAATAGCAACTATTATTATAATTAGTCCATACCTATCGTCGATACTATTAAAAAATGCTTTGAAAAGCGCTTGTGCAATCTCCTCTCGTCGACCATTTTTTTCCCGGTAGATATTTAGACTTCTTTTTTCGCGTAAGAGCAGAATTCATTAAACATTAATTAATTTAGTTCTGCTTTCTTTATTCCAGCTTTCTATTACATTTGAGGAGAAGGGTGGCTCTCCAAAAGTAAATAAATAATAAAGTGTAATTGTTACTTCACATTCAGTGCCAAAAGCAAACACAACAGGGCACAGCAGCGACGCGTTTCTCGCTCGCTCGGCTAAACTCGGCTTCACGTTTACCCGAATAAGCGTTTCACCTTGGAGCGTGACGGATCAGACTCATTAATTATCCAGCAAAAAGTATGTGGGTTTCAGATACCTATCAGTTCAGAAAATTTTCTCGTGTTTTCTATTGTTAATATTGGTTATCAGTTCACGGGTTTCAGTTCATTAATAGTGTTCTCCCTGTTGTTTATTTTATTACACTATAGAAAACCTAGATATATAATACTGTTAACATCCCCAGAAAAATAATGTAAGGTCAGAATGAAATAAGCTCATTTCATATTTTGGGCAAAAAATGTTAAAGATTCTTTAGAAAATGAATTTTATAGATATCAGAGTTTACTAGAATGCTTTAGACAAATGTATCCTCAATATTGGCAACTTGCTTTTATGAAGAAAAAAAAAATTCTGTTTGTATCCGAAAATCCAGTCATTTATACGGGCCTTCAAAAATATCAATTTTTAAAAAATTCAAAATTTAAAATTAATTAAAAAATTAGTAAGCATTTGAAAACACGAGTAAAATCATTGGAGAATTACTTTAAATTCCGGATCAACAAACGTCTCGACGAAATGAAACGTGTCATACGCCGTGTGATAGAGTGGATAGACGCCTGGCTGAAAAAGTACAAAAAACCTAATTACTTTGAAATGTTTAATTTATTAAAAAAAAAAAAAAAAAAATCAGCAACAAATAAAAACCTCCCCTACCGTTCGATGGAGATAAGAAATATCCAACGATGGAATTCCCGCTCTGACAAAGAACGACGAATGGTCCGACCCCGCCTGCAACTGACGGACTCTGGTGACGGGAATAGAAAATCGCAAGCAACAGGTAAGATTCGCTCGTTTTCTTTCTAGCTGAATCGTTCGACAAGAACTATGGCGTCATAGGAGGGGAAAATAAATATAAAGATCTTTTAAGTGGCAGTTTCTATTCACCTTGGTCTCCGTCGGTGCATCACTTCCATGATGTGGGGGGATCGGGCAGCCCTTTGCATCGCCTGCCGGTAATCATCGTGGAGGGCGAGCGCTTGCTGAAACAGCGACGACGCGTTGTGAAGCACCGGCAACGTGTGTAACCACGTGTCGTACACGGATTTGCGGCCGGCTTTCACTTCAGAAGGGTTTGGGTTTATTACCTAGTAAGGAAATAATAAAAGATGTTTATAGCTGGGCTCTAATTTTATTGCAATTAATAGATAATTTTGCGTAAAAAAAAATTGTACAGTATAAAGTTAGCGGGAGATGGTTACTGGTAAAGAAGATAATCCGTGCAAAGTATAATGTTAAATTTAAAATTGTAAATATTTATTCATAAAAAATTTTTAATAGTAAATTATTCCATAAAAATTGTTTTAAAGCTGTTTTGTGGAAAAGTGTTTTCATTCCTTTTTAAGTGATTTTTTTTTATGTGTGGTGATCCGTATTAGATTTATAACTCTTTGAAAGCTAAATCCTGTTTATTTATCGAAACTTGTATAAATTTCTATTCTGACTATATCCAACCTACATTACAAATAAGACATTCAAAGAAACACACCCCTTTTTAATGCAAAAAGTTTTTGAATGTGAAATGAGCTATTTTTGAATAACACTGCGAGGAGCGTTCATAAAGTTCGTACAATCACTGAAACATAGGGAGAGGAACATAGTTGTTGTGTCAGAGCAAGCATAAGTTCCACACAATCAAAAGACGTGCGCTGCGAGATCACGTGACCCCGCGGGAGCATCATCCTAAATGGCGCAGCCCGTAGAGAAACTGCAAGTACGCTCGGGGATACGTTTCCTGTGCCTGTAGGGCAAGAACTTCAAAGAAATCCACGCAGGGCTGGTCGAGGTGTGCGGTGAAAGTGCCCCAGCATTTGAAACTGTTGCGAAGTGGCACAGACGCTTTGAATGTGGCCAAGCAAGTGTGGAAGATGACAAACGAAGTGGCCGACCGTCTCTCAGAGAAGAACCGCGATTGCTGTGCATGTGGAGGCCATGGTGTTCGAAGACCGGTGAGGCACGGCTGTAAAGCCAATGCAAAAAGACTGGCGAAAGGCAGCAACGCCAATGTGGACGACTTCTTTGAGCGTCTAATCACCATGGACGAAGGAGCAGAGCAAACAGTGGAAGCACACGAGTCACCACCATCAAAGAAGACAAAGACGTAGGCGTCATCGGGTAAGGTTATATGCTCAGCGTCTTTTGGGTTTGCCAAGGTGTTCTACTGACTGACTACCCCGAAAAGGGCCAAACAATCACTGGCAAGTTGCAGGTGGCCATCAAGAAGAAACGTCGCGGGAAGCTCATCAAGGGCATTTTGCTTGCTCCACGACAACGCACACGCTCATTCAGCGCAGGAGACTGTCACGCATGCAGCTGCTTTGGGCTATAAATTTCTGCCTGAAGAAGCCGGATATAAAAAGCGAAACCTGTTGTTATCCTATTCAATAAATATGCTTGTAAAGCACCTGTCTTTTTCATTAAACGATGAAGTACAAGGATATCTCACAACTATATGAAATTCTGCCTCACACCCTTACTCAGGCACCCAGTGACTTCTTCCTTTTCCCTCAGACCGTGGCAAGCATTTTCACGACGACAACGAGGTGATTTCTGATGTGGAACACTCAATGGTCAAAACTTGGGTTTCTACAAGGATGGTCTCCATCATCCATCATTGGGAGAAGTGTGTGAACTTGTGATTTCATGGCCGCATCTTCCTTCTGTCACAATGATTGTACGAACTTTATGAATGCTCCTCGTAATTATATGTTTTTAGAAACTACAAATATCGGTATAAATAATTATAAGAGGAACTAGTGGCAAGCGCGTGCCCAAATGAACAAATTTTATTTTGAAACAATTGCTTATTGTTCCAGTTATTTTTAAAAATTTTGACCTCCTTTTATTAATGTTCTGAGACACTCAATTTTCTGGACAAACTAAGGGATATAAATTTTATAAATTATTGCAATTCACACCAAGATGGCACAGTATTGTAATATCTTAAATGTACGAGTGGATCAAGATAATATTCCATTTTTGCTCCAAGACTGACAATGCGCAAAATAATAAAAGCATACGGGACCAGAAAAAGATTAAAACTGGTTAAATAGACAACACGAATAAAATAATAATAAAAATAATGGCTTCTTAAAAAAAGTAGAAAAATCGGCTAAATATATTACTAAGAAAAAAGTGGAGACCAAACTGCGTGTTTCACTTACCTAAAGTTCAGAGGGGCCCCATTCCTAATAGAAAAGTTGATAAGTACACTGTTACTAGTTAATAAAGGATCAAAGCTCTTAACTTCAAGAGTTTTTCGCCTATACGCAGTAATCTCGCGGGAATTGTATCAAAAACTTGACAGTTATCTGAAAACAAACTGCGCGTTTTTCTCGTTGTTATCTTTATGCTAGCTGACGCGATCTACTGAAAATAATCAATAGGATCCAGAAAATACTGCAGAAAATAAATGTACCTATTTCAATCTTAGACGGCTATCTCGCAAAAGCATTTGCCACTAATAATTATTTATAAGTTTCCAAACATGTCTCCAATATTTTTTAATATAAATTTTTTTTCCGTTTTGAAATTTTTTGAGAGATTGGAATAACCCATAAAAATGTAATTACTTAAGCACCACTCGCATGCTCATTAGAATTACTTTCTACGCCAGTGGCTATCAATGATATATAAAATAACAATTAACAAATTAAAACAGATTTTAAAAAAGCTCAAGACATAAAATTCAATTTAACGCAACGATTATAAATTCAATATATCATCAAAAGTAATAGAAAATTTAATTAGCTTTATAACTTCGCTATTCTATATGATGGACTAAATTTTGAAATATATGCATAATTTGAGAAATAATTAGTTATCTCAATTGAAAACGATAATTTTAATTTATTTTTTATCCTAAATGTAATATATATTTTTAAATGTAACCTACAAATTTTTTAACTTTCAATAAAAATAATTCGACAAAAGTATTACATTATGCAACAAATTTTGGACAGAAGCCCCGCCTTATTGTAGGCTTTCCTGCACGAAGATCATTAAAATCTCGTTCTTTGCACTTATGTTTGCATTAATAAAACTTATAAAACCAGAAAAATACAGGGTAGTCCAAAATTATCTTCATAACTTTGATCACGTATATTTCAAAAACGGGGACAGGTAGAAATGTGCGGTTTGCGGCATAATGTTCAGACACACAAAATTTTAGTAGCCGTTTAACAGAGTTCAATGTGTGCGCCATCAGTAGCACGTAGGACATCTAACAAGGGGACCGCACGGACATGTAATCACGGATTTGGTTGAAATTTTAGGAGGTCAATCTACAACATTAATAGATTGTAAATTAATTCTGTGTAAAAGGATTTGAATCAATGGCCTTTCGTTTCGGAGAAAAAAAATAAAATATTTTACGTTTATGATTGCAGTGCTAGATAAGCCAAGTGGGAAGAAAGGTATACAACTTAACAGTGGTGGCGCAGTGGCTAACGTCAGGTTCTGTGAATTTACTGGTCCGGGTTATATTCCTGGAGTATTGAAATTTTTTTTTCATTAAATTTTTCAATTTTTTTTTTTCATTTTTTTTCATTTGTGTTTTTCGCCTTTATTATTTGTTTGCACTTTGCATAATAACATTCACATACATAAGTAACGTCACAGGTCAAAAAAAAAATGCAAAATGCGTTGTACAATATTTTCACGGATTGTCATTGGCGATCAGTGATGTGGCGGTGACAGTGATGATTGCGCGTAGATCAGCGATAGTTCGAATAGATCTTTATCGTTTCTTTTTCATTTCACACGCCACGGCAATGACCGTCCGTGAAAATATTGTACAACGCATTTTCTATTTTTTTTACTGTGATGTTGCTTTTGTATATGAATGTTATTATGCAAAGTGCAAACAAATAATAATGGCGAAAAACAAGAAAAAAATGAAAAAAATTTCAATACTACAGGAATCGAAACCGGACCAATAAATCCATAGAACCTGACGTTAACCGCTGCGCTACCGCTGTTCAAGTTCTATACCTTTCTTCCCAGTTGGCTTATCTGGCATTACAATAATAAATGTAAACTATTTTATTTTTTTCCTCTGAAACGAAAGGTCATTGATTCAAATCCTTTTACACAGAAGGTATATTAATGTTGCAGATTGACCTAAAATTTCAACCAAATCCGTGATTACATGTCCGTGCGGTCCCCATGTAAGCGATATTCCAGTTCCTCCCATGTCCGGCCTGGCATGTCCTCATTAAAGTTTGCAATGTGATGCGAGTTCGCAGTTCCTGCAGGTCCCGCACCGGGATATGTTAGACAGTATTATTATTATTTATTATTTTGATTGGTTAGCAATACAATATTATCACCGGGGCCCAGAAATGGTCATAGACCGACAAGTAGGGCCTCGGGGGAATACATATATCAGTAGTATAAGTGATAGGTTAGGAAAAACTAATGCTAATATAAATTGTGTACGTACGAATTAATAAACTAAGGTAGAACTTTATTATAATACAATAGTAATTCTACAACATATAAAGAAACCAAAAAACATTAAAGATAACTCACATCAAAAACAAACCAATCTCACTAGGCGGTTGCCCAAGGAGGGGGAAAAAAGACCTTCGCAGAAACCAATTTCGAGACTGCCAGCTGTCCATTGGGACTACAAATTAATTTAATTTTATTTTATTTAACGAAAATTAAAGAAAGCATCCTTCACAAAGCCCCAAAGAAAAAATCTAATGGGGTTATGTCTGGAGACCTTGGAGGCCAGGAAATGGGTCCTCCTCTGCCAATCTAGTCACCTGGAAATATGTCATCCGAAGCCTTTCTAACGATCAAGGCCCCGTGAGGGGCACCAAAAACAAAACTTTCGGGGTGTGTGAACATTATGCCGCAAACTGCACCTTTCTGCCTATCCCCATTTCTGAGATATACGTGATCAAAGTTGTAAAGATCTTTTTGGAACGCTCTGTGCATTTTAGCAATCAAATCCTTTGAGTAGAATCAAGCTAAAAATGGAAAATCTAGAAGAGCATTAGAAGGTTCTTACCACAGGAGAATAATACCGCCCATATTATACGAATATCCTGATTATATAATATAGAATGAGTAATTGCGAAAAATTATTAATATTGCATAAAATGGGTTTCAAGAGACAATATAAGCACTTGATATATATTTTAACAAATTATAGCAAAACTTTAAAAACAATTCTGAATGCAAAGTTATATAAAAAAACAAAATTCCTGGAATCTTAAATAAAAAAAACACTGAAAGTAGATACCCAACAAAATCTGAACAAGCAATGTGTACCTATAATGAAAATTTTTCTTGGAATTTTTGAGATTTTTTATCCGAAGAACGTTCAAGCAATCACGTCAAACGAAGCAAATCCTTGAAAAGAGGGCTTAAAACGGCACAGGAAACTGGAGGTTAATTTTTAATTTTTTTTTTTTTTTTGATTAAAAAAATATTGATTCCCCCTTCAAGGCAGAGCTTCTGCAATTGCCTTATACAAACGTGAATTAAAGAGCAATTGCAAACCAAGAACTCCCGTTGTCATGGTTCCCCCTCCCACATGAGAGTGAACTGGAAATTCCATTTTCTCCCAGTTAAGTCTCGCCCTTATCCCCGGCTCCTTATCGGGATCACGGAACCCCCCGTGCAAAAGATTACGTGTGCGTGCTCCCCCTTCTAGGGCTTCTGCTGAGGTAATCTTATGCCCGGTGATCGTGAGCCTTTCCTTCGACCACCGTCCCTCTAAAGTTGCCATAAAAGCTTTTCTGGTATGAAACTAGATAGTCTTGCGATTCTTCTTCCCCTTCCTTACACAACAGCTTCAGTCTTTTAGTTTCACATTCTTGAAATATGATATAATACCTCAACAATGCCAGTCATTATTTTTCTCAAATCCCAACCGTATATGCTGGGACACAATATATGATCTTTTAATGTTTCTTTGTAATTTTTACGGATTTGTTGTTTTTTTATTTTTTCTCTCTACCAAATTATAACACTGTCCATGAAAATTGCAAGTTCAATGCATATCCTAATTAATACAGAAATATTCCAATTTCATAGCACCAGCGTTTGATATTGGGAAGTTGTCAGTAATCTGTTTTTTCCTTACATTGGCGCAAAACTGTCTTCAAAGGAAATAATTTTTAAGGAAATTATCAATAAAACGCGGCAAAATAAATATAAGACACAAAATAGCAAACAAAATCCCAAAAATAAAATGTAAAACTGTTAAAACAAAACCAAAAGAATAGTAAAAGCTTAGATATAACATTGAAAAATAAATCGTACAGAAAATAAAAGAAAAAATGCAAAAATATGGAAAACAAAATTGGAAAACCTGGATACGTATTTCGAAGCCAAAGTCCCATCTTTCAGCAGGAGACTTTTTTTTTATGAATTGGGATCCAATACGTCCATCCAGGGCCTGTATGGCCAGAGGCCGACGAGTTGAGTCCCTGGATGGACCTGGATTCACGACTGCTTGGGGGGGGGGGGGGTGAAGATTGGCTATCACGGATGGTTGCCCATCCAGTGACTAGCCGTGCCTAATGTAACTTAACTTCAGTGAAAGCACACTAGGCCACGGCCTCCCCACACATTTATGTGTCTAGTTATTCAAGATTACTACAATTATTTATGTTTAAACTAGCAGAGGTACCCGGCGTGGCTCGGGATAATTACAGTTGTAGGTTAAACAGAACAGCTTCAAGATGTTAAATAATAAATTAGTTTATTTTTTATTAGTTCATTATTTAATTAGTTTATTTTTTATTTTTTTTCAAGAAATTTTAAAAATTATGCATTAAAAATTATACATATAAATTAGTTTTCAGTAATTCCGTATGCTTGTTGATTTGAAGAGTTGAGTTCATGCATACCTTTTTATCGGTTAAGTCGTCAACTGTCGCCCGAACGAAGGGACTGCTTCCTCTGTCACCTTTCACTCTTTCTGAATAGTCTGCTAACTCTCCATTATCTCCAGTTACTGATTATTTTTAAAGATTTTTCAAGAAAATATTAACGTCTGAAAACTCTCAACTCTAAGAAAACCCCGAACAAAAGGAATTCTATGTATTGTTACAAATTCAATTTTGTTTTAAATTGCACACTTTGACTGATAACCCAGCTTCACCCTCTTGTTGTCTTGCCTCAGATTAAAGGATATCCATCTTCATCACCGGGGAGCATCACTGGCTACGTTAGACCCAAGTCCTTCGTGCCCTTGATGTAGAAGCTCTTATACCCTCTTGCTCTACAACTATTTATGTTTAAATGTGTGATTGTGGATAACGAGGATAAGTGTCTATGGACTTTCATTTTCTCAAAAGAAACAGTTACTGGAAACAAGTGTCTCGCTCGATATGTTGGAACAATTTTTGGACCCACATTTGGTGTCTGATGGAATTAGAGACATTGTGTGTTCCAACAGATTGAAGCACCACCCCATTTTCCCCCAACTGTTTGCGACTACCGGATCACGATTTTCCTAGTAAATGAATTAGTTGTGGTTCGCACCCTAGTGACTAGACCGGACACTTCTTTAGATTTTTTTGCCTGGGAGGTTTATCAACTTTAAGGTTTGCTATAGATGAAGATTGACAGCATTGAACAATTGAAACAGCTATGTACGAGATAGTGTTTCGAGCCGTCGAAATGGTCATGTTGACATTTACTGAAGAGGTTTCCGATACTGCGATTTATCGTTGATTCTGCAATAAAACGTTTTTGCAGTAAATGTATAGAGACTTTACTATCGAAAAACTAATATATCATGTTTGGAGGTCATCTCCAGTCTATATTTATTTATTTATAGAGACTTTATTAAGCAAACTAAAAAGGTTAAAACCCATATATATATAACTCCATCACAAAAATTTGTTAATAATAACCTGGTACAGAATTAAGCACGAGAAGAGCACATGTGTCATTATAATTTCTTACACCATATGGCCAAACGTATCTTAGAAGGAGATCTGGTTATTTACGCCGCCCGATACGTCATGGAACGATATAAAAGCGCTGATGGAGAATTTCGGAACTAATGTGTGTACGTTAGACAGAAGATGAGTAATATGGCAGAGCTCAGTGATTCGAATATGGCGTGATTCTCGGACGACACGAAGTGGAAAATCAGTTTGTTAAATATACCCCTTACTACAGTGCCGAAAACAACTGCAATTGTAAGATGGAAACGTGGAGGAAGTGAAAATGTAGCAGGACGAAGTGGTAAGCCGATCGCAGCCGTCGAAACATGAAGAGGTTAATAAAGGAACATCGCGAGCTTTAAAATGCGTCGGGCATCGTTGCTATAGTCCATCCAATTTTACTTTGCGCGAAATGTGATGGAGTTTTCAATTGTTCGGCATTGTTACAATAAAAATTAAACAATAAATAACGATTGACATGCCCATCACATCTCCAGCAAAGTAAGGCTGGATGGACTATACGAGCAGTACTGTTCGTCGAGAGCTATAAGAATCATGTGTTTCCACGGACTTGCGACTGCTCACAAGCCGAACATCACCGACACAAATGCAAAGTGTCAGTTGCAATGATGAAAAGCTCATCACCATTGGACTGTGGAATAATGAAAACACATGCTTTGAAGTGATGCATCTCCCTTCACAATCTGGCAATTCGATGGACGCGTTTGAGTTTGACGGATGCCTTGCAAATTGTACCAGCTGCACAGTTCGGTAGCGGAGGCATAATGAGGTGGGAATATTTTTCGTGATTCGGCCTGGGTCCCTTAGTTCCAGTGGCTCTAAACATGAACTCTATAATGTATCTTGATGTTCTGACAACGCTCTATGAATTCCCAGCTCTCTGTGAACAATCCATCTTTGTTTTAACAGGGCAGCTTTTCTGTCCGACATCGAACTTGTGCGGCCATGGTTTGACGATTGACTGTTCAAAAACTGGACTGACTTTCATAGAATCCCGATCTAAACTCTATTGAACATCTCTGGAACGAATTAGAAGGCAGATTATGTGTCCAGCCAAATTGTCTATCCTCCATAGCCGCGCTCATTGCGGCTCTCGTGAATCCCTGGAAGATAATTCCAGTGACCATCTAACAAAGCCTGGTTGAAATTACTCGAATATGACGACTGCATTTTTAAAATTTAGAAGTATATTTGAATGAGTTAAATGTTTAATATCACTCATTACTAAACATTTTTTTTTATATAGAACGCTTCAACATTAAAAGAGAAACTGTCTTATCCGTACAATGCGAATACCAGAGAATGCTGCCGACATAAGGCAATGAGGAAGTTTTAGAAAAGGAAAGAATAAGGGACGAGTAGCACACAGACTCCTAATGAGAAATCTAAGAGTACGTAAGTAAGTATATGACGAAACTGGAAAAATTTACTGATTTTTTAAAAGTGTAATTAATTCATGCTTGGAATTTTCAATTCGGTTAAAGAGTAGCTCACCTTTAAAACTCTCTAATTTTAACATTTTTTTATAATTTGCTATATTTTTTGATAATATTTTGTTAAGTATGTCTTGCGTTAATCTCATAAATAAATATCCTTGTCGTTCAAAGAAATATTGTTTGCTTGTTTGGTCGCGTTGCTTGTTTGTTACATGATTGAGCTCACGTGAAATAAAAGAAGAAATGATTTAATTTTTTACTCTTTCCATCCTTGTATCCGATTTACGAAAATAAACTGAGGAGTAATTCAAGAAGAGAAAAACTGAAAAAAAAACCAACATTATATCAAAAAAAGAAGATAAATTCTAACACTGTTTTCAAAAACTACTAATGATACCGCGTGGAGAGGGATTACTTCAGCTTTAAGGAACTAAAGCCGTTTTCATTTCTTCCATTTCAAACAGCAAATCTCCTCATGTCTCGGATAGTTTCAGAGTTCCTTTTTCCCCCCTCCTCTTTTCGTTCGGAAGCGAGCGATTCATCTTCAAGAATATTTTCTTCTTTTTTTTCATAAAAAAAAGATATATAAACTTTTTTCTTATGAAAGATGGGAGGCAAGAGCGACGATTCAGTCGTTTGTCTTCGTATACGTTAAAGTCCAAGCAAAGGATCCTTTCACCGTCGAATGTAACCAAGCATAAGATACCCAATATAACATTCGAAAGGAATAGAGTTATCATAGGTTTTTCTCTCGCTTTCTCCGGCGTTTTGATTAAACACCGCCGGACACTGTTCACAGTTGGCGAGTCCGGTCGATCTTATCGGCTGATGGATGACTTTTCACGCGGCGAGAATAAAAGATGGGCTGAGGAGAAGAAAAATATAGAAAAAGAGAAGAAAGGGTAGGGGGTGGGAATTCTCCGATGAAATCTCATCATAATGATATTTTCGTCCACGACTGGGCTTTTAGTCCATTTCCAAGCACTGTTTAGTTGTTACAAATTGACAAATCGAATGGGAGGTTTTAGAATAAAAAAGACAAAAGCAAAGTTGTTTTTTAAAGCCTATGGGAATTGAGAAGTTGAGGCACTTCAAACACTGTAGTGGCTGTATATAACTAAGAAAAATGACAACAGGAGAACCCACAGAATATTTGATTTAAAAACTTTTTGGTAAGAGTGTTCATTCTAAATATATAATCCATCAATTTGAAGGCAATTTCTATTGAAATGAAATTCCATACATAATGCACTGAAGACGAAATACAGAAGTGGAATATTCCACGATTATATTTTCCAGACAAAGAACATATTACAAACCATAATATTTCATCCTAAGTTTCCCCATTCCGGAAAATATTGTATACATCTTGGTCCTTATAATTAACATTAATTCATCTTTCGAAAAAAAAATAATTGTGAAAAAAAATTAGTTTCTTCTGCTAAACTTCTTCGTTTGAAGAAAAGAAGGTTCGTCTTGAAAAAGCTCATCTTTGCCAGCTAAATAAATGCAGCAAGTTTCCACGAACTCCTAAGTTATTTTTTTTTATAAACATGTACATTTTTGTAATTTCATACACCGCAAATATAGTTTCAAAATAATTTCTGAATTCATTTGCTTATGTCATTCATTTCTTTAAAATAAAATAATTCTTTAACACTGGTTAATTATTAGATATAAACCAGTTGAGAAAACTTAACTGGTACTGCACTGTCAAAACGATGTTAAAGGCGCAATTCAGTTAAGAGTCGTCGTTCCTTTCTAATTTTTTCGAATTACTTGATTTGACTCGGACAGAGTTTCAAAGAGTAAATTATACAAGATACCCAATAAAACATTCGAAAGGAATAGAGTTATCCTAGGTTTTTCTCTCGCTTTCTCCGGCGTTTTGATTAAACACCGCCGGACACTGTTCACAGTTGGCGAGTCCGGTCGATCTTATCGGCTGATGGATGACTTTTCATTTGTCCTATCTATTCGGTCAAAGTTTGGTCAAAATTTAAGTCTGATATTATACAGGGCAATTCGAAACTCCTCGAACTCCAAGTTTAAGACGTATTTACTGCAAAACCATAAAAGAAATCCGAATATAGCTGCTTGTCGTAGGTGTGTGTGGCCTTTCAAATGCGCTGCGTAACGTGAGACAAAAAGTTGTCGGATGTGAATAGAAAGAAAAAGGAAAAAAAGAATTGAAAAAGAATGTTACTAATTGAAATATTTAAGAGGAATGTTTTCATTATTTATTTATTTATTTATTTATTTTTTTATGTTTGATTCCTAGTGGAACATATTTAATTTTTTTATTTAATTCTTGTACCATTTTATTCATATTAAACATAAATTTGAAATTCGAAACTGGTTTAGTTTTCATTCTCTAATAAAGAATTAGGTCTTAACAAAAATGACAGTACTAACATGCACGCAAGTGTCTACAGTCTAACGGTGGCAATGACGTCAGACCACGTGACTGGGACCTGCGCATGGCGAGAAATTGTTACACGGATCTTGCATATATTAACATAAAAAGCGAATGTAAGGTCATTTTATTCTTAGTCTATTAAAAAGCGTAGCTCATGATTAAAACAGAAGAAATCCTAAAATCATGAATTTTTTTTTTGTTAAAACAATGAAAAGATCATTTTTACAACTTCAATTATACATTCAAAAAAGCAAATGTTAAATCATTTAAACATTTTAAAATCTTACATGTCTCGTTAATACGACTTATCGCAAAAACAAATTGCCCGTCGCGAATTGTCTTGTAACGAAATGTCGGTATTCCGCTTAAAAGTGGTGACTGAAGAAAATTCAAGCTTCCCTGCAGCACTCTCCGTGAAATTCACTTCAAGAGTTATGGGCCTTGTATTCAGCCTGCTAGATATTAAACGTCTAAAGCTACGCCGTACAGAATTCTAGTAGAGCAAGAGCTTCGTTCTCTGGATTCGGAAAAACGTATAGCTTACTACTAAGTTTTAAGATTTTAAGCACTAGAGTTTCACTGCATGAAGTTGGACTCCGTTTTTGCGTGAGAACCATGACTGACATATCGTTTTGTCACTTGGTGCTCTCAAATTGTGTAGTGCGTGCCAAAGGTCACACGCAATGCTACAAGCACCAATACTCTGATATCTTTTATGGTTTTGCAGTAAATACGCCTTAAACTTGGAGTTCGGGGACTTTCGAATTGCCCTGTATTTGGTTGTCAATCAAATAGTATTTCACACTAGTCCATATACAGGTAATGCGTATTCCGTTCAGTGAGATGACTTTTCCAGACCATCTGTCATTAATGTGTAAATTAGTATTTGATTGCATAAAATATCAAAGACTTAAAATTTTGACCAAACTTTGACCGCCATTTTAGCTTGTTCCCGAATAGATAGGACATGGGTTCATAGGAAATGATGATGCATTACTTTTCCGAACTGAAGTATGATATTAAAAAAAAAAAAAAAAAAAAAAAAAAAAAAAAAAAATCGAAAAAATTGGCAACAGAAAGATCTTCTTCGCAATGAAAATACTTTAAATAATTTCAACAAATTCTAGAAAATTTAAATAATTTAAATCACAAAAATTAATTTACGCGACTCCTAAATTTGCATACAAAGCTCTTCCGATCTTATAGATGTTTTAAATATCAACTATAGAATATATAAGAATTTTAAAATATCTATTTTTATTTGAATTATCAAAATTTTGTTTAAGTTAATCAATTGCTATGCATTAATTAAACTCTTACTTCAGCATTGTGTAAGAACAGATACTTTTGCTAATCAAATTGCTTCCGTATTTCTATACTAGCTTTAACACTAATCTATTCATCGCTACCGCAACCAATAAACGCAAGAAAAATAGCCAAACAAATACCAAAACATATAAATAAATCAAAATCTTGTTTTGAGAAAATAGTCTACAGCGACAGTAAATCTCGAGCAAAAATGAAATTTTCATTAAATCTTCCCCGAGATTTTCCCCTCTCCTATTCGAGTTCCGCTCGTATTCTTGCATGCAAGATGCTAAAAAATTCAAGTCTTTTTCCTTACCCTTTTGGTGGCGTTGAAAATGGCCCTGTAGAGTAGAGGCGAAGCAGCCACGCCCAACGAGTGGTTCCCTATGGTCAGAAAGGGAAGAAAAAAAAAACAGAATATTACATTCATTTCAATGGAGTAGTCGGACACAAAGTCGCAGGGCGGAAGCGGCCCGTTGCCGTGGGATGGCGCCATCAACCCGAGTTTTTCCTGGCAATGCACTCATAATAAAATTCCTCCAAACAGTCGAAGAGATAAAACAAAACGACCCTAGGCTTAAAAGAGGAAATGAATAAATCAATGAACGATGCGCTTTCACCCAGTAGATGCCACTCGTAAACCTTTAAGATTCGACGGAAGCAAAGATACGACGAGGGAAAAAAAGTGGAGACACAGGAAGAGATATAAAGGAAGAGAGAAAGGCCGCTATTAATCATGTACTAAAAAATATATTTATGAGGGGAAAGAAAACTTAAGGAAAAACCAATAACAAATGCTAGAAGGTGTAGTAATCGTTACGAAAAAATAAACAGAAAGAAGAAGAAATCATGCACGAAAGAGAGAGAGAGCAAAAAATGTTGAAAATGGAGCCAAACCTCGAGGGTGTGGTTATTGTCAAAGAGAAGCACTTCATCCATAAACATTCAGTCGATCTCTTCCCGGCATTGAGAGACGGGGAGACATTCAGGTCATTTAAGGAGATCGTACATTTTCCCCTAACTGTCCAACTGATAATAAACATGTGAAACAAGATTTCTCCACTAGATATCCAAGCTCCTTTTTGCGCATAGTGCACTCGGCAAATACTTTCCTCCCTGTAACATGGATCCCTTTGCCGTCTTTTACTGAAATTGAGTTGCGCGTTCAAGGATTCGAACTGAACTTTTATGCTTCGTAATAAAGTAGGAAAACAAGAAAATAAAAAAAAGAGTACATATGTGTGTAGGAAGGCATTTTATTCTCACCTGTAACGGCTGTATCGACGTTTATATAAGCGACTGCTCTCTCCTGAAGTATTTTTATGTTTTCCTGGAATGAACAGAAAAACTCGTAAAATACTTAAAAGGAAAGGGACACTACTAAAAAAAAAATTCATTCAATATATTGACTACTCATCTTATTTAAATTTTTTGCCAATTTCAGCTTCCCTTACCTCCACCCATTCTGTTGAGCCTATCAGATTGTATTCGTGAGCTCCCCAGCTACAAAACACCAACGTACGTCTAGGTCTCCATCCTACAAATATTATATATATTAATTAATCTAGTTTTACGCACATATATAAGTTATAATATTCACAACGCATTAAAGATAATCAAACATAAGTTTTTAATCAAAGTTTAATATCGATTTTTATGTAATTTCTTTTAGAATGGAAATATCAGAAAAAAAATTATATAAAATCTTTATTGCATCCCAGCGATAGAAAAGGTCAATTGAAGGATGGGATCTAGAAGACCGAGTTTAAAGTTTAATAATTTATAGTTCGCATTTATAATTCATAAGCCATCAATCATACATAGCGAGTTCGACAGGTAAATTCAATATAAGTTTAATATGCAGAACTAATTAACATTCAAACCGCAGATTAATAAAATTAATTGCATAGTAGGCCTATATTATTACTATTGTGAAATGTTATTTGTGGATTTCAAGCGAAGAATTTTCTAGTAAGTTCCTCCTGTTTATTTCAAGTTGCCGGAATAAACGTGAAGAGCGTTACCTATTCTGTAAAGTGAAACTGTCCAATATTGACGAAGCAGTGCACGAATTAATTGAATTACATGTAGTTTCATTCTGACAATAATTACGAATAGTTCATGGTTAAATGGATTTTACCATTTCTAACAACGAATATTTGATGTTGCCCTCAAAAGTCAATCAAGCTCATCATGAAATATTCAACAGAAAACGAGACAGATTGTAATGCCAGGATTTCATTATTTTCTAACGCCAGCATTTTTTTAAAATTAAGAAAAAATTCTTGACGGAAACAAATTACTTTGTATACTCTCGGAATATGCTTCTATAAAAAAAAAAGATCATTTGCTTTTTATTAATATTTGAAGGCAGATTTTTATTTCAGATGAAAGAGCCAGAAGCAATACATTATGTATTTACTGAACAATTTCAGAAATATGTAAGAAGCTTAATAATAAAAAAAAAGCTGTATATTACATTTGCGTGTAATATTTTATATAATGTAATAAGTATGTAATTTCACCTTCTTGAAGGAATTTTCCAAAGATTCTGCTGAGCTCCAGGGTAACAGCAGTCCCGCTACTCGGATCCAGCGCTCCGTAAACCCATGCATCTCTATGGTTACCAATTAGAACGTAACGATCTGTAAAGAGAATGTTACATTTAAACCGAACCAGGTTATATTCTGTTGAAAATTATGAGATTACATCGTCATAAAAACATAAAACAGTGTATTTGGACAGACAGAGAATAATTCCAAGATATGTTAACTGAGTTGTAACAACTGACCAAGAAGTAATTAACCATTTCTTCCAAAATAACTAAAAACATTAACCTGAATGAAATAAAGAAACCAAGAGCTAATTAATAAGAGCTAAGTAAGGCAAATAATTTATAAATGGCCAGTAGAACGTAAAATTGGATGAAATGACGTAAAAGGAGATTCACTTAAGAATAGTAGATGATCACCTAAATAATTAAATGATGAAGACCAGCTGAAGATAATTTATCTGTTGAGAGGATCTAATTAATTATAATTATGACTTAATTAGCTGAGAGGACATAATTGATTATGACTAGCAATTAATATGCTGAGAGGGTCTACGAATGAAGCAAGCCATCATCAATGGCCATTTTGATCTGTAAAATATTTTTTGGAGCTGTTAAATATCTGATCTGTATCTAAGGACCACCGGGCGTAAAGATGCAAATGTTCACCATCATCAAAGAAGAAAACTATAAAATTTTGAGATAGAGTATTAACAAATATTAAAGGACATTTTGAGGAGAGGAGTCCGATACAGCCTGGACTGTGATTCTTGACGCGTTCACATCTGGGGAGAGAGCGTGGGACATGGTCCACCCCCGCTAACAACATTGAACATATTGGCCTCGGTGGCTCAGTGGTTGCGTGATCGCCTCTGATGCCCGAGGACGCGGGTTCGACCCCGGCCGAGAACGACGAGGATTTTTTCAGGGGGAAAATCCTGAGATCACGCACTTCATTCGGAAGGGAAGTAAAGCCGTTGGTCCCGAGTAGTCGTTTGCCGGCTGCACGTTAAAGAACCCTTGCGAGGCAAAATTTGTGGCCCCTATAACGCCATCCTGAAATGTCCATAGCAGTTGAAAAGGACGTTAATACCAAACAAACCAGCTAACCAACCATTGAACATGACCGTTATGGCAGTGGCGGTGTAATGGTGTGGGCGGGCTTTATGATGGGTTCCCGTACACCGCTGCAAGTCTTCGACAAATGGGCCATAACTGACCGGGATAGTGTCCTACGACAACATGCTCGTTTCTTTAGGGATGCGACGGATCCAGATTTTGTCTACACGGGCTGGCATAGTGGATGACTACCTGGAACATGAGGACATTCGACGCATGGATTAGCCAACACGGTTCCCAGACCTGTAGGAAGAATGAGATGCTCTTGGAAAAATGCAATCCCCCAACCATTGTTGGTGCAATCCCCCAACCATTGTTGGTGCAGGGGGGGGGGGGACCACAGCGTATTAAACGTCGCATGCTATTTAAAAAGCTAGAGGGGGTGGGGTCTACAAGCCTTTGCGCAGGATTGTCCATGCACTTTTTATGTTGTTCCGTTCGCAGTAGTGTCTAATGATTGAAATGTATTTACATGATCTAGAGAACAACCTTACTAAGTTTGGTGCTGATCGGATGTGCGGAAGGGTTTCAATACGCAAATCACTTAATTTATGGACACCAGAGCCATTGCCAAAAATAAAAACTGTTTATAAAGGGAAACAAAAATGCATTTCACAAACCTTTAAAGATTGTGAACCAGTTTATAATTTCTTACCTGGTTCTCTTCTTCCTCGAATATATCCAATGACATTGTAGGTGGTTTCAACTTTATTTAGATTGTTAATTTCAATTCGAACAGTCCTGAAGATTTAAAAAATATAAATTTAAATCATTCTGCATTAGTCCAAAAAAATTCGAATTATTATAAATTTTTTATAAATGAAAATAGTTAGTAGCTGCGATTATTCTTAAATAATTCTCTAACACATTAAAAATTCCAGTCCATGCTCAAACTAAATAAAATCTGTCAACTTTACCGTAAATAAAAAGAAACAGCTGTTATTTTACATTTCAAATTTTCAATGTGGATTTAAATGGCAATAATACTGAGGAAATCGAAAACATTCTCTTTATAGCACGCATAAAAATAATAACACGCACAACAAAACAGACATCTTTATCGATTTTTCTCCCCGGACAAAAACATATTTCTCATTGCTCCAATCTCCAATGGAATTCCAAAAGAGAATTTCGTTTTTATGTTTTGTGGCCAGTTTTTCTCTGGATTTGTTGCCCAAGAAGGATTTTGAAATTTTAAAACCAGCGAAATGACAGCGAAAGAAAAGGATAGAAAAAGAATAATCGAATACAGACCAAAAAAATTAAAATATTCAAGTAACAAACACTTATTTACAATTCTGTCCAGAATGTTTCATATGCCCATTACATTCTAAGGAAGTCGATCATCCTTAGTAAGCATAAAGAGATTAACAGCTTTCCCTTTAATATATTAAACAGAAAAAGTATTGGAAAGATTACTACAGAGAAGTTTAGAAGCATACGAATATAAATGCAGTGATTTCAAGTCGCCTCTAAAGCTATTACTGAAGATGTGTATCATAATTTATGGAATATTTTCTTCTTGTCGAGAGTGGCTACGTTTGATAGGATTCGCAATGAGGATGAAAACTTGACTTTTCCAGTTCCAAGTTTTTTTTCGCTCTCTCTCTACTTTTTTTTTTTTTCTCCTTTAATACCTCATCGGATTCACCCCTTCATTGCCGGGCTCCATTCGAAGCGATCAAAGTCGAAGACGTTGGCGAGCGACAAAATCTCCTTCATTATCTCCTTCTTGCCGGACGAGACGTGTTTGTCCACTGGCTTCGCCCTCATTTGGGATCCCGTGGGAGAAGAAGAGAAAGGAAGTCAATTGGTCGTAGTTGCACAATCACAGGAAGTTTTGGAGAAGAGCGGAGAGAGGGGAAAAAAAACCTCTATCTCCTCTGGGATCCTTTCGCTTTTATGAGCGATTTTTGTGACCCTCTCCGGAAGAACCTCATCCTTCAAGCCCACTCCCATCAAAAGTCGCTGTAATTCTCTCCTTTAGCTTCTTCTTCCCAATGTTTATTGGCCGTTGCCGAATTCAAATGTGAATAGCAATCGCTGCAATTGAATTAGAAAAAATGCAGCTGAAGGAGAACCCGAATTGCTAATAAGGAATATTATATCCTGAAGGATAATAGAGTTGGAATGCACAGAAGTTTACTGTTTTGGATTTTAAATTAACCGAAATATTCCAAAAAAATTCAAATCCACTAAGCAATATTTAACTTTTTTTCACAGTTCTTAAAGGGGTTGATTCAATTTAAGATTACATACAATAAAGCCCTAGATAGCTTCTGGAAGATACGTAATGCATAAATATGAGGAAAGTAACGAATAAGACCATATACGCAATCGTTCGATGGAATGTTAGCTGAACCAAGATTGAAACTGTATCTGACCAGGCATCAAGGAACATTAGAAATGGACATTCAGAGCTAATCGGGAGCATTTATATGTTTAGCCTTCTAGAGGGCAGCTGGTCTCGTGGCAATCGCATTGGAAAGGCAAAAGCGAATGTATCTGAGAAACAAGCGTTCATCAGATATTTTTACACATTCATAGACTTTCTTGTAAATGAAGAAAAAATAACACCCGGATACTATTTCATATCTCATATTTTGTTTTGTGATAAGAGGTTTGTCTTTCATATTCAGGCAATTCCACATAACAATTCCTTCTTATTTTTTTATGGACTTGGATAAACCACCTACATAAACAAATTTATTTTATAATTAACAATAGATTAAGAGTTAAAATCATAAGGGGTATACATCTAACCTTATAGGCTAATATGCTGGGTGATCCAAAAGTCAGTTCACCCAAAGATATGTATATATACAATGAAAACCATTAAACATACCGACATCAAATTTGCAGTGGAATTCTTTAATCAATGCGACACTGATTGAACCTAGAGTAGATGTTCAAAGTCCCCCCCCCCCACCATTCTTCTACTTGCACAAACGACCGCGACAGCACATGCTCTTGGAAACGAGTTGCAGCATGTCCTCCGGAATGGCGCGCATTTCGGAGAGAATGTTTGCTTTCAGTTCGTCTAGAGCGTGTGGGTTGTTCGCATACTCCCGAGCTTTTAAATAGCCTCACAGGAAATAATCCGGGGAAGTCAGGTTCGATGAAAGAGATGACCAATCCCCAAAAACAGATTGCACTCCTACCATTGAGAATCAGGCTGTGTGAGCTATAGCTCCGTCCTGTTGATAATAACTTTGTCTGCATTGCAATAACGTTCCGCATTAACAGTGGTGCAACACGTTTCCAAGAATATGTGCCGTCGCGTTCGTTTGTGTAAGGAGAGTGGGGGCCACTTTGAATATTTACCGAAGGCTCAATCAGTGTCGCATTGATTACAGAATATACATGGCAAATTTGACGTCGGTATGTTTATATTCCGGGTAAATAAAAAGTCCCGGATCGGTCTAATATCTCGAAAAATACAAGCTTGTCAAAAAAAAAGGAAAAAATACATGTCAAGTATTTTTGAATGCTATTTAATAGTGCCAAAATTAGTCCCCTGCACCCTTCGTAGGGGTGGGGGGGGGGCAACTTTGAAATTTCAAATGGGAATCCCTATTTTCAATGATATTTTCAGATTGTACACAACATTTGAGAAATGTTTTATTCTTGGGGTTTTGTCAATTGATCCAACCGTTTAGGAGATAGAGGCGCTGAAAGTGTAGAACTCTTAAATTTTGAAGCAATTCTATCGATGAAGACAGAGATGGGTCTTAGAGGCATTCCTATTCTACTTTTTGATGGGCTTTAAGAATCCAAAGTCAGAATTTAAAAATCTAACATTTTATTAGTACACAAGCAAAGTGTTGGGGGGAGCAGTCCTATGAAGGTAAAGTCTGTGCGTGTGTATTTAAAAAACTTTGGGTTTTTTAATTCTGACTTCGGATTTTTAAAGACCATCAAAAAGTAGAAAGGAATGTCTCTAAGACCCACCCTCTATCTCTGTCTTCATCGATAGAATTGGTACAAAACTTTAAAAGTTCTACACTTTCAGTGCCTCTATCTCCTAAACGGTTAGATGAATGGAAAAAAACCCACCAAGAATAAAACATTTCTCAAATGCGTGCAATCTAAAAACATCATTGAAAATAGGGGTTCCCATTTAAAATTTCAAAGTTGCCCCTTCCCACCCTACCCCCCTACGAGGGATGAAGACAGAGGGCTAATTTTGGCATTATTAAATAGAATTCAAAAAAATATGTCACGTATTTTTTCTTTTTTTGACAAGACATGTATTTTTTTGAGATATAGACCGTTCCGGAACTTATTATTCACCCGGAATATATTCTTCTATACAGGGTGATTAAAATCGTGTGTAAAACAATTCAAGGGGATATTATAGAGGTCAAGGTAAACACAAAAAGTCCTATGAACATGTGTCCGAATTTGAACGATAAATGAGATATGAACAGAAATAAAAATGCTAACACCAAGATCAATAAGTTAATAACTCAGGTTCTGTAAAGCCCAGATTAATGAAATTTGGAGGAATAACAAGGTACATAAAACTGCATACCGTTAAAATTTGATCGAATTCCAACAAGAAGTTTCCGAGTTACTTATTCAACATCATAACACGTGTTCCCTTGTGAGTACTAACCAGCACTTGTTACAATTTTGACTGCGTAACTAGGAAACTTCTCTTTGGAATTCGATCAAATTTTAACGGTATACACAGTCTTATATACCCTGTTATTTCTCAAAATTTCATTAATCTAGGCTTTACAGGACCTGAGTTATTAATTTGTTGATCTTGGTGGCGGCATTTTTATTTCTGTTCATATCTCAGTTATCGTTCAAATTCGGACCCATATTCATAGGACTTTTTGTGTTTACCTTGACCTCTATAATACCCCCTTAAATTGTTTTACACACGATTTGAATCGCTCTGTATACATTTGGATGAACGGACTTTTGGAGCACATTGTATGTTATTAATATATTAGAAGCTTTTAAGCTATGAAGGAAAACTTCTATGATCTGGAACCAGACAAGGGACCATAAAGCCACCGCGAAGCCCAGCCCCGGTAGACTGTATCCAAGCGTCCTAAGACTGTCAAAAGTTCAAATGACAGACAGGTATCTGGTTCGAAGGTCGGGAATTCTTTGAATTAAAAAAATCAGAAAGCTGATGAAAACTTATGACAGAGTAATAATGAATCACTGGAGAAAATCTCCAACATTTGGTAAATATTAAGATCGAAAACGAAAGAAAAAATTCCGCACCTGGAATCGAATCAGGCAGGGGCCACGAGCATCTATTCATAAACTTGCCTCACTAGTTCTTTATCACCAATGAACCGTTCATTTCATTTTCAATCTTAATATATTGCCAAATGTTGAAGATTTACTCCAATAATTCAGTGCTACACATAAACTAAGTTTTCACTCGTTAAGAGTCTGTAAGAGCTTTCTATGGAGTCTTTGAAGAATGAACCATTAAAATACAAAGTGCTTCAAGGCTTATAAAAGCTTAAAGAAGTTTTATAAAAGGCTGCAGAAAATGAAAAAAAGAATTTCTTTTTCTTTTTCTCTAAAAGCGCTGAGTATTTTCGAGAATTTTCTTCAAAGCACCGAAATCTCACAAGTCGGCGAAATTATTGATCTTCACAAACAAGCACGGTGAGGGAGGAAAAAAAGGAGGTAAAATCAGCTCCAAAAATATTTAAATAACACCAACCCTTAAAATTAATTTATGTACAATGAAAATATGGAGGAAAAAAACTGAGACTGTCCTGTAATTTATGTATTATATATACAGGGTGACAAAAGTTAAATGATATATAATGATCATGGTATAGTGATGCATTTTGTCCCTATGTACATGGGTCCGAATTTGAACGCTAACTGAGATCTGAACAGAAATAAAAGCCACCACCAAGATCAACAAGTTAATAACTCAGGTTCTGCAATGCCTAGGATAATGAATTTTGGAGGAATAATACGGTATATAAAACTGTATACCGTTAAAATTTGATCGTATTCCAACGAGTAGTTTCCGAGTTACACATTCAACATCGTAACAGTCTCACATGCGAGCACTAATCAGCACGTGTTACGATGTTGAGTGCGTAACTCGGAAACTACTCGCTGAAATTCGATCAAATTTTAACGGTATACACAGTTTTATGTACCCTATTCTTTTCCTAAATGTCATCATCCTAGATTTTATAGAACTTGAGTTATTAACATGTTGATCTTGGTGGCGGCATTTTTATTTCTGTTCATATCTCAGCATTCAAATTCGGACCCATGTTCATAGGGACAAAATGCGTCACCACATGACTAGTATATGTGCATCATTATCTACCATTTGTTTTTCGTCACCCTGTATATAGAGAGAGAAGAAAAATTATTTCTCGAAATTAAATTTCTCAATAAACTACGGGTTGGTTATATTTAAATTTTCCCTACTTAACTTGTCTATGTGGAAAATGTAATATGAACATTGCCAAGGACATGGGTAAGAGATATAATGAATAAGCAATTCCATTGAAACACTTTGAATGCGTTGCGATATTCTACAATATGCCTGGTTTTTTTCGGACATAGCATCCATCAGACTACAAAGTGTGTTCGCAAAAGCGCTCATCAGTAGTGTCCAGAACAATCTGAAAGCTTTACCAATAACGCCCTGCTCTTCTTGTCCAAGCCCATGTTGACACTTCAGCGATTGCACTGCTAATGGTCCATGAGGCTAGCAACACCTGTGAATGATAACGGCACATAGTAATGTTGTATGGTTCTAATGAACGCGATAACCCATGCAAATTAGAGTTCGGTACCCATACTATAAATAGTTTCCTTTCTAGGGCGGGTTAAATCAGGAAATTTTTATTATAACCATCCTGTATATTTTTAAATAAAATTTTAAAATTTCTATTTGCTGATTTATTGCTCAGTGAACTGACTTTAAGGCAATTTAACTATCGGTTTGACTTTATTTAGAATTTTTTTTTATTAATACTTAAATAATTACATGCGATTTTCAAATTAAGGCTTTCTATTCTGCCTTTAAATAAGAAAATTACCAAAATTACAATGTAGCAATCAATTATAACATTCTTGGCTTTGCAATAATTTGTGGAGATTATTTTTCAGCTGAAGTAAAATATACCGTATCATTTTCCTCTTTAATACTTCCTCTAAGTGGTGCTGATAAGATTTATGAATTCAAAAGGAAAAAAAAGAAACGAAAGGAGTAAGGTTTGAGATAATTCGTTTCGTTCCTCGCCCCTATCTTTCTTTCTTTTTTTCCTCTCTTTCTCTCCTTTGTTTAGCGTCGCATCTTGTTTTATTATTTAGCTAATTGTTAATTCTACCTTATTAGAGCCGACATACCAATTAGGTTGGACGAATCCCGGTCCGATGTTGTAGGTGACGTTGAGAGCCCCCTGCCAGGCGTTCGGCGCCCTCGGCCCGCCAAGGAGACTGCAAAAGAGAAAACCCCAAACGCTTTAATGGAAATTGCTTTAGATTAGAGGGCGCTTCGTTTTCTCGAGGGCTCTCCCCTATACTTTGTCCCTCGGTAGCCCTCAGTTTGCTGTCTGTTGGTGAGAAAATTACACCCACGCAAACTCACCCCCCAGTGCGCAGCGGTCGCCGAGAAGCAATAAAACACTCCCCGATCGGTAACGGCGAGAGGCTCCACAATCTCAGTTCGGGCTTGTCATTAACATCGTGTGCAGTCACGCAAGGAATTGTGGGGAAAAGAAGTTTCAAGCCCTCTTCCTTTCTGTCCTTCATTTTTTTTTTCTAAAAAAAGCCTCTCTAAAATGAAGGTAATTTTAAAAATAAGGCGAAAAGTTTAGAAAACTTTACTACCACACCTCAGAAACAAAACTCCACTCCAGCTTCTCAACGGCCAACGATGACAGAAAACGACAAAGAAATGCGTTGACAATTACAGCCACTCGAACCAATCTGGAAAAACTCGTTTTTCTTTCGACCGACTTTGTTTTTGAAACTGAGAAATCACAGTTTGCGTTTGCAATTTTTTTGCAAGTTTAAATAATGCTTACTTTTCTTAAAAGCAGCTTATCAACAAATCGGCTAAGTGGACTCCAATTAAGGTGCCGCTTTAAGTGAGTTATTTTCCCAATATAAAAAATATTACTAAACGCAGTAATAATGTTTCGACTACATATTTCATCATTAAATAAAAGTACAGTATCTGAGAAAAAAAAACGACAAATGGAGTATGTTTAGACGATCACCTGAGTAGACGTTCTGCGTCACTGCTGCTCAGCGTGTGAACGGGAATCCTGGGCAAAGTGGTCGACTCATCCAAAGGAATCCGAAATGCGTAATCTTTAGGAATATTATAAATAAAGCACATAAAAGTAAGATCGGTATGCGTATAATAAAGTTTTAGGAATAAAGCCATTTAAAATTTTATAAATAAACAGATTCATTAAAAAATCCACAGATGGTTTATATTATCATCATTAACATTAGACTACTGTGCGAGAAATTGACCCGAAATTGAGGATTAGAACAGAAAAAAAAGCTTTTACACAGTTACAGACCCAATGAGCACATATGTTGGCCATAATTGAGAATAGTTGGTCACAGTAAGTAGGCTCCAATGTAGGCAAGACATTGTGCCTACAATTTGAGCCAACTTTGGCTGCTGCAACAATTGGGCCAACATTTTGCCATCATCTGTACTGCAGTTACTCAGCACTGTTTCTACATTTAGCAAACACTTTCCCAACATTTTAAACAATGTTGATAAATATTGCGGATTTTTAGCTGTTTTAGGAGAAACTGTTTTTTGAATTTGAGAGAGGTCCAACGCTTGCGCGCCAAAGTAGGGCCACCATTAGCGCGCCAACTGCCAACAATCTCCCAACGCGGCCAACAGTCCCAACAAAAAGCCAACAAATATCCAACGCCTTGTGCTCACTGGGAAGGCCAATTAGACGCGAATGGTACCAAAAGGTTAGATGACATAAATGTAGATATCATTTTTCTTATGAATATACACTTAAACTAAAAACAAATCAGTTATATTCTTCAGGGCTAGTGTAAGGGTGCTTGACGCCCTTAAGTAAAGAAAAGTTCATGCGCTCCTTTTCACTATACAGGTAAAACTTCTCAAATGCGGAATCCCGGACTTTCCAGAAATCCGGATTGTTTGGCTTGGCTCCCGGATTCTACTTCCAGTTTTCAAATAATTTTCAAGAGGCTTCTCTTGGCAATTTTTAACCATTACTTTTTCATTTCAGGACATTTATGATACATGTATGCATGTTGTTCGTTCAAAACTTTACGTAGAATTCACTTTTTTCCGAATTTTCGTTCACTCTTTTGCCGCCGAAGCCAGTGCGATAGTTTCGAAAGCAAAATGGCAACAACCAATCAGGCTGTTAAGTGAAATTTTCGAAATACATTTCCCTTCGTGATTTTTGCATTTATTTTTTTCGTTTCATGACATTTACAGTCGATCCTGAATACATACTAATACATTCTCTAATTCACTAAATTAATTATCCGTAAAAGGAGTCACCATACATAAGCTTATTATCCTGCATTACATAAGCTTATACATACACAGGGAAAAGGAGTCACCATTTTGTTTGTCCGCCATCATGTCCGCCCTTTTCAACGAGAAATCCGGCAAATCGTAAAATCTGGACTTACCCTGATCCCACTAAGTCCGGATTTGAGGAGTTTTACTGTATCGCATGCTTACATACTCACATGCATAGCCAAACATAACATAGCCAAATACAAACAAATTTGAACTAAACAAAATTTATTGACTTTTTAATCAACAAACAATATTAATATTGTCTGGCGGTCGCCTAGGGTCATCTAAGGGTAAAACCGGCCCTTATAAGCTTTCATACCAAAGATAATCCAAAATGCTTAATCTACTGCAGTCTTTAGTAATCGACCAAAACTAACAAATGAGCTCCTTACTGTTGAGGGATTCCCTATGGGCGTTTATGACTGGATCGTTTTTAATAAATTCCTACATTAACGTCGCCTTTTCTTTTAGTTGCCTAATTTGCGTCTGACTGTCTTCTTATCTTAAATAACTTATTGTTCTTATTTATTCACATGCTTAGGTTAAACTGCTAATTTTCATGTCACAATATTTAAATTGTTTAAGATTACAAGCACCAAACTCTGTTTAACATGCATCTGTTTCTATTTAATTTCAGGTGAGATTCTCTTATTAACTTTAATATTGTCAGGCAATGTTAAAAGTTAAATGTCAAAGCCGTTAAATATAACGAATTCCAAATATAAAGCCAGGCTCCGAAGAGAACTGTTGTAAATGCTATATTAAATAACTTCTCTAATAACAGGTGCACTCCGATCCATCCATTCCCTGGCTCTGGGTTTATTAACTAACCAAACTAATCCTACTTTATTCTCTATATAATCTAAGTAACTTTATTCGACAAGTTACAATCTATCATTTTCATTTAAACATTAAATTGTAAACTTAAAATTGAAGTCATTCTAAATACGTAACGACGTACAAAAAAATAAAAGAAACGAGCAGAGGTGTATATTAAAAGCTCATTTATTATAAAGCTAGTTATAAGGTAATCTTCAAAGAAGCCTCCAACATCTCTTACTCATACCCCTCACTTAAGTAGCCAAATTGGGTTGAGTTTTCCGGGGCTTTTGGTCACCGCAAATTTTTATTATCAAAGGCGGCGCTTCGGCGTTGGCAGTTTGTCCACGGCGAAGAGACCTCCTTAGCTCGGGGGCCCCATCCCTAATTACTCGCTCCATCTTTTACAACTCTGCCATTATGGATGAAGAAATACCCCTTTTAAAAAGTCGTTTCCAAGTTAGTCTCATTAAAAGGCGTATAAAACTTCATTCTTCAGAAAGGAAATTATTAAAAATAAAAAAAGCGACAATAAAAACTGCAGAAATTAGCAAGATGCTCAGAAAACATTGCTCTTAGTAATTTTTACAGCTATTAAAAAGTATGCCTGTCTCTGCTATTAAATTTATAATGCGCTGAAGTCTTTATTTCATTCAGCTGGTGACATTCTAGAGGGTGTTTATTTGATGTACGACGTGTCTATGAATAACTCGCTTGCAGCCTATTTGAGCTTCAAACTTTAAGAGACTGAAAGATATTCAAAAACGTACCAAGTATAAAATGAATTCAGTTTCCAGACGACTTAACTGAAGAAACTATTCGCGTTATTTAAAAATTCTCGTTCGAGAAGCGCTTACAAAGTGCAATCATTTTAGATATCTTGTCACAGTCGATCTCATTTAAATTCTGTTCGTTTCTCGTTTTAACAATCCAGGAGTTGTAAAACGCGAAGGATCCTGTATTTATTGTCATATACGAAAAAAAGGGAACCGTATTTTATTATAGGTTATCAAAGAAGCGTTAATTTACATCGTACATCAGGTGTTGATGGCACTTTCAACTGCTCCGGCGCGATTTCAATGACAACCAATCATTAAAGGTTTTTTTTCCCCCCTCACCCCCTTGTTCGTTATTTATATCCCCCTCACTGGGTGGAACCAGAGGGCAACCTTGTTGCGTTTCCCCTTCCCCGTCTCCCCCAACGCTTTCTTCTGTCTTCTTACCTGTGGAGGGATAACCAGGAGTCAAGGGGTCTCCGATGGGTGCCATAGCAACCGTGCCTCGTTGAACCCCATAATCCGGGAGGCTCCCGGAACGAGGGTAGGTCTTGTTGTCTTCCCCCGGAGCTCTGAAGTCGTGAGGGTCTGGGTAGAGGATCACGCCCACCGCACCGTGACGCTCCGAAATGCGAACCTGGAAATTTAATTACACCTAAGAACAATAATGCTGCCACAGCATTTTAACGCCAAAGAGAGGAAAATTATTTAGGAACAGCATGTTCGGTTATTTAAAGGAAAATTAACGAGAAATGTTCACGCAATCAGAAAGTAAAACCGTGAAGATATTATAATGGATGATCATTCATAATATTTTATAGCTATATAAATTTGACTCTTCATGTTATAAAATTTGATGTGTTTAAAACCCTATCATTAATTAAAATGATAGTTGAAAACTGAAGCTATGCTTCAACATTAGATAATTAAATTATTATTAAAAACCGAAAGGGAAAAATTCAAACCAGGGGTCAATAGTATCTAGCTCCTCACCTAGACCATAAAATAAAAAAATGGTTCTAGAGAATTCGAGCTAATATTCGTGGTCCCTTATTCGAATCCAGGTCGCGGATTTTTTTTCATAAATTTTATCATCTAATAATAAATGCTGAGATTGACAAACTGAAGATACCACTTCAATAATATTATAATTTTGGAATTAAAAGGAAAGAAAAAGTTCCGCGACCTGGACTCGAACCAGAGACCACGACTATCACTGTTGCCGCTCTAACCAACTGAGCTACCGCGGACACTGAACAACCAGCCCTGCTGTTACGAAGCATCTTTGTGGACTTCAATGAAATCACCAGATAGCCCAAATGGCAAAGTAGGCTTCCGATTCAAAGTCGAAATTCTCCTTGCCCTGAGATCATCAAATACGTAGATGAATATTAATAATAAAGAAAGAAACTGACAAATTGAAGATAACATTTCAATAGTAGATAACAGATAATCACTTTGAACAGCTTCAGTTTTCAACTATCATTTTAATATGAATTTTCATCAGCTTGCTGATAATTTAGAAAGGAAGAATTCCCGACTTACCAGGTGTTTGCCCTCTTACTTTGACTGTTTAGCAATCTTTAGGACACCTGGAGGCAGCCTTGTTGTGCCAATGTTAGCAGTGGCGCAGTTGGTAGAGGCCACGAGTTAGATACTCGTTTGAATACCAGGCCGCGGAAATTTTTCCTTTCGTTTTTCATAAAAATTTAATTGCTTATTATTAAATAAAGCCATTTTTCGGATTTCTACAGATAATACAAAGTGACCTAAATAAATCTTTATGGAGGATAGTTGATACAATGGGCGCCGCTTAATATAATCACTTTGGGACCTGCCAAATTGATAATAACCGATGTTAAAATAAAGAGGCGTCGTTGGAACTTTACAAGACTTTATTATTTGCAAAGCCTTATTATACAGTGTGGATGCAAAAATAATCACTCCCTTTTATTTTCGTAACCGAAGCAGATATGTCAATTTTGAATCCAATGAATAAGAAGTTGTGGGTGACCTATCCCATGATGAACTTTTCATCATCCCAAATATGCAAATTAGGACACATTCAAATCCTATCTTAAAAACCGTAACAAATACACGAAAATTTCCAATTGAAAACTTGTTCAGCATGGAATTCCGAACAAAACAAAACTTTCCAAAATCCGATGAACGGATCAGCAATAATCACAATAATTTGTAATTTACAAACAGCCACAGTGCATAAATAATTTTACTCCAAAGTTAATCATAAATGTGCTCAATGGACGACCATTGACATCGTAACACAATTGGGCATGGAACTTACCTGATGCCATTACATTGAGAGCATGGTTAGTGTCACTTCTCCGTATGTTTCTTCAATACGTTGTACCAGATTCTGCAGTGAAATAAGCTGTCTGACACGCTTTTTTCCTTCACGAAGCCCTACACATGCCTTTTATTTGCTTTTTCTCATGAAAGTGAATGTTATTATGGTAATTTTTGGTAACTTCTTGATTTGCATGTTGAACATTCAAATGTCTTTGTGAAGTGTACAGGGAGTTAACTAATAAATTCAACATGTGAATGTTGGTGATCCGTTCATCGGATTTTGGAATTTTTTTTTTGTTTTGTTCGGAATTCCATGCTGAACAAGTTTTCAATTGGAATTTTTCGTGTATCTGTTACGAAAGGTTTTTAAGATAGGACTTGAATGTGTCCTAATTTGCATGTTTGGGATGATGAAAAGTGAACCATGGCACAACTTCCTATTCATTGGATTCATCAAAATCGACATATTTGCATCGGTTACGAAAATAAAAAAAAGGGGGGGGGGAAGCTCATTTTTGTATCCACCCTGTATGCAAACGATATACCTACAGTAGTAATAATCAAGATCAATATAGTATTAAACATAAATTAATGACAATTAAAAAATTTCGTGTAATGTTGATTGCCCACTGGTTTTCCTTAGTAGATCATCAATTTTGTTTTCAAATACGTAATACCCATTCAAAGTCTTCCGCGAAATAATGAACTACTTTTCACAAAACAGCAAATGCTTTGCGCATTTCAAGAGTAGTTGGTCTCTTGGAATGTCTCTTCACTCTGTTACAGTACATAAATACAGTACAGCCCAACAAACTCAGTGAAATCACCAAATAAAAAATAAAAGCTTAATAAAAATTACATGATTCCTTGGCTCTATGATTGACTAAGCTAAATCAGAGGGCCTGTAATTGGTTCTAAAGATTTGAGTCTTTGCACGAGGAATTTCTACGTGAAAGCTTAAGTTTGGCTAAAATTTGATAATAATATTCGAAGTTGTTTTAAAAATATCCAAATATTGGATTCTACGATCTTCAAGTTATTGACGGATTTTCAAGTTATTTGTATATAATCGCTCCGTTCCGCACAAAAATAATAACTGAAAGATTAACCGCGATTACATTAAGCGGTACCCACTGCATTTATAATAATTAAAAATTTGCAGACACCCCTTCACAAATACAAGAAAATGCAATAAAAGAATAAACAAAATTAATAAATCCTTTAACTTTTCACCAAAGTTATCAGCAAGTCGGCATTTGATTGTACCGAAATATACCATAATTTAGATGGACAAGTATGAGTAAAAAGAAAAATGGATTTTCTGTTCATATAAGTTTTACTTTTATAAGCATACCGTAGACAACAGAAAAAAAATAATGAGCAAGTTTATTTAGGCATAGACATTGCAATTGACCGCTTCTTTCTCGCCAAAAAGAATTTCATTAAAAAAAAAAAATCATTTCCCTTCTTTCCCGAAGATAATGTATCGGACTCTAAAATTCCGGCTTAACCACCATCTGCATTCCTTAAATATTCAGCTTCATTCTAGAACAAGTTAAATTTTTTCCCCCCTTTCCTTACTTTGAATTCACATGGAAGCCCTTAGTGCTTTCTATCTTCCAGTCAAGCTCCAACACATTAAACATGAGAACTCGACATGTCTTCCAAACTCCTCAGGAATTTTTAATTAATTCCAAAAAGATTTCCTCCCTTGTCTCTCATCTTAAAATATCTTTGTCTTCATAATTTGAAAGCTCACTCATTCTCGGGTGACAACAGGCTGCTCCGCAATTATTTCGGAATGAGATTGCAAACTTTTTTTTTGAAATTTTTTTTTTTGGAAATTTTTTTTTTTTTAATGTCGCGTTCTTTTTTTTCCCCTTTAATTTTAGCCAGAGGAACATCATTTAATGTTTAATCACAAATTACCTACCGAGAAATAAAGCCCCGATAATCTTCGCACTTTCTGAATGACGACATTCGGTCACTGCCTCGAGTCAAAACAGGTTTTTAATGAAATCCCTACATAGCAATTTATTCCGTGACTTTTATATACAAGTAGATACGTTTCTCTAAACTTTTTGTTTAAAATGAACCTGAACTTATTTTTTTATTTTATTAGGGTTACAAAAACTAACCAGAAAATGATAGGAGTGACTTAATGTATATAAAAATTTCATAATAGCAGGCCTAAAAGTGACCTTCTAAAAAACTGAAAAACCAACCCTCCCAAAAAACCCCTGCCGCCTAGGTAACTAGACAAGATCGACGAGCGAAGATCACGGAACTCATTTATAAATGGAATCGCTTAACAGGAACATGTAATTTGTCTCAGGTGTTCTTGCTAATTCTCCTTGAGCTTCTCTTTTGAAGTCAACAACAGTCGGGGGAGGGAGACGGGGGGTGATAGGGAGGCTTAAATTCTCATCGAGACTCTTGTCTAAGAGTGAAATACAACATTGACATTAGTTAATCCCCGAGAGAAATGAGAGAAAATGACCCCTATTGTGTCGCAATTAGTGGAGGAAGGGAGAGAAAGCCAGCCATTAACATTAGAACGAAGAAAGGGAGGAGGAAAAAAAAAAGGCGAAAGAAAGCGAGTTTGCTAGCCAAATACGTTCTCCTGGGTATTCATATCTCTATGGAAACAGCAAGTCGAGGCCTTTATCAGCAAAATTGTCTTATGCGGGGGTCCAATTAATAACGAAAACGAATGCGGGGATGGTTTCCCTCTTCCAGCGCATGTTAGTTTGGAAACGCGATATTGAAAAGAGTTCACCTTCATTATTTTTCGCTAAACGTACACTGAAGCTTCTGAAAGGGTTTATAATTTTATTATTTATTTAAGAAGTAAGCTTATTTACTTCAACAAAACCTTACCTTGTCAGATGAGGTTATAGAATATTTTAATGTAATTAGGAAACTAATTTTATGAAGCCAAAATAAGTTTTCTTCCTCATTATAATAAATTAATGGTCGTAAAAAAGAAGATTTAAGCTAACATTGAAAATTAATCTCGCTCTCTCATCACCCAACACCACCATTAATCTTATTATAACGTTGACTCTTAAAAATTTCTTTTTAACATAATGAAAACAAACCACATTACCTATTATTAAATAAATTATCGAAGTAAATGATTTTCTATGAAATTATCATATTTACATCGAAAATTTCAAATCAATTCCATCATCGATTCATTAAATCCATCATAATAACCCCCAGGTTCGATGGCTTAATCTTTAATCGGCAGCTGCATTCAATTTCAATTAAATGATGTTCAGAACAGTCTTTCCCAGTTGGACCTTAACCAAACCAAACATTCATGAATCGATAAACAGAGTTCAACAAATATTAAATGAAATTTAATGTTATAAAATTTTCAAACAGAAAGAGCTTAAATAAACTTCAATAGCACTTAGATACGATGCCTACTTAAAAATTTAACTTCAAAGTCCATTTGAAAATTTACATACGCTTAAAATTAATTCGAAATTATATGTTTCAAGTTATAAATAGATCTCTTACTTGTTCACTGATTCGGAGCATACCGAGTCGCATCACAATCACTTTCCCCGTGAGATTCAATCGCATTTTCTCGGTCAATAAAGCGAATTCTCCCGGTTGACCGTAATTGGCATAAACCAGTTCACCCTAGTTAAATACATACGAATAAAAGGTATGTTAATAAAGCAGTAATAATTGTTTTATCTAATTATATCCATATTCAAAACATTTGAGAGATTATTTATTCACCAGTTTCGTGTACTGCAACTAAAGCCATAATGAGAAATATGAGCTATTTACATATTAAATTCGTGATGAAAATGTATTTTAGGAAAATTGGATTGAAACCGTATTTCTTGTTTGAATAGATAACGAAAAGTTAACACATTACAGAGTTTTATATTAGCGACTTCATAAAAATTGTATTTGAAATCATATAAGAATGTACCTTAAAATTGGTTTTGTTAACTAGTTCAGGGTTTTATGCTCTGAAAATTTAAACTAGTCCCCTTCAAAGAGTGTGTTCTACTTATTACGCTGAATAAAATGCAAATTTGTACAGTCATATTTGCAAAATCTTAAAAAGGAGCTCATAAAATGGTGAATTTTTGAAAAGATAATGTAATATATTCATGGCCGTATTCATCATCTCGGATTAATCTGAGAGATAGCACTAAGGTTAGAGACTGTAAGACGAGAAATGGTATTTGAACGTTTCTATATTGGATAACGAGAGTCATATGTTAACTGTATTGGATAACTCCGGTTTGCCCAACTAGCACTTTTAACTCGGCGGTGAATACGGCTATCTGTCGAATAAATACCGGGAATCTATCATTTAAAAAAAAAAATGTGTAAAAGGTATGAAAACTTTTTTTTTGTAAGACTGTACCAAAAACACCTACCGTATATCCTCATGTATTAAACAAGTCAGGCAACCGAAATGCCCAGGACCGATAGGATTTTAGAAGCCTTTCGTTTGATTTCTAAAGAAGCCTTTCATTGTTATGAATTAGATGAGGTTGCTGAGGAAGCCTATGGTTGCTAAGCAAGGCGTACTTCTAAGGGAAACGTATAGTTCAGACTGAATAAAACTATCTGAAAAGTTAAATGGAGAAAGTAGCATTTCTCTATAGATTAGAACATATACGAATCCTTTAATTTATTAGCATTCCTATTAAATAATCTTTCTTCAAAAACAATTGCCAACGCATTTCTGCGTAAGCATGTATCATTGAAGGGATGAGTAGCTACTAGCTATTATTAAAATTTGCCTAACACAAACTAACTATTGATAATACAAGGTGTAAGTAGTTACATGCCATATCTTAGCAGTGAAAGTTTCCAATAGTTTCATAATGATATCATTAAAACACGAATCATGGAACCAATTTTAATTATCATTAGTTTTACGTTATATTCATTCATGACACGTCATTGCAAGTTGTTTGATATATATTACAAGCCATATTTTATCATTGAAAGTTATAATGAACCATAATGGTTCCACAAAAACCAGGTTCCTTGGAACCAATTTCGACTATCATTAATTTTACTTAAATTCATTCATGGCACATCATTCCAAGTCGTTTGATATATTACATGCCATATTTTAGCATTGAAAGTTCCAATGAACCATAATGGGTCCACGAAAAGCAGGTACCTTTTAGCCGATTTCGACTATTAATAAATTTATGTTATATTCATTCATGGCACATCATTCCAAGTCGTTTGATATATTACATGCCGTATTTTAGCATTGAAAGTTCCAATGAATCATAATGGGCCCATGAAAAGCAGGTACCTTTGAACCGATTTCGACTATCATTAATTTTACGTTATGTTCATTCATGGCACAACATTCCAAGTTGTTTTATATATTATATGCCAAATCTGAGCTTTGAAAGTTTCCCCTGAACCATACTGGTTCCATGAAACCACATACCATTGAACCTATGTCGACTGTCATTAATTTTACGATAATATTCAATCATCAAGCTGTTTGATATAATACATGCCATATCTTAGCATTGAAACTTTCCAGTGAACCATAATTGTACCACTAAATCACATACCCTTGAACCAGTTCTGACTGATATAGACCATCAAGGAAGACGATCACGTGTCTTAATTCACAAGCCTTTTCTCTGCTTTAGCTATAGAATCTTAAAGGGAGAACAGCATTTGGCAATGCACAGGCCATTTATACAGGAATTGTTTAGTGAAAAACGTGGTCCCCTATATTATTTTTGACCTTTTGAACCGGAAGTAGTTGACCGATTTTTTCCACCAACGAACTCAGTCTTCCGATTTTCCTAAGTTGTCGAATTGCGAAAACGGAAGTCGAAAATTCGGAAGCGTTCGAAAGCTAGAGCACCAACAGACAGACGGACAGACAGATGCACAATGTGAAAACATAAGTACCTATCGGTCCTAACAAGAAATTTATTCCCAAAAATGAACGCAAAAATCGAATTTGTCTTATCCATGAGGCAATGAACAAAATGTCTGCCACAGAGTACGTTTTGGGCCATTTTCATGCATTTGTCAAGGAAATGACACTTTTTCTGGGAAAATGACGTTTAAAAATCCATTTACATTTTTATATGGTTTTCAATGTATAAATTTACGGTAATTTTGTAAATAATTTTTTTTAATTTTCGACATCAGTCTAGAAGTGATTTTAGTCTTCGGCTTATACATGGGACAATCTATTTTTTGCCTTTTTGGCTTCTAAATAATGAAGTTGTCTTATACATGCAGTCATCTTATACATGCATATCTACGGTAATTGCCACGTAGAGTTTTGGCGCGATCTGTTAACCAGTTTGTTAATAGCTATTGGTTTTGTTAGTCGATAGATAATAGTTAATAAATAAAAATGAAAAATAAAATAATAATTAACAAATAACAAAATAATAATAAAAATAAGTAAAATCAAAATACGACTATAAAATCAAATAAAAAGCTGACGTTTCGGATAGAGCCTATCCTTTATCAAAGCAAAAAAGGATAATTCTCTAAAAGCAAATAGAATATTCTCTAAAAGCAAATAGAATATTAAAAAATTCTCTGAATAATTTGCTTCAGGATAATTCTCTATTATCCAAACCAAACTGCAGGGATTGGTTCCTGACTGGAAATGGAGTAAAAAAAGGTCAAATCAACATGTACCTGGAAATGGTCAGCGAGTTTGCAAATCGTCCCGGTATATATTTCATGGCTTTTCAGATGCCCCCAGAAGTAAAAATTCAAGGGTTTAAGTCCGGTGATCGAGCAGGCCATTCAACAAGGCCCTCGCGTTCTATCCAACGTCTGGGGAAGATGTTGAGGTGCTGGCGAACAATAGTGCGTAAGTGGAGTGGCACTTCATCGTGCCTTGTACCGTGGCAACAATGCATTTCCGCACACAGGTTGATATGACCTTTTTTTTTTTTTTTAATTCCATTTCCAGTCAGGAACCATTCCTCTGCAGTTTATCGGTGTATAGTCCAGTGTGATTTTTTTTTCCTGTTACCCAAACTCAAATAACCATTCGTGGAAGACGTTTTCAGTCCATAAAAGAAAATTCGCAGGTGTTGAAGGCCATACCGGAAAGTGCCATAAGAAATGTTTCGAAGACTAGATTAATCGTTGGCATCGATGTAACACAAAAATAGGGTCTATTTTGACAGCGACAAAATAAATTTTGATGATTAAACCACTACATGTATTTTGTGTTTTATAGTAAAATTCTCGGGAAATAATTTATAATGAAAGTGCATGCATTTGAACAGAAAAATATTTTAATGAATTTTAGCATTTACTGATGAAAAGTATCAATTTTAATAATTTCAGATTGTAAAAATCATCAAAATATCAATCTAAGTATTTACTAAATATTATAAAAAGTTATTACAAAAATATGCTAGTTATTAAAATTGTTTTTTTACCATCAAAAAAATTATTTGAATAAAATTTGCAAAAGCTAAAAATTATGAAACTTTTATTCAAATAATGAACTTTCATTATAAATTATTTTCCCTTTTTTTAAATATGTTTATGTTTAGTCTAAAGTTGAGAAGCAAATGTATGTTTTAAATTTACTTGTCATTAATATACCTCAACTGTATCTTAGGTTAAAATTCCTGGAATTTATTTGAAGTTATAGCGAAGTGCAAAAAAAGTTTTGGTTTCTAATTCAGCGATTTGTTATAATCCAATTTAAAAACAGTTTCAATAAACCTGTTCATTCAGATTACTTTGCTGTTTTACTTTGCTTCTATTGTATTGATTCACAACCAAAGTCGAAAAAAAGCTTTCCCAGAATTACATTTAGGGAATATACATCAGATAAGAACAAAAAGCAATCTAGAAGTATCTCTTATTCTGATTTCGCTTGTTTTTGTGTAATCCACAATAAGATGTCAGCAAAATTTTCCACAATGTGCTAAGTCGAGCAGTAGCAACCCAACATGTAATGGCTCCTTTTTTCTTTTCCTTTTTTTCCTCTTCTAGTTTACTTATATCAAATTTCTTTTTCCCTTCCTATCATTTGTGTCTTTCATCAACTTCCGCCACACTTAAGAGCTCTTCCCGCGGTGTCTATTGAAATTTTTCCTAATAGACTTATGTCGAGATGTGAACAGAAAGGGAGACGGAGGGAAAAGCAAAAAAGAAAGGAGGAGGGAAGAGGAGAGGGTATGTGAAAGAAAAACGAACAGGGAAGAATAAAAAAAGGAAGGACTCAGTTCCTCCTGTCTTTATTGCATTGTCTCAGAAGCAGCTGCTTCGAAAGGGAAAAAGAGTCAGTTAAGATATTTTTGTTACGTCACACGCCTGACACTCGAGAACTTTTCTTTTCACGTTAAATGGAGTGGAAGCCATTGAGAGAAAAGACGTCGGACGAACGAAAGTGGAAGGGATCTTCCTCACCGTCTGCTACATTTATTTCGTCCATTCATATCCCTCGCTTTTTTATAACCTCCCTTCCTTAAGATGCTGGTAATGAAGCTTTATCGTTTTTTCATCGACAATCTTCTCCCCTTTCCCTTCCTCCTCCTCCTCAGTCCGCTATACACAGCGACTTGTGATGCTTTCTCCGAAAAAGAGGAGGTGGGGATAAAAAAAACTACCATTTGCTCTCGTTTCTACGGATACGGACACAGATTCTCCTTAAGATCTTAGAAAACATTTTTCTTTGGCTTCTTTTTGGCTTGAACACAAGCAAGGTAAGGAAAAAAGTCGCCATAAGAGTTTTTCCTCTATATGTGAAGCTTATTCCTTTAGTAAACTCTTTGCAGTTAGTACCGCCAGGAAGTTTGCTACTTCTATATTTTAGAAAAAGCGTTTCTGAAAAAGATTTCTTTTTTGCTTAAATCAGAATTCTAAATTCTGAGTAAACGACTGAAATAAAAACCCAAACCATTTCCATCTAATCAACTTACAGAAGATCCGATATTTTATAATGAAAAATCTTATTGATGCATGGAGGGATTTTTAACAGTTCCTAATCATTTATGCTTACATAGAATCAATTTTTTACATCATAAAAATCACACTCTACGATCAATTTTATCGAAAGAAAATTTTTAAAGTTAAAAAAAAAATAAACAGTCGCATCAAGAAACCCGAATTACAATCGATATAGAAATAGTGTTTTGCGAATCTGACCATGAAATAAGGCAGTAACAACATCAAAATAACGAAGACGAAAACAGTGAATACTGGATGCATTTGAAGTGTGTCCAGATATAATCTTTTATCCGCAAACTTTGAAATAAAGCGTGCTAGCAAAAACGACGAGAGCAGTTGGAGGGATATAGTGATCTGAGAAGGGACTTGAGAAGATATAAACAAGAAGGTAATAAAGGTTGAGGACAAGAAAACAGCAAGGCTCTGTTCGGACATTTCTGCACGATGAAGAACTGCAACATGATAATTAAATATTTGCAAGATTTTTTTATATAAAGTTAACAAGTAATTTTCATTCTGTTATTAATTAACTACGTAATTTTTTAATTATTCAACCTGTAACATAATAACATTAATTTACTACTTGTTTAATTACAAAATAATAAAAACAATAATAAAGCGAAGGAATAAGAAACGCATTATCGAAAATACGAATAAACGGAGACTGAAAACTGGTTATCCAAAGTCAGGTCCATAAATCTCAATAAGAGAAGGAAATTGAGTGAGAGAGGATCCTATTAAAATAGAATCCCGATTTTCCGACAGAAACGGGCGGGCCACGTGTCGGATAACCGAAAATGTCGAATGAAAGTGAAATTAAATAAACTCTTATTTTTTGAGATTTTGAATTATAATTTTGTGAGAATAAATTATGTATTATTTTAAACAACATTTTAAAGTATTTTCAATTTAATTACGTTTATAAAGATAGTGTCTTGTTAGAAAAGTTCAATAATTTACAAGGGGATCGCACGGATTAGTTTGAAATTTTAGGAGGTTAATCTACCACATTATTAATGTACCTTCTGTGTAAAAGGATTTGAATCAATTACCTCTCGTTTCGGAGAAAAAATCAAAATTTTTAATACTCTTGCGATACCGTGTCGGATAAAACGGAACATTTGTTAAGCGAATATCGGATAATCGGGACTCTACTTTATTAATCTCAATGTTTCATAGTGACTATAAGGTTCGTTTAAAATGACTATGATGAACTTTTAATAGAAGCTGGAAGTTTCTTTTTTTTTAAATTTTATTTTAAATTTCAAGAACTTCATTCTCTTAATAATTGTTCGCTTAAATAAATATTTAATCTATAATAGATAAATATTAAGACTCGCTGAAAATATAATCATTTTCTATAATTTCTAATAAAAATTTGTTTAATTTTTATAATACTCGAGGTAATGCGTTTGGAGATAGTAGAAATGTGTTTGTATTTCATTGATTCAAGTATAATAAGATATTTCATAAAGAACGAGGCTATTGTTCAGCTTATGTAAAAAATGAAACTAAAATAATCAAAAAACAGGTGGAAAAAAAATTCACGTTTGAAGCAACAAGATCGTTTCTATTTTAATAACCGTTTATTTTCGTGCTTTAGAGTTTCTTCCTAGCATTTATTTCTTTCCCTTCAGTGATGAGGCTGAATGGAGTCTAACGTGACAAGACTTCATATGGATCTAATATTAATAAAGTTTCGAGAGTTGATTTTTTCTTTTTCTCCCTTCTTCAAGCTGCCCCCCCCCCCCCTCCTCTTCGCTATGAAGATTCTAGTCTTTATTGTAGCGAATAATTCGTAGGGCAGGTCGTTCATCTTCGTCACGGTTTTTTTGCGTGGACCAATAAGAATAGGCTGAGCGTCGCCTTTTCCCGCAATTCATTCCTTTCCAATTTCAATGGTCGGCGCTCAACCCGTTGAACACTGGAATTTACTTGGAACCTAAGAGCGAACAAAAGTGAAGAGCGAAAGAAAACATTTCTTCTTCTCCCATCTCCCGTATCATCTTCTCTAATTGATCGGTTCCATTGAACACCTGTTCTGGGGGTTAATTACCTCGAGGGACGAAACAGAGACCGGGAATTATACATCAGGTGAAAAGGAGGAGTGTACAGTAATGCAAGGAGGGGAATGACTTTGATAAATGTCAAGTGTAAAGAAAGCCCGAAGAAGCAGACAGAGACTCAATGTAAAAATAAACGAACAAAGAAAAGAAATGCAAACCAAGATTGCCTTTTATTTATTTATTTTTTTTTTCCTATTGCCTTTCGACCGCTTTTAGTAATCTTGCATTTGGCAGGATCCGCAACCGACATCGTTAATAATGTGGTTTATGGTTTAATCTACAAAAAATAACTATTCTCTCCCATATAAAGAAACGCCTTAATGATTTAGAACAAAAAGTGACGTTAATGTTGTAATATTTTTGAATTTTTAAGCTACAATATAGATGTTTGTATATGTTGGATTAACTGAGAAGAGGAGCAATAAAAACTGTAGTACAGTACTTAAAATAAGTGAAAGAAGAGAGCGCGGGAAATGCACATCCCACAAGAAAATTTTCCTTAGCAGCCGTACATGGTTATTCACTAGTTTAACTTATTAATTAATGACAGTTTTTAGAATCTTATTATAAACTATAGTGTCGATATAGATGTCTATTATTTATTAAGAAATGTTTGCTCCAACTTCAGTTGAATCATTTTCCTAGCGATTCTTCTATGGAAATGTGTCAGACAGTAAAAAAGAAATTAATAAATACAGATAAAATAATAAATTTAATAATCACTTTATAGTTCTTTAACATCACCGACGACTCTATTAAAGCTCTTGTGATTGAAAACCATAATTTATAACTGGTAATTTGTCAATTTATCGCTTTTTCAGTAAAGGATTTGTGAAGGATAAGTGTGGAAAATGTTATCGATTTACAGAGCAAAACGAAGATTCCATCCACTAGGGAAAAAAAAGCAAGCCCCACGATGATTGATCCTGTCACGAATTTCACACGCCGAACGTGTAATTTTGATTTTACACTTGATCGTCCAGCCGAAGGGTTCAAGTTCTTGAAATCATGTGATAAAGATATTTTTTTCATTCCTTAATCAGAATAGTTGGTAATAATAATTTTCTAAACTTATCTAGGCATTATTTAAACATAATTTAGATATGAACAATCAAATGATAAATTAAAATAATTCTGTCCCACAACTTTCCAAGTATTTTCCGTGATCGGCACTGGTGAAGTAACAGTCTAAATATATTATTATTTCTCCTTTACAACTTAAACTATATTCAGCCCCACAATCTCATCTCCTAGTATCATGAATCTTAAATCATCAGATTTAACTCAGACAATTTTTAAGCCACTTCTGCCATAACGGATTCGTTCCAAGATTATGGCAGTTCTATGCCTCAAGCCCTTCTGCCTGCCAGTTTGACTGCAAGATGCATACAAATCGCTCTCTATTTCTCATGGACACATATACAATACGACTCAAATTGACAGTTACCCTGATAAGGAGAGAAATTATGTATGGCATTCAAAAGAAATTCTGCTTATCCGATATAAGCAGTAAGTGCTATCGAATATGTAAATTGAGCAAGTGCAAATGGGAAATGTCTTTGTTCAGACTTCTTCAGAGGAAGGTCTTATCTCATCCTATCCTGGAGTATGACCTCTTTGTAGACCTTTTCGAGAAGAACATTCTAAACTGGTTTTATGGATGTATTATTAACTTGTGAGATAGTCAACGATCTCTACATAACATGAACATTCAAGTAAGCTTATCTTGAATCTTCTGTTCCATCAAAATTTTGGATATGCTGTCTACTGATTTCTATCATTTATTTTAAAATGTTGCGTTAACCAAACAAACAAAAATTGCAGTAGGTTTCAAAAGTTTGGAATATCCTAAGTTAAATGCAAACTGAGCTAAGTAAAACCTTGACCAAAATAACTATTGAAATTTATTCAACTTCACATTGGAAAGGAAAATTCCTAAAAAATACCAAAAATATCAAAATGTAATTTACACTACATTCCAGGGAATAAATTTTTTGATGTTATTCTTATGAAAACAGTTTTTTCAAAAAATTAGGATAATCGATGTTACCACTTTATAAAGTCGCCTATTTCTTTAATAACCACCTCAGTTCTTTTGGGCATGCTATTAGTAAAGTCAGAGCAAAGTTCCTGTGAAATATTTTTCCAAACATTTTTGATGCATTCAATGAGGTCTTTTTCGTTTCTTGGACACTGTTTCTGGATTCCATTCTTCATTATTGCCCATGTATTTTCGATTGGATTCAAGTTCGGCAAATTTCCTTTCTCCTGAAAATATGCCAATTGAGTTTTGTATGTATGAGCTGGTGTACAGTCCATTTGGAAGTAAACATCAGATAAACAGAGCTTCTCAATGCTTACAATGAGAAAGATAGCTTCTGTATAAACTTCAGTACTGAACAGTCTCTTCACAAAACGTAGTTCACCAACAACTTGGCTATTTAACTATCCATACACGATTTCTTTTGTAGAAATTTAGACAAAACATGGACTCATCATTAAAAATGACCTGTGACCATATTTCAAGGGTCTAATTCTCAAACTTTTTGGCCCAGTGAAGACGCTTTTTTTCTGAATGGGTGTTAGAAGAGGTTTTTTGATGGCAACCCGAGATTGAATTTGAATTACATTTAAATACTTGTAAACTGTACTGGATGAAATCTTTTTATGTAGAGATGCTGACAGGTCAAATTAGATCACACGAATAGTAGAATGTGCAACTTTTTTCACAATATGTCGCAATCTTCTTTGATCACGATCACTTTGATTTCTCACCTTTACAGTTTGATCTTTTCTCCATCTTTTCAAAATTCTGCTAACTGTGTTTTGACTTCTTCCTTAATGTTTTACTTTTTCAGCTTGTATCAAGTTTTATTTGCACTTAATTCAATGATTACTCCCAAACTTTTGAAACAAATATTTTAGTAAGAATAATTTCAAAAATTTATTTCCTTGAATGTAGTGTATATTACTTTATGATAATTTATGTAGAGAGAACCACTGTGAAGTTGAATAAATTTAATTATTTTGGTCGAAGTTGTAGTGTGAATTTTTTAATCTGCTTAGAATGCATTTAACTTCAGATATCTCAAATTTTTGAAACGAAATATGTTTTGTCGATTTTTTTAAATTAAATACCCTTGGATCTAAGAAAATGGGATTTTTCTGTTTTTCTTTTTAATACTATAGCCAAGAGACTTTTCTGTTCGTTTCTTGGTAATCGTATCTACCTCTTCCGACAACGCTTGACGTGAGCCACCAAGCCTTCTTTTGCAATCAATTTCCTTTTGTTCCTCGCTCGTGGCGCAGTCGTTTCTCCCTAATTTTCCTCTCTCACCTTGCACATCTTCCTTTTCTCCTATCTCCCGTTTAGAGATTACCCTCGCGCCGCTTCTTCTTTCTTGATATCTTTGCGAATCTCCTGAAAATATTGAAGAATTTGCTGGAAAATACATTATAGTAAAAAAGCAAGTGTTCGATCGAAGTGCGAGATAAAGAACTGATTAAAATATCACGTCCACGGGTCATTAATTCAGGACAAATCTATCATAAAAGACTACAGACTAGGATGTGTCATACAACTTAGAAGACGTTTTATCTTTTGGTGGCAGATTTCTTGCCATTGTCTTTCCGAGCCTTTCATGATCTATGCGCCATTTACCAAGGGTGAATAAATACACGCACTCAGCTACTATTTCCAATACCCAATCCACAGCATTATAAGAAGGAGGACGATTTTCGACGCTAGGAGCTAGTAATTCCATTTTGATACTCTCAAAGTCAGATTGGGTGTCCTAAAGCCTACCTATGTGTCCTCGAAGCAGAAGCAGATAGGACAAGCAGAAGTTTCCCAATAAGCATTTGACATTCCTTCTATTAGTGCGCGATTCATACGCTCTGGGAACAACTTTGTCAGCGAAACTGCCTTCATGTACATTATTGTTTAGAATTCTCAGAATTTTTTATTAGGATAGGCTTCGAAATTTTTATCAAAGAGATAAACATAAAAATTCGACAAAGATTAAAATGTCATTGATATATTTTCATATAGTTAGATATCAGATCTTGTGAGAAATAATCAAATTCTTCATCTTTTTTATTCAATTCCATTTTAAACCTTCTTGAAACTTTTCCTCTTTTCTAACTTCAGTGATTTATAGTCTATCGATGCACTTCGTCGCTTGAATATAAAAAGTTTTCAAAATTCTCCAGAGTGTTATTCCATACGGCATATGAATCATCCAACAAACCCTGGAGATTGATAGGCTGCTCTCTTTAACGAACGCTACTTTCAGCGTTAATTAAACCTCCGTATTCTAACAAATGCTATTTTAATTAAGACTTTGGAAACGAATAATTAAGGCAGCACACGGTCGGCTCCTTATCTCGATGACATTATGTAGAGTGAAACGAAGCGGGAAATAAAAAGGAGAAATTAGCATTTTGGTGATTTTTGCTTTCTAGGAAGATGAATTCATTCAGAAAATTCTTTTAAAGTATTTTTTTTATATAATTAAGATGAAGCCACTTTATAATTTTTAAAAATTTCAAAGAATAAGAACAAAAACATTTCTTATCTGCCGTAGAACTTATGATTCTGCCTCAATCTTAAGAGATCTTCTTTAACAAAGAAGAAAATTAAGTACTGTGAAAAAGAAGCTTGTTACAAGGGTGAAGCTATTAAATTCGATGGCTTTTTATATCGTTGACAGGGTCGCAGGAAGTTGACGCGGACCTCGGGCCATAAAGCGATCAATGGAACTCTCTTCCCCATTATTATCATATATTCCGCGTTGAAAATAATTTAGTTATTATGAAGCAACTGACTTACAAGAGAACAAAGGTGAAGCCCCGAGCTGCGCCTTCTTACTGCAGAATGGCTCAAATATGCAAAAATTTTAATATAGTTTTAGCCTAGTCTCCAGCCATCCGTTGCATCTTAAGCAAAGGCGCCTTGCTGAATTTGGATGAAAGTTAAATGACTTTATGCTTAGTTTGACTTGCTTTACTTTCTTATTAAATTTACCAATATCTAGATAAGCTTAAAATTTCTTCATATTTACATTCACTTTCATGATAAACTGAAACGCGCCATTGTCATGTGATGAAGTGTAATATTTCATTAAGATTTATAAAGCAATAATTCCAGTCAAATCAAGAAAAATATTTTAGAATTAATTTACGAAATGGAACAAGAAAATAGAAGATGATTTAAGGTTCATAGTAACTGTCTCTAAGAATTATATTCATTTCCTCCTGACCCATCAGTAAAGGGCAAGAACGACACAAGGAACTTTTTAATGACTATGAATTCAGAAATAATATAGACGAGTTTACTGTATATATAAGACTGAAAGTGCAGCGTTATGACTGCTTTTAATCCACCATAAAATCCACGGATGACATTTCAGTGTCGACCTTCTGAATGTAAATCAAAACCCAGAAAAGAGCTTCCTTCCCTCTTCTCCTCTTTGGAGGTAATTTAACTTCGCTCCTCCTTCGAGAAACGGAGTTCATCGTTTCTAATACAACGTTATGCGCAAAGTCAACGTGTATAAAACTTTGATAAATTCCCGCTCCGTAACTTATACAACATTAAATCTGTTTCGTCTTTTAAGCCTTTTAAGCTGGGCCTGTGGATACAAGGATTTGCACAGATGTGTGGTAAGAAAAATAAAAGGAAGGGACGAGAGCAACGGGATTTTTAAGAAGAAAAAAAAATACCCAGCAAAACAAAAAATAAAAACAAGCACACAAGGCGCTACATCAAAAGCATTACTTAAGCGTGTCCTTTTACTACTAAGAAAATAATGAAACGCCAAGTACATGTAAGTTGCACAATCTGCCACAAGGATATGTTTAGTTAAGTAGCTCTTAAATCACAGCGTCTTGTCGCAGTTTTCGTCGCAATTCGTCTCTAACGACCTCTCCAGATTCCCTTTACTCCCCTCCACAAACTGGGCTTGCATTTTAATTAAGGCCCACTTTCAGTTTAACATTTGCTCATCTGTTTTTAAGAGCGTGCTTTTTCTAAGAGGGGCAAAAGAGAAAGAAGGCCTGAGCGAATTCAAATAATGACGCAAAATGCGATCTCCTTTAACATTTAACTTCCATTTCTTGGTCTTTCTTTGAGAAGAAATGAGCTTTTGGGATTAAATTTGATGGCTTCTTCTGTGTGTTTGATTTTAAATGTAGCTCGTTTTGGAGTTGGAATGACCTATAGTAAAACCCAAGAATAAACAATTAAAAATGAAGTGCTCTTTAAGGCACATTCTGGTAGCGTAAAGAATTCATGGGGAAAGGCCGGCAAATAGGCATCAATTAACAACGTATTAGAAAGTGTAATCATTTAAGATAATGTTCAAATTAAATTTACTATGAATTCCAATACTTCTACTTTTGAGAATCAAAATGAAAACACAAAACGCGAAAAAAAATTACTTGTCAAGGTTTCCTTTTGAAAAAAAAAAAAGATGATAAAAACGGAAACAAATAATAATTAGGCATAAACTAATTTTTACTAAATACTTGAACTCTTTTAATTTGGAAAAAAATAACGGTTGATCTTTAAGAATACTGTTGAAATTTTAAATGTAAAAATTATTTTTCAAAAGAGTACACATCTCCGAGTTAGAAGATTTTCAAAGCCCTTAAAAGAGCATAAAAAGACATTAAAAAGTAATACAATTTTTTTGTTTCTGCACAGAAAAAAATTATATCCGCCTTACAAATACTAAAATATAAACGTGGACTGTATTAGGAGCTTTAGGTAAAAGCTACTTATAAGAATGCACGCATGGTCTGTACGTTTATCCGGCCGTCCGCCGTTTGCACTAAAACTTGAAAACAGATTACCTTTTTCAATTTCTGTTTTCAGAAATATGACCATCAAGGTCTTAGCTCGGCTCTATCAACTTTTCAGGCTTTTCGTGGTCCCCTTCAAGTCGAATTCACTTGCTAAAGCAGTGATTGTAAAGAATACCAAGACAATGGCATGTCATAACAATCGATTCGTCAAGAATGTATACACTGTTACTTTCTATCACGGTCTATAGATATTCATGGTCATCGAGCTTCGGCCATTTTCCATTGTTTCGAGAAGCTAAGGAAAACAGATCGCGCCAGGTGCCGCATAGATGTCACCAGGGCCTAAAGCACTGTATAAAGAAAGTATGGACAGTTCGTGCCAGGCAGCCATTTTGATGCCTATTTCGATACGATGATTGCCTCTTCTTTGCATCAAATTCAAACATCAGAGGCACAATCCTCTCTAACTTTTGTCAAAAAGGAATTGTTCAATCTGCAAGTTTGAATTTACTGCCAAAAAAGAGGCAATCAACGTATCGAAATAGGCATCAAAATGGCTGCCTGGCACGAAATGTCCTTACTTTCTTTATACAGTGCTTTAACCAGGGCCGACCGTGATCTGCGATAGAGGTTTTTCATTGAAACTGAAAATGAAAGTAAACTTTCTGTCTGTCGATAGGGCGGCGCTGCAGGCGTTTTTGGGCCGATTATACATGCAGCGCCACTTTTCAATAGAGTTCCCGCCCTATTGGTAGCTAGAAACTTTAGCTTCATTTTAACAACAGAGCTCGATGGCCATGAATATCTATAGACCATGCTTTCTATTCATCTTTTAAGCATTATTGACATGGGCACGCGCACGTAAAATCGCTTTGTCGAGACTCAATAACTCAATCACTCAATATAATCTTGTAAACATTCCAAAAGGAGCTTTAGCCATGAAGCAGAAATACATTTACTAATGCACGAGTATTTTTCCCGTAAAAAAATCACGGGTCCAAATGAAGATTTATTTCGATGCACTAAATTCAAGCGGTACTCTCTCTCGGCCAAGGTCTTAGCTCGGCCGTATCAACTTTTCAGGATTTTTCGTGGTCTCCTTCAAGTCGAATTCACGAGCTAAAACAGTGAATGTAAAGAATACCAAGGCTGGTCATATAATGGCGTATCATATAACAATCGATTTTCAAGAATGAATAGATTGTTACTTTCTAGTAGTCTTTAAAGCATTATTGATATCGGCACGCGCATGTGAAATTGCTTTGTCGACGCACGATTGCTCAAGTGCTCATATGCCCGTATTCTTACTGAGGACCATTGTTGAATACAAATTTCATATTATTGAATTCGTTCCCAACAATGGTTTGAGTTAGAGTAAGAGCATGAGCGCTCATTTTGAATACGGGGGATAATCTATATTAGTAAGTAGTGGAAGAATGGAGCTACTTATTGGTTTTATAATGTCCGTCCATTCCCTTCATAATTTCTTCACTATTTAATTTGGTTTTGATAGGTGCACTAGGGTCGGAATTACGGGGGTGGGAGTTAGAGGGGACAAAACAGTGAAATTTAGGTACGCAAAGGAGTGAAATTCAGTATCCAGATCCCTCTAGGCAAGATCTACATTAATATGAAGTTTACGCCCAATTGTTCCAGTGGGGTCGGAGTTGCGGGGGGTGGCAGTCACTTGGTCTTTAGAACTATGGCAACAAATGGCTTGTAATATGTCTTTCGATCAAAAATGATGAGAAAGGAATGAAGATACGAGCTTTTTTACATTTTCTACATACTACATTCGAGAAAATCAATTTTTTTTTTTGGGGGGGGGGGAGGTAAAAATTGCAGATATCGGAGTAAATATAGATGACCGCAGGGTCTGCTACTTACCTTACCCTACTCGGGGGGGGGGAGTAATTTCTTGTTAATGTATAAATGTATTTCTGCTTCACTGATAAAGCTCCTCCTTGAAATGTTTACTATATTTTATTTATTTTCATTGCTGACGTTTGCAATGTCATATCTTAGGGGGATTTTAACGGTCAGTTAGAGCAGTGTTTCTCAAAGTGGGCGATATCGCCCCCCTAAGGGGCGGTAGGATCGTTAGAGGGGGCGTTAAGTAGCAAGTGGGTGGTAGGGGGGCGTTAATTAACATATGGGCAGTGGGGGAGGGGGATTTCGAGACATTCAAATGACGTCCGGCTACGATTCCATGGATAAGGTATACCTTATCCGTGTACGATTCAGTTGTGTGAATTTACAGAATACGAGGGCTATTTATTTTTCAACCTCTGACGGGGCATAAAATAAAGACAAGTGTGGATAGCAAAATTAGTTTTTGACATAGTCACTGTAGAGATTGAAGCATTTCTCATACATGTGGAAGAGTTTTCCAATACCCTCTTCATAGAAGTTTGCCACCAGCATGTTGAGATATGTCTCCACGGCGTCTTGAAGCTCTTCTTTGGTGCGGAAGTGCTGTCCTACTAGACCTTTCAAAAAAGATTAAAGTCACTCGCCGCCAGGCCTGGACTGTATGTTAGATTAAAATTGCTCCAAGAAGCTGAGGCCACTGCAGTATGCAGTTGTGCGTTGTCATGAATCCAAACAATTCCACAGGACAGGATGCCTCGTACCAACATAGAGCTTCAAGATTCTTCGGTGGGAAACTTCTATGAAGAGGATACTGGAAAACATGTCCACCACTATGAAAAATGTCTCATTCTTTACAGTGGCGATGTAAAAAACTAATTTTGATTGTATTGACTCCTAGCAATAAAATCATTTAGTGATTCACATTTGTCTTTATTTTATGCCCCATCGACGATTGAAAAAAATAGCCCGTGTAATTAATTGTATCGCTGAAGACAGTAGCAAAAAAGATTTTTTTAAATTTATAAATCCTTTCACTTTTATAATTAAACGATGATAGGAGCAATTTATTATGCAAGCTCTTCATAAGATGCCAACTGCCTTTTCCATCTATCGTTATATCTCGCTTCCTCTCTCGCTCTTCTCCTCGAACTCCCTGATTCCATGTTCTGTGATTCCCAAATGAATTTTTTTAGAATCTCCTTGATATTTGCAGAAACCTTAAGATACAGAGGGGAGGGGGGCATTACTAAATTCCGTAAACGCTGAGGGGGCGTTCATAGAAATAAGTTTGAGAAACACTGAGTTAGAGCACTACAATTAACATTAAGGAGCCTACGAAAATGCCAGAAAGTTTGATACAGTTGAGCTAAGACCTTTTTGATCATATTGCTGAAGACAGAATTTGAGAAAGCTAATCCGTTTTCAAATTATCGTGCAGACGGCGGATGCCGTGACGGATAATGTACAGACCAAGCGTGCTTTCTCATAAGTAGCTTTAAGCCCCTAATAACCAGAATAAATTGAAACATAAGAAAAAGTAAAGAAATTGACGGAGTATTAACAAGAAAATGTAAGAGCAACAAAACGAGCAATTGAAGCAAAAAATATTATAGTCTAGCTCTTAATATGGATAAGTCTTAGTGGCTGGAGAATTGTGTATGTGGAAGTAAGCAAATATTTGGGACCTTTTTCTTCGGAGCCATTTTATCCGGATATCGCTTTCTTATAAATATGTAGCTAACGTTCTTAATAAATAGCTTACGGTATGGAGAATATAGTAAAAAAATTTTTACTTCGAAACGGAAAATTCCTTCAATATTTTTGAACATCTATGGAAAACAATTTAGCGATCGTTAATATACAGATGACCGCATTTCCGCAGTCAGCGACAAACACAAGATATTAAGTATTAAGGAAGCTCTCATATTGGATTCGCCCATATGTTACATAAGGAGTGCTAGCGAAAAACATCACTTCCCTATATTAAGCGCTTTTCCCCTACACTTTTCTAACAACAACTTTTACCATAAAAAAGATCATCAATTTATTTAATGTTTCGTGATGTTTTCAATTAGATATGAATATGGCTAAATTATTTTGAAATCAATCTCAGACTGATTCTATTTTTACCTCATTTCCCTCCGACGTCGTTTTTTTTTCTTTTTCGTTTAAAAACACGATTATCTCAATTGGTTGCCGAGTGAAGAGAAATCAGCCGAAGACATACCGCCGGTAGCGATCTCTTTGAAATAGGAAAACCTCGGCTGAGCGCAAAGCAATTACAAGAGATTCCATTCACATTACGACTGCTTACGAACCAATACAGTCCGATCATCTTACACATTTTGCTTCAATTATCTACTCAAGACCTCTTTTTTCAGTGCCGAATTGTATAGGATGAAAGCGCCAAGCAATTACCTGCCACCACTCGCACTCTTCTTTCCCTTCGTCCCATCTTGCTTTCTCTTTCTCCCCTTCAATCTTCATTTTCTTTACCGCCTCCTCCTCTCTTGAATATCCTTCTATACACCCTCCATCCATAAAAGCTTGCTTGTAAAGAAAGCATTCCCATACAGTTCCTCACAAGTCATAGGATACAAATTCAATTGCGAGCTCTTCGCTTTTTTTTCCGTCTTTTGTTCAACGTGTTTCTGAATATTACACACACATATACAAACAATTTGAGAAGGAGGGAAAGAAACATGAAAAAGATCGCAGCCGTGTTGCCTAACAGCCACCCAACACCATATGGTGTTATCAATGAAACGACGTCTTTGAAAAGGCGCAAATTGTGGTTCGCCTTTAAGGGATCCAATGGAACTTGAAATGATTGCGTGCGCGCCCTGAATATAAACCTTCCCTTGTCTCATTTCATACTTGAAGAGGTGGAAATGTGGCTTTAATTTTAAGCATTCGACGAAGACATGTATTCACCTTGAGAAGGAGAAATCAACAATAACGACAAAGCATATTCTGCAAATCAAAAAGCGCTTTTCTGTTAAAATATTCACGCGATTAGAAAGGAAGAAAATACTTTTCATAAAAACAATTTAATTTTAAGAGAAAAAAATTTCAATAAATTAATTCCATTTGAAATCGTACACCAAAAAACTGAACAAATCTTGTAATCGAACAAATTTCGCTAATTTAGTCCTGCATGCAATATTTTAGCTACGATCGTTGCACAAATATGTTAATGCAGTTTAGTCCTCAATTCATTTATTATTAAAAAATATCTTGGATAATTATCATTTTAGATTAAAATGGTGTAAAATGGCGGAGGAAAATGATTTTTCTTGAGAAATGATGCATTTGAAATGTTTTCGAATTTAAAGGAGTTTTTCAAAAATGGTGAAATATTAGAGAAAACTTATTCAAGAAGAAACCCTTTGCTAGAAATAGCCGCTTCAAGCTAAATCGCTATCTCAAAAAGTTATCTTTCTGACGTGATACTTCACCATACTGAATGCAAAATCGAAAAGTTCAAAATATTATATCAAACAAAACTTTCTCCTATGGCAACCCCAGGGACTGTTCATAAATCACTTTTTTCCACTTTTTTCCACCCCTTCCCCACCCTAAAAAAGTACGTGGTCAGAAATTAGAAAGATATTAAAATTCAAAATTAATTTGACCACGTGATCATTACTTGACCTCTCCCTCTTTTTGTGGTCAAATCTTGCCCCCCCCCTCCTCCCCCAAGGTTCTCGACCCTATGGGAATGGTAGTGGTAGCACATAGTTCGCTTAGATGTGTTTCATATAAATTGATCCACTGGATTAAAACAAACCTTATGCCATTTATTAGATTTCATCCTATTAGTGCTCTAAAAGCATTTCAGAATCCCTTGTGAATCATTACGGAGATTAGTGTAACATATTACCCGAGTTCAGTCTTCTTTATGAGCTTAAACCACAATTACACTAAACAAAAAAGGTTTTTATATTATTTTAAATTAGTCCAAAGCCCGTTGTAATTTTCATAAGCCAATTACAAGATGACCTTTCTACGATGACCTAGTGCAACAGAGGAATTTGCATGGTAGCCAAGTCCCGACTTTCCTGGGTAGCTAGTTTATAGAAACGAAGGACTATTCACAATGATGGAACAAATATTTACACTAAACAAACAATAAAACACTAATACACATTCCACACAAAACTGGATAGAGGAAGGTTCAAACTTCCATTCAATGGCATACAATGGCGATTTTAAGGAAAATGTCGACGTTACAAAATAAGTTGTTTTGTGTGCTGCAGTTTGAGAAGTGTGAATCCGTTGTTGAACGTGAATTCCGGCATAAAAAAAAGTCTTGCTAATTGCTTCTACTGTGGCGTTGGATGCTGAAAGAGCAAGCAAGATCGAAAGAAAAGTATGGCTTAAAGCATTAATAGGACACATCAACTCAATTTCGCCATTGACAATGGAAATACTTGGAGCTATCTGCTTTTAGTTATAAAAATGCTCTTCAGAATAAATGGATATTGAAACTAACCGAATGTATTTTATGGTTTTGGCTCAAACAAATCTTGGGTCTTAGAAGAGTCATTACAGACATGCAAAAAAGAGTCATTACTGCCATGGTTAATATTACAGTGAAACCTGTTAAAGTGACAGTGAAACCTCGGGGCCGGAAATTTCGTCACTATAGACAGGTGTTCACCTTAAAGGACAAGAAAAATTTTAGTGCAATTGCTCTACTGTAATTTAGAAATACTGTATTGTACTGTAAACTATAACACCTTAGTAATACAGTACAGATACCAAAAAAGATAGTCACTATAGCCAGGTGGTCACCATATCAAGGCTGTCACTTTACCAGGTTTCACTGTATTAGTAATTTACTGTCATTACAGTACGGAGGTTTGTGCTAGTCTCCTAGCATAAGGATTCCAGAAGTGATGGGTCTCAGTACATTAAGTCATCATCAGATTACTCAAGATTAATGAAAATCGAAGTAAAATATTAGGGTTCTCAGGAAAGCTACAAATAACTATAGCTCCTATATAATATTCTTTGTTCTTTAGAACTTTCTCCTGCACAATAAACTCCAATCATCCTCTGTTACATTTACACGATAAAGCAAGCTTATTAAATGTAAATTTTTCCTAGCGTCATTGACATTTTATAAACATCAAATATTTATTATTTAGAAAACAAAAGGCAATTATACTTCGTATAATCCCGATTTACTTCGAAAGAATGAATAGTAACATTTTAAAGTTTGTTTCTTCTAACACACTAAAATGTAGGAACAATCTATTAGAATTTATCTAGAGAAAACAGCTTGACTAAACAGTTTTTTTGGGTCTTTTAACAGCATAACGACTCGCAAATCTTTTTTTTTTGCTCTGTGGTCTAAGATAAGTCAAATTTTAATTTAAACAAAGAGTCCGATGATATCAAGTAAACCGTCCTTAAAATTCTCGATCAAAACACAATGGAGCTCTAACATCGGCTATTGGGGGAGGGGGGGGGGGCGAAGAGAAAGGGCTGGTACGTGTTAGTAATTAGGATACCAATAACTTCTGTTGCCATTCGATGCTCCACGTTCATATCTTCCTTAGTGGTGGTGTAAAGTGGAGCATCTTCCAACGTCGGACTACGAAACTGTGCATTCAGGTTAGAAGTTCTTCACGGCGTTTCATTTCGTCAAGTCGATCATCCTATACGTAAACAGCAACTAATTCGGAACAAAGATTAAAAAAAAAGACCTGGGCAAGTATTTATGATTTCCGGAAAACGATCAATGAAATTAGATAAGAATATTCCTCAAAAACTCATCTGTTTTCTTCCGTTCAACCGCAACTGCTTAAGGGGTTTCATAATATATAAGCCAAACATCGTCCCCGAAATAATGCGGGCATCAAACTCCTCTGCTTAGCCATGGAAGCGAAAAACTGTTATGTTTTCTATTAATTACTGCGAAGCTTCTCAGAACCTTTCATCGTTCCGTTCCCGTTATAGCAATTCATAAACATCTCGTCCAGGAAAAGGGTTTCGGGCTTCATTTCGCCGACGATCTCTGTCGATCGTACAGAAATCGAACGTCTTGGGCCAGAGTTGAAGCTCGAAGGGAAAACTATATTTTACATCCTTCTTTCCTGTACGCTTCAGCTCCTTTGTTGCACTACAATATCCATTGCCAATCCTAGTTGATTGTTTGCTCGAGCAACTTAAAAATCCCCGGCAAAATTCCTTTCACAACCAAAACATTTTAATTTTTAGCGATCGCTTCAATAAATCATGACGTCTTCAAGTTCGTTAATATTCAATAAAACCTTTTTCGTTTTAGACACGCTACAATTATTATATGTACCATTATGTTTGGATTATAACGCGCACCTATGTATAATGCGCATCTATTTTTTTTGTGGGTTTTGGGAAACTTTCTCGTATATAATGCGCATCTAGGTTATTGTACAAAAAATGTACAAAATAAATTTATTATTCAAATCCTTCATAATCAGAATGGTCACTTTCAGAACAGAAGAGTTCATTGTTAGGTTTCATTACCCCTTGTTCGTCTTCCTCATTTTCCTCGTCTTTGTTGGAGCCATGTCACTTTTCTGACGAGAAAGAAAAGATACAGTTATTAGCGTTAGATCAAGAGAAAAAACAAACAAACCAAAAACAATCTACACAATTGGCCTGCAGTGCCCATTGGCTTAGAGTTTAGCATCCTATACAAAAGCTTTGCACTTGATATGATGACTCACGATAACGTGTATTGAATTTTGAATTAAGAACTGGCTTTTTTTTTTAGAATAAAGAAATTTTCACTAGAGCTTGGAATTTTCATATCAAAATCGGAATATCATGCGCAATTTTGTATAACGCGCAGTGACGATTTCGTTAACTTTTTTATTATAATCCTAAAATTACGGTAATTGTAATAAATGTGAATGAATTTAGATTCTTAACGGAATAGATTCAGTCGATATTATTGTTTAGAATTTTTTTTTGAGGAGACAATTCTCGATTTGCTAAGAAACTAGAGACTCTTCAAATTAAGTGGTCCTTTCATGAAGCACCAGGAAGATCACGGCTTGATCTGGACATCACATAATTTTAACATGTAAATAAAGTGGCTATATAAATGAACGAATACATGCAGTAAAGCTGCATATTAGTCTCTTTAGAGTTGTAACATATCCCCATTAAATTCCACGAATGTGACTGAGGACGAGAATGCGACGTAAATGTTTCAGCTATTCAGTTATATGGGCCTAATTAATTTTTATGACTTGTTTATAGCAAGATATCATCCCAAACTTTTACGTCGTGCGTCAATTAACCGCTCTGTTTACTTTTGTCCCTACTTATTTGTGACGAACGCACGATAAAACCAACAAGAGCGCCGAAGGAATCAAATCTGAAGCGGGTCGTTGAAGTGCACCCACCGTCAACTCTCGAATCTCGACAGCGTGTTGAATCGTCCATTACTTTCCATCTCTCACTCTCTCTCTCTTTCTCTCTCCGAGTTCAAAACGAACCGAATATCTCTCGTGTTCATTCAAGCGAAGAGTGCAAAGGGAGAAAACAACAGCGAATTCCAGTGGAACGCGAACCCGGCGCTTCTCGCGTGTGTTGCGTTTTCCATTTTCGTCGTCCGTTAACGGCAACAGCGAAGCGGGAGAAGTTAAGAGGACTGATACTCGATGTTTAAAGGAGTTCCGATAATTCGTCCGATATCAATCGACAGCACGACATGACTTCCTTTTCTAATCAAAAGAGTCGTAAAGATGTACAAACGTCAAATGGAATCGAATCGCTTCATTGACTCTCTTGCCTTCAACGATGTCGTTGTCGTGGTTCCATTATCTGGAGTCTCATCTCAAGCTCTATTGATTATTTTAAAACGTAAGGAATCAGATTGCTTGTTAAAAGAGAGCGGGGGAAACTAATGACTGGCAACGTTATCATTTCTAAAAGAGCTGCGGCGATCATATTTCACGTTTTGATCGAACTTCATTCCTCGTTATATGTTTATCCTGATTATTTATTCAACGAATCCCCCAGGGTCTACTCGTTCTCGTCCTCTTCAAACGAATTGATCCCTTGTTGATCATCAATAACTCATTTTGAAAATGCCAGAATACACAGTTATACACAAATTTTCATTCATTTCAATAGTCGCTTTATTATATCGATGAGTCCATTTGGTACAGAACTGTTTTTACAAATTTAAATACAAGGGCCTGCTTTAAGCCAATTTATTTCCAAACTAAAGTTCTGATTGCTCAAAAACTATCTTAAGTATACACACCCACTCATTTTCTAAAAATTATGCTCATAATCATATTGTCAATAAAGTCCATACGCGATTTCAAAGTGCAGTAACTACGCAACCGCTGACGGCAGCTGAATGACCCGCCTACCATTCATCAAGTTTGTTGAAGTTACCAATAGAGGTCTCCCCGATAACAGTTGTTTTCGAAATGGCGACCCAGCAACAGATAGAGTTTTGCGTCCTCCGCTTCAACAAGTACTGTTCAGTGATAACCGACCAGCATTTCGAATTTCATACAAGAATTTCGTAGAACAAACCCTCTACTGCTAAGAGTATTAAAAATGGCATCAAACGCACAGGTCGACCTCGTATTTCTGATGAAAATGTCGAGGGTATTCGCAGACGAAGAGGCCCATATTGAACACCTGTAAATCACCATTTCGAAACTTATGATACGAATAATTTGCATTTTATCACCTTTTTAGGTTTATTTTAACAGTATATAAAACATTTTGAAATCGGGTACGGGCTTTTGAATCACTATGTGTAATGAAATAATTCAATAGATAATGACAACGGCATTGCTGGGAGTTTGGGAGGACTTAAATGTAAAATCTCTAACAGTTTTCTTTCAAGTTATTTTCAAGATTGGCCACTTGTAGTCTACTTTTCATAAGACCAAGTTACTTTTATACGAGAATTTCTGCAAGATAAGGGAATTAATAATTCAACTCCATGTAAAAAATTAAGAAGTCTAATAAAAAGTATACGTTCCAAAGATACGCACCAAGCAGGAAGTATGCAAGGCGATAAGACAGTTGTTACGTGGAATGTACAAATATATATGTAAGAAATGATTAGGCATTCAAAGCAACTGGATGATTCACTGGACAGAAAGCGTTATACAAAGTGAGGAAATAAGTAAGGCAAATGGTCGTGGATGCAACTAAATGGCATGGATGCATTCAGAGGGATACTTTTCCTAATGATGTCAAACTAGCGGGCTAATTCGTCGACATTAAATTGTCGCAGGCGATGTGATCAACAGAAGATGTGATCATCAGAAGGCAGATCTGGCAATCTCTTTGCAAGAAAGAGACAATCCATGGAAAGATGTGCCATGGTGATCCGGCTTTATCTTGTTAAAAAGTAAACCCTAGGTATTGCGAAATAAGGCAGCACAATGGGCCAAAAAATATCTTAAAGTTTTGTTGTGTTGTCAGGGTGCTACAGAAGAAATGAAACCCGAACCATAAGTCCCTGTTGTCGGGCTATGAAATTTTGATCATTTGCATATCAGGCCCGCAAGGTATTTGCACGCGAAGTTGAATTTTTTCGGGTGCGTCAATTTTTTTTGTCTATCTCTTGCGAATCTTTGTTTCTTTTTAAAATCGGTTTGGAAAATGTAGCCTACTTCTCAAAATTCCACATGTTTTCTTTATATCCAGGTTTATATACAAGGTGACCATAATTAAAGCTCATATTCATCAGATCATAGTAGATTCATTGGTCAGAATCATTTTGAATACTTTTGAAACAATGGATTTTGTTTTGGCGAAATCATAGCTCATAATTAAAAAATTTGCCGCTAGGAGAACAGATAGCGCCTTATGGCCATGGAGCATTTTGTTAACTTTCGGCCGCCTTCACGGTACTGTTAATACCGAAAAAACTGCAAAAATTTCCCAGCTATCTAAAATTCTGCATTTCCTAGAAGTCACTGCTGCAGCAGGTTTGGTTAATCCATTCTTTTTCGAGAATCGGTCCTGCAGTTTTCAATAGACAGCTTGACTTTCTTTTGCAAAATTATATGATTCTAACACCTCAACAACATCTCTGGATACCACAATTTTTACGCACCATAGTGTTCCTCAGTAGAGAGCTTGCCGGTAGGAATCATTTTGCAGAAGATCACACGGCATTTTCCAAATACTTAGCCAGCATTGGTACTGATCCCCGTGACTTTTGGCTTTGGAGACAAAGAACGTTGTGTTTAGTTGGCACATCTCAAAATTGAAAGCATACATCACGCATCATATCCAGAGCATTCCGACAAAACTACTCAAGTCTGTTACTGAACATGATATTTGCGATTTCAGCTCATAGCACAAAACGAAAAACGACATACAGACGATCTCTTGCGTAAAGCATAGGTTTCTTGATTTATTATATTGCTTTTCACTGTGATAATGATCCATTTGTTTACCATTCCGGCAATTATTATTTCATCGCAAAAACATGCTTCGAGAGCATTCACGTCAAATTTAAAGTCAGTCTTAGAATATATACTATATAGAGCTTACCTTGTAGATTAAGGCCCCCTTTATCGGCTTGAAGCATTTATTGGTCTTGGTAAAGTTAAAATCAAGTTAAAAGTTTTCAAGTGTTGTACATCTGAGAAGTTTCACCATTTGAAAAAAAAAACCTTTTTGAAATTTAAAGGTGGAACATGTTTTCCATTTGGTTAGTATCTTATTTTGTATGTTGTCAAATTTTTTTTAAAGAATAAACTGGGATCCGTAACAACTGCGGCATCTTTATTGTTTCTAAGACTCTTTAAGAAAAACGAGCAGCTTCCAGAAATAATATAAGAAATTAATTATTTTAAATGGGCCAATGTTATCGATATTAAAGGGTTATTTAAAAATATGCCAAAAGTATAGTTTAATTTTAATGTGATGTTTTTTTAGTATATATAAACCAGCTTTAAAGAATTTGATGGCTTTTTCCCCAAGAAATATTTTCGATTAACTCACATACCCGCATTTCTGGTGTAATTCCATTTTCCTCAGACAGTCCGAGCGAACCAGACTACTACACTGTATAACCAAGCAATAACGATAAAAAGAGGTGCGCGCTTGTTTGTGTGTTTGTGCGCGGGCGCGCGTGTGTTGAAGAGCTCTCTATTTGATGCATTCTCATTCCCCACCTACCCCTTCCTTTTCCCTCCCATTCTCTCTCTGAACTTTTTTTTAAGTCCATTCTACAAGGTGAACCCCTAAAAAGAGGCCCTTTTCTCTCTTACTCAGTAGGAGCGCAACAGTGAGCACGGTCCGGCTCCTGTAATTGGTGCAACTGAGGATTTTCGCATTTACTTCTTTGACATGGGTGAGCGTTTTGGAGCGGTCGGCGGTGCCCGTGGTTAGCACACGCACTCGTCCAATGTCCTTTGGTGGTCTAAGCGACGCCACGCGGGAGGTCGCGTAATTACAAAGCCGAGGTTTTATCTCGGTCTGCGCATGACCAGTCACCAGCCCCCTTCGACAACGGAAGGAAGAGGAACGTTTTTTCCACCCACCTCTTTCCTTCTCCCCTTCTCTCTCTCTCTCGTTTTCTATCTTCTCCTTTACCTTATATAACATTGTGTGGAAAACTCCCGTTATCTTTACATGCCTGATAATAGCTCGCAGTGTGAGTCCGAGAACTGAGTTTGACATCCGAGCGTGATGTATTGTTTTAGGAGTTTCCATGGTTATGATAAGCGCACACTACAAAGTTTAATAAATTTATCGACCGTCTTGTTTTTCATTAGTTCAGATACATAGTCTTTAATTGTTTTTCACCTTTTATTAAAGTTTCATTGTTTATTCAACGAAGTAAATTTTTCAAGATCTTTTCATCAAAGTAATTTCCTATTCTGAAAAAGTTACTTATCGAAACGGCCCTTAAATCAACACTTTTAAGTTAATGTATTTTTCCTGAACCTTTATTTTTCTAAAGAAAACAAAATTCTAAATTTCATTAACGAATCAAGAATTTGATTTAAAAAAAAATTAAATTTCTCTTTTAACCCGAGGGAATCTACAAATTTCAACAAAGCTCCCGCCTCCATCTACAAGTCGCAATAAAGATGTCTCTCGTTTTAATAGCATTTTTGATCATTTTACTACGTTCACAGAGATGCATCTCAAAAGGAACTATTAATTAAAAGTGGCAGAGAAATTTTAAAAATTTAAAGAATAATAAAAATCAAAATTAAAAGTGAAAATAATAAATATTCTAGAGGCGGGTTAAGTAGATAAGAAGCGCCAAAGATAACTGCAAATGTCAGATTGTCACCTGAGAACAATGGAGGAGAAACGAGATAAAATTGAAGATAACGAACCGTGGATGCGTCTGTGTTTTCCAACCGAGGCGGTGTTTTCGGCATTCAGAACACGTTTCGTAGAAAGATCCTTAAGAGGCTCAACCTATTTCTCGGAGATTTTTCTCCCTGCTGCTACCTTCTCTCGCTCTCTCTCTCTCCCTCACTCGTCTTTTGCATTTTGCTTGCATCAGAATGAATCTATTTGCCAGAGAAGAAACCAACAAATTCTCGATTGCAGAACCGGGAGAAATATTTTTGTTTTTGCTTTCCCCCCCTTCAGCAGTGTCAATAAAGCATTAAGGGAACGCTTTCGTTTTACATTTTCAATGTCTCTTTAAAAGAATAGTTAAATATGAAATTCCCAAAAGAAAAGAGTACTCTTAAAAGCGTACTGAATAAATGATGTAGCATAATAAAGATTGAGAATTTCATTTGTTTATCTCTATGAATCTCCTTAAAATCAAACAACTAAGGAAATTCTTAAAATGTAGTGTATTTTCAGTTCAACTTATGTTCTTCTTCCACCATCCAATATTAATCCATTATTTGTTATTAATTTTTAGACTCGCTTTATTTTTAAATTCATTATGAGTTTATTAAAATGTTCATTATTACTCTTTCTTTCACTTTTCGTTTTTGATAGAAAACTTTTGTTTTTGAATAATTAACTGACACAGAAGACAGGATTTATGAGTGCCTCAGCTTAAATGCCGAAGCAAAAAAATCTCGCAAAGACACAGGCCGCATTCAGCTTGTATAGCTCTTATTACTCACGCTTTGATATATTCCATGCCTTATGGCTAACAGATTACAGTATCGTGAATTAATCGTATTTTTGTACTTCAAGTTTTATAAGAATGTCCTGTGCTTAGGGAACAAATGATCAACTTTCAAATATAATGAATGCATCGCGGTTAATGTCAACTTTTTCCGGAATCACGTTTTCTGGATCTCCGATCCTTAAAAATGAGCTCCATGTTGAGCTCAGTGCCGAATAACACATTCAGGATGTTTTTATGTAACTTGAAGGACATAAAAATGATTACAAATTACGATCTGTCGAAAATTACGACTTATTACAAGGTATTTACAAATCATTGCAACAGTTTCCGAAAATCTCAGTGGCTTTGGCAGGAAGCTGTTCAAGAAGTCTTGGATTGTATATTATTATTGCATTAAACCTCATACTAGATTCATAGTCATGAAAGTGGTAAAAGACTTAACAAGTTCAAGTCCTGACCAAGGACTTAAGAATTGTTATAGTGGCGCCGGAAAATATAGGCAGCTTCGAGAACGCTGGGCTTTTTTTTTTGTCAAGGTTGGAATATTTAAATCCGTTTAAATCCAGTAAGTCCAAAATTTCTAGTAAACTAAGTAGCCTTCGGCATTGCCCAAAGGGCGCTTATAAGAGCTTGCACCTCGCAAGGACGTTCCTGTAATTCTTTCTTTTCAGGATTGTACGGACATGATTTGGGGCGATTTGATTTACGTGACGATGATGAGGACTTTTGTATGATCACAATTAATAATTTTAAATCTGATTTCATAGAAAATAGAATTCCAGGTTACAAGGTGCTATAGGGAAAAGTTTATTTACAGAAAAGTCGAAATTCTTATAAAAGGTCAAACGTATATTTTTCTGGTAGTTTTGCTATCCGGAGAAGTCATTAACTAGGGATCCCAGATTTTCAAAACAAAAAACTGCTACATTTCATAAAATGTCCCGATTTTCAGAGCAAAAAACTGGGACGCTTAAAAAGTAACCTGAGGAATAAGCACAACGTTAAACATTATAAAGATCTATATGCTTTATTTATTATTACAGTGTATTATGTCTTTTTCAACCTTTTAAAGGTAACAAACAAAAAATAAATAAATAATCACACTAAAATTTTCAATTAACTGCAACATAACTGCAAAAAATTGTTGTTCTGGTCAGTTTTCCTGATTCATGATACTTATTGAGTTGTTGACTCAGAATGCATCGGATTACTCTTGTACTCGTGTTTGCTGCTTGAATGGAGCTGCTTCATAAATTATTTGTTTTCAATAAAATTTCATGGAACTCTGAGCAAGCTACATCTTTGAAGTATGTTTTTACTAATAAAACAGACTTTACTGTTTCCATTTGGAGTCTGTTCCTTTCATCCGTCCACAAGGAGTTCATAAGAGAGAATATTCGTTCTATGCAAGCATTAGATCCGGGCAACGTAAGGCAAAAGCTGACAATTTTCTCCATTTCAGTGTAACCTATATTTTCTTTCTTGAAATGTGAAAAAATTTTCCTCCATCTGTCAATAACCTTGCACTTTGTACCATTCCATTCTGAAAGTTTCTGATCGGTGACATACATTTTAATACGAATATGTTCATCAAACAGTTGTTCTTCATTAAAACTTAGAATTTTCGAAAAAAATTGCATCTCTTTCATATATTCTGATATCTTCTCCCAATTGATGGGTGAAGTTTAAAAAATCCGCTGCATTGTGGAAAATAATGCAAATAACTGTTGTGTCCACTCCTGAATGTACTGAATTGCTGTACTTAGAAATTGGATACATACTGAATTGCCTTTGAATTCATCTGCTGTAATCAAACCCTCACTACAAAGAATCTGAAGTTCCTGTTTCACACCACTGTTAAGGAACATTTCACTCTGCCGCATTTGAAGATTTATAAATAGAAAGTCAATTTCTTCTTTCACTTCAAACCTGTTGCGTCTTCAGATTCAATTTTTTGAATGCATTGAGAAAAGAGTGATATCTGCGACTGGAGAAACAACAAAAACAGGAAAGAGAATCTATTGCTGAAAAAATCAAGTAACATTCTTGGAACATTTCTCTTGCGATAAAAAGTACGATTTCAATGCGTCAAACATTTCAATAAAACGTTCCAATGTTGGCTTAAGAGAGCCATCGTATCTTGCTGTAACCTAGCAGAGTTTTATAATGAGTATTTACAACTTGTCAAAAACATTTTAGGCTTTCCACACGTACAGTAAACTTGCCTGTTTCGACCGTAGCGCAACCTGTCGCTTCTGGCAGGAAACACTCATAAGTTAAGTCATAATGTGATGATGTCTCCATGTGGTTACGTGGAATCTCCTGGCCACGTGGGAAGGGGGCTTTATCCAAAAAACATAGTTCGTTGTAAGTGATGCATGTCCCAGCTAGATTAAGCAGCAATCTCTCTGTTGCTCCACTCCGTGCCATGCTGAGAAGTGTGTATGCGTCTTAGTCAAAAAATAATTTAATCATGTTTTTCTTTTTTAAAGATGCAAACAATTTTAACACAATCAAAAACCGGGACAACTTGGGAAAAACTGGGACTGTCCCGGGAAAACTGGGACGTCTGGGATCCCTACATTAACCACTCCTTCACAAAACTTACCGGATGAGTAACTAATATGAGAACTAACAATGTAAGTTCGAGAACGTAACAAATAGAGTTATGGGGGTTAGATATAATGGAGTGCAAACTTAGTAAATCCTTGAATGAATACGAGGTCTGTTCAAAAAATAACCAAATTTTTTAAATTTTTTTATTTATTTAATATACAGCTTATTGGTCTTTGTCTCCTTCAAAGTACCCCTCTCCTCTCTTCACACACTTGTTCCAGCGGTGTTCCCACTTTACCATGCAATTCTGGATAGGTTCTTCTGGAATATCCTTCAATGCCAGTAACAAATTTTTTTTAATGGAGTCTAAATGGCGTCCTTTCAGCATTTATTTTTAAGTTTGGAAACAAGAAAAAGTCGCAGGGAGCTAGGTCCGGGGAGTATGGAGGCTGGGGGAGGAATGTCATCTGATTTTTGGCACAAAACTGGCGAATTAACAAGGCTGAGGGGGAAGGCGCATTTTCATGATGAAGGAACCATGAGTTGTTTTGCCACAATAGTACTCTCTTTTTGCGATTCCGTGAATGTTTTCCCCAGTTGCACGCAAAATTTCACGTTGCATCGTTCCTCTCGTAAATCTGACATTGAAAAAATCGCCACGAACACTGAAACACGTTGCACTCATATGGCAATAACTCATATACGTCGGAAACTAAACAACGTATAAAAACTTGTAAATAGTTCATTAGGCAGAAGGATATGACAATTACAGTGATGCCAACCAATTAAAAAAGTTCGGTTATTTTTTGAACAGATCTCTAATGTAAAGAAAAGCCTATTCTAGCCATTTTATTATAGGCTCATTCTAATCTTTCCAAAGCAATTTCATGCAAAAGACTAGAATGGAAGACTAGATTGCTTTTTTTATAGACGTGAATTAGATGACACAAAACGCTGTTTTCCGGAGCATTTAACAACGAATAAGGGATCAAATGCAAATTAACAGCCATTATCCCAACCTATCCTCTTGCAAGGTGGAAAAAAGTCGTAGCGCGCACTTTCGCTTAACTGTCGTGATTTGGATGCTAGGGGGTACAAGTTGCCATGTCCCTTACTGCGTCTGCGTGAGCGCAACATCCTAACCAGCGCAGTTTTTCAACTATGGGACCATTCACCGAACTTTTCGAACGCACCTTCCTGATACAGGATTTAGAAAGGCAACATGCAGTAACAGGAGAATAGTGATAAAATTGAAGCAAAATATTATAAAATCAATAAACTTCATAGATCTGAGAGCAAATTAAGCAGTGTTCTGTGATGGGCCTTCATCTCTTCTCTGCTGAGTCGCTGCTGTACAATGTTAGTTAGGATTCTTCCACACAATAGCTAGTCCAATGAGAGATGCCACTGCTTTCGTGTTCTCCGCAAGTGAGAATTTTGACATTTACCCGTGAAAAATAAGGGATGGCTTCTGCGACCAAATAGGCGTTGCAAAATTAAGCGTTTCTTGATCCCAGTGATAATGAATTTCTCTTGTAACAGTCGTAATTAATCTGTTATAATTTTAGTTCTTAAAACAATTACTATCTCATTTTTGTTAGGATTTTTTGTTAAGACTTGGTGGTGGTGGGGGAAGGGTTCTAGAAATTTAGGCGTCGACTACTAAGGTCATTTTGCGCCTTTTACACAAGTTATATCTGTACGCAGCCCCGGACAAACGCAAACATCCATGCCCACGGCGGGATTCGAACCCACGGCCAAGCGGACTCGAGAACTAGAAAGCCTACGCCCTAGCCCTCTCGGCCACCTGGCCGGCCACTTGGTGGTGGAAATACGGCGGAGCACTATCATATTGAAAGATAATCCGCACTGTCGTTTTTTTTCAACAGTTTTTTTTCAATAGTTGTAGACAGGTGTAACCCGTAATGGTTTCTTCCACAAATGTTTTACATTTTGAGATGTGAATTGTTGGAGGATCGTGGCCAATCCAAAGAAGACTCAAAATGATGTTCTGTTATAACTTATAAGCTCGTTGATATGGGTCCGTTATTGCTGTACATTGTTAGGAAATAGCCGATTTCTTGATTAAGGATTAAACAAAATTTAGATTTTAATGAACTGACGCGTTCGGCTTGAGAGCCAGTTTGAGGAAGCAAACACAATTTTAAAAAAAGATGGGAATTAAGGAATGCCCGAGACGTAGGTCGGTTCCCGATTGGTTGATAAAATTTAAGTGATATCTAGTAAATAAATGAGAAGGCTCGTTGATGGCTGAATTAGTTAAAGATTATACATGGCCCTAAAATGTACATGAATACATAGACAGATATATAATTAATTAAATAAAAATTGTGTATAAGTTAAGGAATAACCAAATGGGGGTGCATTGACGCGCAATATGTGAAGCTTGGATGCCTCCCAACTGTCTGTGAAGATTCAAATGACAGGGCCATAACCAAACTTCATTACCACAATACTGATACAAGCGCTGCTGGATTCATGAAACCGCTGCAATCATTTGTCACACACTATACATATTTCTATATCATCCTCATGAGCTGCCACAATATTATTCATCGAACTTTAATGTATTGTTTTCATTATAAATGTTTAATTCGTAGACCTTCTACCAAAAGGGTTAATATTATCAAAATTGGTCTTAAGATTGAAGAGAAGGTATAAGATGAAATAAAACCCAGAAATTATGAGAACTATCCAACGAAAAAAATTGAACAGATGTAAATCGTACTTTTTATGCTTTTCTAAATGCTATATAGCAACGAAGATAAATTAACATAAAAAGAATACATAAGGGTCCTTAAACGCAGCTAAATTGTAATTTAGTCTTCAGCAAATATCTTCAATTTTAAAAAATACAATTTGCTGAGGAAGATCTAACAAGCAAAATATGGACCCCCAAAAGCATAAACAATGTCGACTTGCCTCGTATTAGAAACGCAAGCACTTCATTAACATAATCGTTGCCGAAGTTTGGAAGAAAAGAAAAATTGCCAAGTTGTAGCAGCCCTTTAAACTTTCTATTTTAATAACGAAACAAGAGGAAATTTCCAATTTTAATTGTTTTTCTTAAGCGGATTGGGTAGCAGTAAATCTTAATTTTCTTTTCGTGTTTTTATCTGCTGTAGGTGTTGAGTGTGCGCGTTCTTCGGCAGCGTCAATAAAAGATTCGCTTCGTCCCTTGACATCGGTCGAAGAAAGAGAAAGAATAAAGAGAGTTCAAGATTAAAGTTTTCTTTTTAATGTTACAACATAATTAAGTAAATGCAAACTTTGTGACCATCGCTGCTACTCCGTCAAAACTCCTGTAAGTCAGCCATTCTAATTAAATTTTCCGTTGTGTTTATGCGTTGGAAGATGAGATAGGCAAAAGCACGAAACGGAAATGAGGACGAGCGAAAGAGGAGAACGAAAAAGGAAACTTCAGTGGGAGGGGGAAGGAAAAACGGGGTGAAAGATGCAAATCTCAGTGGAGAGTTTAATATATTTTTTTACAATTTCAAGTAGAAACGCCGCAATGCATCACTCCCAATGAATGCTCTCCCTATTTTTTTTTTTTTTTTTTTTTTTTTTTTTATTTTTAATTTCTGGTTCAATTTTCCTTCCTTTTTATATCGAGTCGTGTACTTGGATGAACATGAAATTTAATCAATTTATTTTCTCTTGAAAGCAATTTCCTTTTCCGGAGACTTCTTCACTTCAATTTTAAAGAATATACTGCGCATGAAGTAAATATGGAGCTTCCTTCCCCATCATCCCTATCGGAATTCATTCAATTTTCTTCATGATTCTAAACATTATTAGCAACCAGGTCTTTTAATGTTATTGGATTTCTAAAATATTTTGAAATAAAATAAATTGTAATCTTTAAAAATAGTTTCCCATAAAAAATTAACTAAAACCCATTTTATAAATTGACAGGTTTAAGTTTATACTAAGCTCCTATTAAAATCAATCGAAGAAAGCAATGCTACTATAAGAAACTGTCTATAGCCAACTTCTAAGATTTATTCTCGAATATTGCCTTTCTTCAATAATGACTTTTCCTTTAAAAATCAATACAAGCATAATTATATGAATATTCAAAACGAAGTGAACGAAAAGGACATTCGAGTGGATCCCGCATAACGAATTACCCTGAAGATTTTCAAAATAAATTGAATCGCTTAACAAAAGTTTTGCATAATGAGCGGCCTCACGGAACCAATGGCATTTGTTATGCAGAGATTCCAGTGGAGCCCATTGAATTTGAAAATTCTATGGAAAAATAAAGTTCTTCACAGATCAATTGCTATGATACAAATCTCTATACACTGATGTGAAAGCAAAAGATACAGGATTTCAGCAAAACTCTCTATTGACGATATAGCATCAATGATTATTAACTATTATCCACTCTTATTATTAAGGAAAACATTTTTTTGACTGTTCAAGTTAATACATACGAATTAAAGAATTCGCCTGAATAGCTTTGTCCTCTAGGGCACATTTATTAATAAAGCAGTTAGGTATGAATTTCAACCCACATGCCTTTCTCCGTCAGGATCTTATTTACAGTTACTCATCCCCCCCCCCCTCACATTAATTATATTTACATTCTCAATTGAATTACTAAATTGGATTATTTAATAAGCAAAACGAAATAGTTTTTTGCCTCAATTAATTATCGCGCGTGTTTTTTACAAAATAGTTTTAGTTTTTTTTCTTTTACTTCATTCCCCATGCTTCCTATTTGGACGAATTTACGGAGGAAAAAGTAGAATAGGAAGGAACGAAGCTTTTTGAAGATTACGAAATCAAAAGCAGAGTTAGGAGAACACCGAGGAGGGGATGAGAAGAATAAATTTATCGAGGATTGTAAACAACTTCATGCTTCTTCGGATGTGAAAGCATAAAAATTCAATTTTTTTAACGAAATTGTTGATACGAATCCTGGCGGCAGTCCAAAAGCAACTAAAACGCAAAACGTTGAAAAACAAATTTTTGTTTCCAGATGAAGGATGATTTGCAAAGTCGAAGGAAGCGTTTTTATTCCGACTCTTTATCTTTTTAAACTCTTTTTCCCACCACACCGACTTTCCATTCTCCTAATTTTATTTGCTTCCATTACTCTCTCTCATCTTGAAGCCATCTTTTCGTCCCCTCTAAAATGGACCTATAATTTTTTGCGGATAATACGGTTTGGAAATAAATTCTGGCGAAGTTATTTCTAATGAAATCAAAAGACGATTTTATGGGGATAGGGACATGAAAAATTGGAGTCTGAAAGAAACTTTTAAATTTTAAGTAATGTCCCGGAAGCAAAATGGGATTAAACTCTTCTCAAATATTGGACTGGTCGTAAATAACAGGAAAATAAATGTACCGCCTACACTGAAATTTATATTTACCCGCAAAAATTTTTCTTAATAGTCCGCATTTTAACAACTTGGACACTTATTGTAATGAGATAGGGAAAATAAGTGTAAGTCATGTTTGCAATACAGGATAATTTCTCAATTCAAGCAGAGCTGTCGAATTTGGAACTTCACAAATTTAATTAAAAATCGCAATAAAATACGAAAATATCTAAAGACAATGATATCAATTTCGGAATAAAAATATAAAATTTTATATTTTCCTGAGTGCAAGATTAAATACTTGTATTGCTCGTGAAAAGCGAATGCCAAGTTCTGGATGCTGACGGTGAATTTTCAACAATCCTATAAAAAAAAAAACCCACTAACAATGTAAAACATACACGCAAAGTAGCTGTAAAGCTGTGTACGATGGAAAACTTTCTGTATGCACTGAAAGAAAAAGAACTATCCAAACAGTCCTGCAATTTTTTTAAATGTGAAATACAAAAGTTTTACTTTTTTTTCGAAATGCCGTAAGAAACTTGTGGGGAGTCGAATTTTCGCACTTCTTATCACCTTTTCGCCTTTTTCGCCTTTCGCTTGTTCAAATTTTTCAGATTCTGCAAGAAGCCACCACGTATGAACTGTTTATCGAAGATTACGTATGTCTTATTCCAGAATCATTAAGCAATGCAGATAATGAAGCTCTTCATGATATATTACGTGATCCGAACTTGCGACAGAAAGGCAGCATGCCACTACAGCCTCCTGAAAGGTTAGCTTGGTGCGTAAAGTTAAAACCTAGAATCCAAAACCCCTCAAAAAAGGATTGCAGACGATGTTGGAGTATTAATGGTGGTTTGAAAAGCTGCCAACATACAAGCTGTGTTCGAAAAGTTCGGTGAATGGTCTCATAAAATAAAGGAGACAAGAGATTCAAACAAAATGTCTTTTCTAGCATTCAAAGTAATCGCCATTATCTACCACACACTTTTGACATCGGTTGTACAGCTGCTGGAAACTTCGTTGTTGGAAGAAGTCTCCAGAGGTTTCTATCCGGTTTTGCTTTTGCTCTTGCTCGTCTGACAGCTTGTGAGGTACAACCGGGCACAAATCTTCCGCTTTTGCAAATGTTCGTGAACAATGGTGCTTACACTGTCTAGGCTTATCTTCAATTCTTCTGCTATCATTCTCAAAGACAGCCGCCGATCATCCGCAATGTTGGATGCTGTCTGGTTGTGCTTGTTGACGATCAACCTAAACGCGGCTCATCCTCGAAACCTTCCTTTCTGCCTCTAAAACGTTAAAACCACTCAAACACACTTTTTACTCACTGCTTCCACACGGTACACTTTAACTAACATTTCATGTGTCTCCGTCGCCATTTTGCCTAATTTGAAACAAAACTTGATGTTGACGTGTTGCTCCATTTCGCAATGACACCTTCTCACACTTCCTCTTAACTGTCGGGATTTGGACGCTAGGGGATACTAGTTGCCATGTCTCTTACTGCGTCTGCGTGAGCGCAACATCCTAACCAGCGCGGTTGTTCAACAATGGGACCATTCACCGAACTTTTCAAATGCACCTTGTATATTGATTTGGGCTTTGAATGTTGACAAAATGCTAATGTTTACCACATCGCTGGCCACAGGAACAATCGCCAAGCAACGTTGCCTACAAGCCTGAATGGCAGAATAAGCGGGTATTCGAGCGACAGAATACGGAAACATTCTAGTGAAGTCAGCACCAATTGATTATTGTACCTTTGGGTTACTTAAAACGAGCCCGACGCCTCACGTGATAATAGTATACGAACTTGGGAAAACCTATAAGGAAGCATGGGACTCTATACGCTTTGTAGCCTACTCTTCAGCGGTCCCTATTGCAGCAGAAACTGCAAAAGTGAGATCGTTCGAAGAAAGGGTTTACAGATTGAACATAACCGATAGGACGAAAGGAGACCCTGCAAATGTCCATTGGACACCAACATCGTTCACATAAATTGAACTAGCCTCTGAACAAGGGAATGCTACACAGCTAGAAGGCTATACTAAAAATATCAATATAAGTAAGGAACCACATCGTGTATCTATTTTATAAAGTGTTTTACTCTAATTCATGTTTATGAGGTTTGGTATTTTTAGATGGCCATTTTGAAGCGCAGTCCAGAATGGTGTGCATGGACATTAAATATCAAAAACTGAATTTTGTTGAATATTATTTCAAGTGTATTCTCATTTTTATACACTATAAGAATTAAGCAAGTACTCGTTAAATTCAAAAAAAAGTTTGTTAAAAATTATTTCCCAGTGTAAATGTTCATGAAGTCCTTTCTAGGGAGATCTAAAGGAGGGGAGGCGAGAATTCTCTAATGAAAAAAGTTTTAATAAGTTATTTATTTCCTACCTGGGGTGCACCAGCGGGGGAGTATGCGTTGAAAGCTGGTCCAAAGTCCTCAGCTTCCGTTTCCCATGCCCGGCTCCTGAACTCGATGTCCCCGTCCTCGCTGAGCACCATCACCGAGTTGGGTTTCTCCGGGTGCGGGTAGGAGAGCAGCACGCGGTAGGGTTTCAGCTCGACCCGGTCGAGGCCGTACGATCGCCACTTGTCCCGAATCTCCTCGGCTTGTTGCAGGTCCATAGGGGTCCCCGCCAAGTGAGGACGGCTGCTGAAGTTCCTGAAAAGTGATATACATAATTAGATAGATATTCATGAACCTTCGAGCGAGGATAAATGAACATGGAAAGAGGAAAAGCGAAATACAGGATTGATTTATAGAGGAGAATAAATTCTAGTGCTCGTGAAGTTTTGTTAAATATTTCCTTGAGCGATAAGAAGGACTGTGTGCACAAACTTAGGGATGGTAGAGGGTTTTATTTTGAATATATTTTGCCAATACACTGGGGGTTCGCAAATGAATCCTTGATACATAAAAATTTGTCAAACATCATTCAAACAATGGCTGTCTCAGATTTTCTCATAATATTGTCTCTCTCGTTAATGTATTTCCAGTAAACGTAGAAATTGGAAACTTCAAAAATGATTTTATGTATCAAAGATTCATTTGCGTCCGCCAGTTTACTGGCAAAATATATTCAAAATAACGTCCTCTGCCATCCCTAAAATTTTGTACACATCCTGTAAAGTTATGAAAGGTTATATTTCTGCATTCTCTACGGCATTCAGAGCAGCAATAAATAAATTTTACAGATACAATTATAAAAAGACAATGCAGACGCTAAAATTTTAAAAGTAAATTGACTTATTAAATACGCATTACTAATAACGTGTAGATATTCCAATACAGCATGAACATTGCCTCCACAAATATCGGAAATATCACAGTGAAAGTAGACCTCATGCTCATCACGTATTCAGTCGATTCCTCGGTAATTAAGTCATACTGCAAACAGCTCTATCTACCGTCGTGTCATTTATGCTTCTTAGATCTGGTGATTGTGTAGACCATTGATATTGGTATTGTGTAGCAACTTGAATTTACGGATTGTGACTTTGTGAATTTTGCGACCTGGTACTTCGTTTTGTTGATACAGTATATTCCAAAACCTCTTACCAACATTAAACGTCAATTTCTGAGCTAGTACGAACAAGGGAAGTACACGAAGTCGTATGACGCATTTTCTTTTTGCGCGCAACCATACTTGAAAGCGATAGCGTTGAGCGAAACAACATGGCGATAGGGGAGAAGCAAAATCCTTAATGGCGATCGCCAAGGAATTGCAGTTAGAGCAATGTTATGAAGCACAAAACCTTAATTTTGCTGTACAATTATTTGTCTTGAAATAATTTATAAGATGAGGTAAGCATCCATGAATACTATTTTTATTTAAAATTATAAAACACCGCGATACATACCCCCTCACAACGCAACGTATCACTCGACAGCCTTGCCCTGGTTTCACATGACGCCAGCCCCGGAAAATTTACGAAAATTACCGAATTAATTAATAAAATGAAATAATAAATTAAGGAAATGGTTTACTTTCACATTTTTTTTTTTACTGGAAGGCAACTAAGTTTTTTTAGAAACTTGAGGATCCATTCAATTCTGCTACATCCATTGCTTCCATGTGAAGTGGATTTGTGCTTATTGCCGAGCAGTCGAAGAAAGAAGTTCCGTCAAGCGCATTAATATACACTCACCACTTTACCTTGGCTTTAATAATGGACTCTTTGTAGTTGTATGTTCTCAATTTTTTTCGTTTTCGTGGTTTATTTTGAAGAAAATAATTTCTCATTTTCTTATTTTGCAAGCATCAGTAGTAGCTTTAGATGAGTAAAGCGTGGTTCCCACATACGTAAAACAACGGCAGAAACCACAAAGCAGAAAAATGTTTTCACATTACTTCCTGCTCTCGTCTTTCTGCCCGACAGAAAATTCACTTACCTTTGTAGGCTATGACTCATTCCAACTCGAAAAAAACAGGAGTTTCTGTCGGGCAGAAAGACGAAGCCGGGAAGTGACGTCATAAATTTCTTCTGCTCTGTGGATCTGCCGTTGTTTTTACGCATGTGGGAACCACGCTTATGGTGCCCGCCACGAAAGAAAAAGGAAACTGGCGCATGTGTAAATGAATAAAACTCGTTCAACCAATCAGAAACGGACTGGAAACGAGATATTACTTATACCTGGCACCAGTAGTAAGTAATGCCTTAATTCCTGTCCTTTTCTGATTGGTTGAACGAGTTCTATTTGTGACGTTCAGGTTAAGAAGAAGTCACGTTTGTTCGTTTAAGTGGGAGTGGGTGCGTTCATAATTAGGTTATTTGTCGTTTTACTTTATTTACTGTTGTTTTATTAAGTCTGTGTCGTTGTATGAGTGTGATTGTTTAGCGTTTAATTAAGTTATCTTTATTGTTGGTTGAGGGGTTAAGGCCGTGAGCGATCGACAATGGTCTTCTGTTGGGACTGGGAATTGTTGGGATGCTTTCCCGGAATATAGCTCAGCTTCCAACGGGGGATTGTTGAGATCGTTTTCGGAGAAAACGATGATCGTGTCAACGCTTTTGTTGAAAAAAAAAAAATTTTTTTTTTTTTTTATGATTATGAAGTTTTTTGTCTTTGGTGTTCCTCTCGATATACTGGTTGATCAAGGAAGCTTTGGAAATATAAGTGATAAAGAATAGTCCAGAGCATAACGACTCGTAATGGAACCATTCTATTTCTGAAAACGGAACGTTCACATAAGCAGCCTCAAGTAGTCACTCCGATATTGTAAAGAAATTTAATGAAGGTTCGGAAAGAAGAAAATACGACGGCATTTTCGTAGCAGCTGGACGACATTGCATAAGTATTCCCTTTCAAATGCTCTAATTGACATTATTTTCTTTGACATAGTTAATCATTGTTCAATGTGCCTTTTCATTTTGATCCACGGCATATGGCTATATCGGATCGAAACAGACTGAGGAACGAGAACGCCCGTGGAACCACGAATGATGAGCCGTGCGAGCCAGCCAAGGACAGTGGTCACGCTGAACGGAGTAGTATCCATGGAGCAGATTATTAGAAGGAAGGATAACTAGGGTGGCTACATGCGAAGATTTTGGTGAGTTCGTCCCAATGTAGTTGCTAAACTTTAGTGTTCAATTTAAACTCAACTGTGAGGAGCGTAACAGATATACCAATGCAGTAGGAGCCCCGACTTTGAGAAGAGGATTAACAGTTGTCACACCTGTGCAGATCTTTAAGCAGACTGAACTGAAGGTGTTCGAGATAATAGATTTCCGAGCACACAGCAAGCCGATAAAAGACTATTCTCCAAAAATAATAGAAATTTTTTTAAGCACTTTGTACTAGTTATTGATAGACTTATGGTTGGGAAAAGCAAGATATATTTAGTTTTAAGCTGACTAGCGAACCTGGCACATGCACTCACGATGCTAAATATGGATAGCCGAATGATCGATACTGCCAGTGGGTAACCATCTCCCATTCATGAGTGCCCAAGAGGGGTCACTGTCTCTCCCCCCTTTAGTTGCAATAATAAAGGAGTGACGTTGCGCTTTCGAGTGCTAATTTTTCGGAATATTTGTTTCGGGACATGAATGGGCAGAGCAATCCCAAATCGCTAGCAGTATAGATATCTTCACACCCAAACCTACAGTGGTCAATTGTCTCTGAATCTAGTGAGCCAAGGTGCCGGCTTTGCTGGGCTAAGTCGCTGGGGGTTAATTAAGAATATATTAACTTATTTTATTTAGCAGCATGCAAACTTCATGGGCCCATTAGTCGTAGTGAGTTTTAGTATGATAAGAGGAATGTGGGTTGTGGTTTATGTAATATTATTAAACCAAATAAAGTAAAGGTACCTAATCACAGTGGTAGTAGGTTTTATTTCCAATTATCGGTCCCGAACCCTTAGCGCTCACCCACTTCGAACGAAGGACAATAAGTCTGACGACTATATGATATACATAGTGGGGGTGGGGACGCTACATATTCATTTACACATGTGTCAGTTTCCTTTTTCTTTCGTGCCGGGTACTATAACATGTTTCAATTTGGTGGGAATCTGTGAGGTACATGTTCGTGTACTTCCCTTGTTAGTACTAGCTAAGAAACTGACGTTTAATCTTGATAGATAGGTTTTGTAGATGCCATCTTCTGAGGGGTTGAGAGTAATCATGAGTGGATGAATCTGATCGGCAGCATTTTGAGATACGACGTGATGGTGAGGGACTGATCTACGGGTAGAAAGGTGGTCATTTGGGTCTAAGTTTGTATCACTGCTAACAAACTGGAATTCAGAACATCATTCCATTACAAATATACCTCATTACAGAAAGTAAGGAAAGGCACGGATAGAAAGAGTTTCCAGATTCGGTGTTACTATTAAATTGCTGGTTCAGCAACTTCAGGCGCGGCCAGCTGCTGGTTGGGTGATGGCCTGGGCTTGAGGGCCACCGCTGGCGGGACAGCTATTTGGAGCGCGGCTGTTGGGGGACTCTGGTCTGACCCATTTGCCGATTGACCATAGCTGGTGTTCCAGCAGTTGGTGACAGCCTCTGGTTCGTTTATCCCCAGCAGCTTTTCCATCATGAAACCCCCCGTGCTTCGGAGGGCACGTTAAGCCGTCGGTCCCGACTGCTACTGTCATCTCGTAGCAGTCGTTATTAATGGGATGGCGCAATACTCCCTCGTAGGAGTAGGTGCCGCAGATTATCGCTTGCGATAATCTACCCTCTGTACCAGATAAGATAAGATTAAATTGCTAAATTTTCTTAGAGATTGTTTTTTTTTTAAAAACCAGTGTAACTAGACTATACCATATTTTAAAAATTAAAAAAAGGATTTACATATCACGTTATGTACTTATGAAGTTTTGTTTTTTGGTAAATTTAAATATAACAAACATAAATGGATACGAGAATACATTGTAGGCCCTAGCTGGAATGGAGAATAGTCGATAGTTTCGAGCGGTAAACTTTTATTATCGCGATAATTTCCTGAAACTAGCCTTCGCAAATAACAAAGGCTGAATGCGAGTTCTCGGAATTCATTAAAAAAATTAATTTAAATGATGCAATTTTATAGCCGTAATAAACTAAACAATACCCCTATATATATATAAACAAATAATAGAATAAAAATCATCTTGCTGCGAAGATGCGTATAGATAGTACTCATAAAAATCATTTTCTATTTCATAAATTATTTTTCCGCAGCTGTTATTATCCTTATTTGTAGCAATGTTTTAGGTTTAACGACTTCATAAAACACGATTATTGACAGGTTTATGGCTTGAATTGCAAGATTTCGCTATGCTATAATTTTAGGAGAAATTTTTCAGAAAGAGGTGGGAAGAGGGGATTGACTGAGCTCAGAGGAACACGAGTCTGTACATTAAATTTTTCTTTTTTAGCCAAATCCCAGTATCTATATCGAAAGTATGAAATTTATTCTTTTAATATCCACAACGCCGGTTTTATTCGCGCTTTCTCGCTTTCGCTTCTTTAATCGATTATTTTTGCCTGGGGACCATTTCCACTTCCAATATTGTCTAATATCCTCTTTCTTTTGCTATAGACACAAATCATCGGATGTTAACAGGAAGGGGAGAGAGAGAGAAAGCGCAAAACAGCCACTTGAAAACAACAGACAAGTTTTTCTTTTGTCTTTCTATCAATGTCAGAAGCTTACCTGAAGTCAAAGGTCAGAAAAGGTTAAAACGTGCCAAGGATCACTAAAGACGCCATTTGAGGAGGAAGAGGAGGAGGGACACCAAGGAAAGAGGATCAGAAGAGGAAAAGAAGAAAACAAAAGGAAAAGGAGAGAAGTTGACAATGGGCTTTGACAACGTGAGTCGACAGAAAAACCTTATTAAGTATTCGCACGAAGACTGAAACAGAGATTTAACTTATGAAAAAGATTAAGAAAAAAAGATATTCCATCTGATTAATAATGTTAGAAGAATCTAAAAATTTATAAGATTCAGGTGATTATTGGACATCTACGAAATTACTAGATACAGTACGCCAAGTTTAATGTTGAAAAGATGGCACAGTGTGTGAAAAGTAAGTTTTGGAATTTAATCACAAGCTTTCTCTATGAAAGTGTTAAATTACTTTTATTGGTTTTTTATATAAAACTAGCAGAGGTACCCGCTAAGCGTGCAGCTGTTTCTCCTAATTCGGAAGATTCCATATCGTGAGAGAAAGAAAACGAGAATACATTAGCAAATTTTTTTCTCTCATCACAACATTTCCCACGAGTCATCCGAATAATAGAGGGGATAGTTATTAAAGTCCGGATAACCGAGACTGTATTGTATATTAAAAACTTTATTTTTTTAATAGAGCTTATTTTAATTGCTCAAATTTGAACCGGATTTACTAGTGATAACTTATACAAAAGCTTAATGCTCATAGATGAACTCTTACATTTCTTAGATTAACATTAGAAACTGGAAATAAATTTTAATTTTATTTATCTTTTCTTTTAAAGAAAGTGGATAAAACAAAAAAAATAGTCGACAACCGGATGCTTTATAAAAAGCTTCAGGCAGACTTATCAATAGCGCAACCATGCTGCGCGGAGCTGAATTGATGGACTTCAAGAGGTTATACGTCACTTAAGTAAGCAACCACTAGAAGAATTTCAGTTCTTCAAGGATTCTTCAAACTCCAAAACCGCCTACTGAGAGGCCGTGCGAAATATTTGAAGTCACGCACATCTGAAACCGCATATCCACGAAACGGCGTAAGTCCTACCTTACTCCAGGAGAACGTCAAACGATGGCTAAGAGGGTGTTCCAACTTTCATGGGCAATAGAAGGTTCAAGAGGCTCGATTAACGTTCGGCTGCCGACTGCTTGGTGAAGCATTTCTCCCAGGAAATGGCTTTGTACCTCAGACAGGCTTTGAAAGGAATCTATTTCTGTTGGATAGGAAGCCATCTGAATGTCTGAAAATAATTCTGGATTATTACGAGGTAGCAGCATTTCGGCATCATTTCTTATCTGTGTTAGGAGATTGAGCATCTTGCCACTATGCATATTTTTAAGAGATGGTTTCGAGAACATGGCGATTAAATTTAATACAATACTGTAGCTCGAGTTGAAATGCCGACTCTGAACTTATTAAAACACTGTATATGGAAAAGTATGAATTCTTTTCCCTTTGTTGTGTTGTAAAGTCTCTACCAATTTTATCAATAGAAACAGCACTATGGACCCCCTTACTGAACGGATGAATTCTTTTCTTCAAAGGGAATAGATGAGGCTTCCATTGCGCGGATGGAAGCGTCAGCGCAATACCACAGGCAATGTTCCGAATAGGGTTCATATTTTATCCTTGGCCTCCAATTACGAGACTTATTCAGAAAGTTCCCGTTTTGTAATAAAAGCAAAACCACTGTATATGTTTTCAAAATTTTCTTTTACTAGATTTTATATACCTTTAACTAATTTGCACATAGTTTTCAAGTATATTTAAACACTTGTCATAACGCTCATTAAGCTTCTGCATGATCACTTCATAGAATGAGGAAGCCAAGCAGTTTTCAGTTCTTCATCGTCGCTGAAACGTAAGCTGCCAAGCCGATGAACTCTTAGATCTCGGAACAGGTGGTAGTCACTGGGCGCGAGGTCCGGTCTATATGGCAGGTGGTCAAATTCTTGCCAACTAATCAGATCTTTTGGTTGGAAACAACTTGACCATAACATATACAGGGTGAGTCTGAAATCCTGTCACAAACTTTTAGAGAAGGTAGTATGGATGATTCTAAGCAAAAAAGTTCATATGAACATGGGTTCGAATTTGAACGAAAATTTAGATATGAACAGAATTAAAAATGCCGCCACTAAGATCAAGTTAATAACTCAGGTTCTACACGGAACGACCAATTTCTTAGAGACAGCTCTTACGGAAAATGGATCGGCCTCCCAGTGACACACAAACAATGGAATAGGCCGAAGATGTATATAAACGGAATACATTGGATCACAAGTTGCAGTCAGCAGCAGAAGTGGACTGAATACGGGTAAATCCAAGGATTTGACCGACTTTGAACGAGGCATGATCTTGTAGCTCGACGGGCGCAGTTGAGCATTTCGCAAACCGCGAACCTCCTCGGGTTTTTTCGTGCAATAGTGTCGAGGGTATTCAGCGAATGGCAGTTATGCCAAAAAACAACCTCCAACAAACAACTCCGGACGAAACAAGGCCGTGGATGAACGAGGCCAACGGCGACTGGCACGAATCATCCACAGCAACAGGACGGGAACAGCCCAACAAATTGCAGCGCAGTTCAATGAGGGAGCATCCCAACCCATTTCGGAGCACACGGTGCGGCGCACCTTGCACCGAGCTGGGTTTAACAACAGGCGGCCAGTACGGGTACCGTCGCTGTCACCGCAAAATAGGAAAGCGCGCTTGCTATGGGCACACAGGCATCGCCACTGGACACTGGATGAGCGGAAGAAGATCACCTGGTCCGACGAATCGCGGTTCCTACTTCATCATGCGGACGGCAGACTGCGCATCTGGCGCAGAGAGCACGAGGCCATGGACCCATCCTGTCAGCAGACAACCGTACAGGCGGGTGGAGGAGGAGTGCTGGTCTGGGCTATCTTCTCTTGGGACACACTGGGTCCTCTGATAAAAGTAGACACATCCCTGAATGCGACACACTACCTGAACATCATTGCCGATCAGGTGCACCCGTCATGATGACTGTTCCCAGGTAGTGACGGACAGTTTCAGCAGGACAATGCTCCCTGTCACAGTGTTCGAATGGTCTTGGTGGTTCGAGAAAAATGTTCGATCGAGCATTTATGGGATGAAGTGGAGAGAACCATCCGACGCCTTCCTACACTTCCGTCCAACCTGCACCAATTGCGGGACGCTGTGATGTCAGCCTGGGCAATACCACCTCTACTCAAAGCCTGAGCGCGAAAATGTCATACATTGTTACATCACCTACGGTAGGGTATTGTTAATCATATTTCTACCAATAATAAGCCCGAAATTGTCCCTACCGAAGGTGATGTAACAATGTATAATTTTTCCGTGAGCAGGCTTTCTCTCTAGGCGGTTATTGGCCTGGGCTGCTATTCCTCCGCAACGGTTTCAACACCTTGTTGAATCCATACCAGAATGTATTCAGGCAGTTCTCGTTGCTAAAGGAGGCGCAACACGCTATTAGCGGGGTGTCTCTAATAAATTGGTCGTTCTGTGTATAACACCTAGGATAATGAAGTTTGGGGAATGATAGGGTACATAAAACTGTGTATACCGTTAAATTTGATCGAATTTCAACGAGTAGTTTCCGA